>CM024765.1:39638064-40155564 GCA_014218235.1 Colocasia esculenta | reverse complement strand
GATCTAGATCTAGGATAATATGTGATTCTGTGTGGTGATTTTGTGTGTTTATGTGGATCAGATCAGTTTGATCTAGATCTAGGATAATATGTGATTCTGTGTGTTAGTTTGTACATTCTCTTGAAAGAGAGGTGGATGTAGGATCTCTGATTTGGAGATCCAAACCACCTTAAAATTTTGGTGTTCTTGTGGATGATTGCTTGCACACATCTTAACACACACTCGCTTGTGTTGATTGTTTGAAAGCACACAAACCAATACCCTATTTTTAAGAACACTTCACATCATCTGTTCGTTACGTTATCTTAGTCATTCATACTTAACTTCCACGCATTTTAAAATTGGCTAGGTCAGTTAAGAATTGCAAAGATATCTATTCACACACCCCTCTCTAGATCTCCTTTTGCTCATTATATTGATCCTACATCAGGCACATGGGGTGGGTTCTACAGTACATCACTGTGCTATGGGAAGTGTTGTAGGACCTATCTTCATGTGCCTGGGGGTGAATAACTTATGGCCATTGTGGTTATCAGTTATGAAAGATGATTCCTAGTAGAGATGGACACACCTCAAAAAATAAAGAATCCATTCAATAACAAAGGAATTGTCTTCATCCCATCCAACAATAGCAATCACTTCGGTGTTAATTAGTTTTGGTAGCGTTTGAAAGTGATTTAGAACCAAGCCGCTTTTGTGAAAAGCAGATTTCTAACGACATTTGTCAACAACCTCTAATTTGTAATGATGACATCCACAACGACATTTGTCGTATGAGAGGGTGGATGAGAAGTGAAAAAGTAGATGATGCCTTTACAATTTTTTCCCCATTAATGGCTCCTGTCAGGCTCATCTCCCACCCAAAATTTGCAGAGATGTTGTAGGAATTTCTATACAAAATCTAATAAAGCACCCAAGAAAAGAGACCTTCCTCCCGCTTTTTGCAAACTGTAGAGAAAAAATATTGTGCCTATATCTCTCCTTCCCTTTAAAATCAATGTGCACAAACTCCTATACAACCCTTGTCATGTCCCAAGAATTATGCAATGAAAATATTATTTAGATCGATAATCTGAGACGTGAGCAGTCAACAAATAAGCCTCTAGTTAACGAGCATTAGATTTGCATCAATGCAAAAAAATATAAGGGCCCACAGAGTGAAGTTAGCTAAGCTTTAATTCAATTATCATAAATGTCTAAAGGCAACTTCATTTGACATCAAATTACAATTTTTCAAGAAAAGAGAAAATTACATGAGATTAGACTCCTCACTACCTACTACATCCATCTAACTCTCAAAATAAACTATTAGAAGATACTATGGTTTGGAATAGGCTCTTCACTCAGACGCATTCCCATCTATGGCTTGGTCTTCTTCTTCATATCTACTTCACCTAAAATGTTAGGAAGCAGGTAATGAGTAAACTAACTCAGTAGGATTTACATCACGATGTGCGGGCAATGATATAAGTGATTAACACATTAAAGATTATGTAGGAATGAGTATCAAGATATGCATGTACGATAAATTCAATTAATCATGATACAGAAGCATGATTGATTGATCAAGAGTGATTGCACAAGAACAAGATGACATAACGAGCAAGAACTAGCACTTGAGCAATTTTAAACAAGATAGCAGGATGACCATATCATGCAAGTAAGCAAGCGCTTTAACAAGCAAGAACTTTACACATGTACAGTAATCAGACACGATGCCACAGACTGTGACGGCCCTAGATACTTATGCCCAATAAGGCTCCATATCCAGATCCGCCTCCCATGAACGGACCGAAGTCTCACAAGGGATAATTCGTACACGTGTCCAGTAAGAATATAAAAGACAAACCACAACAGTAAGAGACACAAGAAAGTACATGTGCTCCTATCTGCATATAACAATTTATAAACTGTCCCATTATATTATTACATGTCTAAATTAAGAGGAGTACAACTACTTAGGGCACACCCCGAGGGAGCACAAGCTCACATAACTCTAGTAACACTACTGATGGTGGTACAAGTCTGTTACAATGTCTTCGCAAGCCACACCGACGGTAAAAATCCTGAAAAGAACTGTAAGGGAGTGAGCCTCAACAAGTCACTGACTCAGTAGGGGTCCACCCAAAACCACACACACACAGGAGAACCTCAACCCCAACGGGTCTCATTGGCAACACTAATAGCCAAACCATTTTATGCTCACAACATTTATAATATGAAACAGCTTAAACAATGATTCATAACAAACACGCATCCCTTAGAAAGGAAGAGAAACCACAGGACTAGCATAACCCAACTAGCCCGCACAACTACGAAAATGCCTAGGCCACAAGCCTCACAGGCACACCACCTCAACAACTAGTCGCCTAAGCTGCAAGCCACACAGGCAAACCACTGCCCAGACTACAAGCTTCACTGGCAACCCTCAAACACATGGGTAACAGGACCGTTAACCAAGAGCTAGTCCTTTATACCCCTAAACCATGATATATCGAATGTCACACTTAGGTAACAGGACTGGCTACCATAATGTCAATCCAACTCACACTAAACCATATTCGGAAACTTATCCAAAGAAGAGTAAAACACAACAAGTGGGAGATCTCACCACATGACCCCCACGGAGCACAGCTCCACTATACCACCTGAAAAGGCTGGTACACCACGTACCACGAGAAACTAGTACCCACAAAGGTACAAGTACCTACCACCACGAGGTACCACCACTGAAACACAAACACAGCTGTGCCACCACCAGGGCACACCACAACCAGTCAAACCACAACTAGTGAGTCGCCGCTCACCAACTATAACTACAACCGTGCCAACACCATGGCACACCTCGACGGGTAAAACCACAACCAACACACGCTACAACCAGTAGTAAAGCACGAGTTGGAAAGCACGCCACCACCACATGGGACAGACTACTGGTTTATGATGCCAGTATCCAACCCGGACACCAAACACAAGAACTATGTGGCGACCCTCCTTATACCGGTACGATTATACCAATCCACGTCGGTATAGTGAGTCTCGTCACAGTGGGACATTTACCCAAGCACTAACACACATGATTGAGATGTACACAAATATGAATACAGAGTAGCGGAAGTAAAAGAACTACTGTCTTTTCATTTCATCATCCACATTAAACATACATGATCCATATAGCGATTTAAGGAACTAAGTCCACATAATGAAATACAAAATTCAAATTACATTGTTCGTCCCCAAATTACATAAGCTTCAATTACATAAGTCTCAATTACATACTATGAAAGTGAAAGTACAATGATGGTGACTCCACAACACTCTACTCTCCTCGCTCGGAGTCACTCTCAGCAGTCTCCTCCAAGGAAGTAGGGTCACCTGCTAAACCTGTACGCCGAAGCAAGAGTGAGTCTAAGAGACTCAGCAAGTAAACTCCATACACATCATACATGCATACATCACATGCAAGCCTTACATTCAATTGCATTAACTCAAATAGGTAGCATGGTTGAACAATGTTAAGAAAACAATCTATCATGATATTTCTACCAATTTCGTAACACAAGATACATGGTTTATGTCATTCCAAAATAAAATACCTACCGCATGCTTTCTACTTATCTATCCACATGAGAGATACATTTACATTTAAGCTACAATATGATAGCAAATTAAGCATGAGATTTTCACACATAAGAAGGAAATGCTCCTAACATGGATTCTACATACTTTCCACATGTAAATCACCATTATAAACACATTAAGTTTGCTGTTTTGACATGAATCTAACATTATCATATCATAAAATCACAATTTCACATTCTAACACATTGGTTTCACATGTTTACACATTTACACGTTCACATGTTCACTTA
Source organism: Colocasia esculenta (assembly GCA_014218235.1). Classification (NCBI taxonomy): domain Eukaryota; kingdom Viridiplantae; phylum Streptophyta; class Magnoliopsida; order Alismatales; family Araceae; genus Colocasia; species Colocasia esculenta. The sequence continues at coordinate 40,151,692 of CM024765.1, read as the reverse complement.
CACATTACACATTCACATGTTCACACTACATAATTTCACATATACACATTCACATTGTTCACATTTAGATGCCGTGACACATAGTCCAAACCACCACTAGAAGGACACATTCACATAACACATAGCACATAACACATAGACGTCACCTAGGCAATCACAGTGACGGCTCTTGGTACTGCCGCAGACTGGGAGAAGTAATCTCCACCCTAACTAGTGGTACTTGTCCACCTCCAGGATTTCATCCTAATGCCCTTAGGATTTTAACACATTGAACCTTCCCGTGGGGACTTTTCCATGTACAGTTCCACAGCCCTCTATGGAAGCAGTGTCACACACTGCACAATTTACACATTTTTCGATTTAACACACGCACAATTTTACACAATTAACACACCATTTCCATTTTCGCACTCATGCACATGGTTCAATTTTTCCCTAACATGATACTACTGTTAACAGAATTTAACACTTAGGAATCTGCACTAATCATGTTGGAAATTCATTAACGATCATAATCACAACAAGCATGCTTTAATAACTCACTTTTACATGAAAATGTCACAATATCATCTATTGTTGCCCAATTCATACAAAAATTTAACCACATGCTGTTTGTAGGTTTCAGATCACACATGCAAATTCTCACATTTTTCTGAGCTGTATTGAATTTACAGAAAATAAAATACTCATTCACATGGTACTCATAAATCAATTTATCATAAAATCACAATGTCATGGTCGAAACTAACAGTTCACAAACCTGTGTCCAATATTCACACCATCAGAAATTTTTCCCAAATTATTATGCAACATACCATTTACTGGAATTTTAAAACAACCTATATATGCTCCCTATTTTTTTTATACATAAATTATAACAATAGCATGGTCATGGGAAAATTCCCAGATTTTCAGAACCAGGCCTGACATACATACACATCACCCAAAAATTTTATGGCACTGAAATTTCGCATAGATCATATGAACAGAAATCTATCACATTCAAGACCTCATCCAACGTGCCTTTCACATAAATCTAACAATTTATACTAATAAAAAAATGCATAAAAATCTCACAACACATTCTATTATCTATTTTACATAACGTATAAAGTTTACAATATATCCTCATGCGAAGGAAATCTGGAAAATAATCATATATAAGGGAGAACAGCTCACTGTTTTGTCCTGAAGAACTAAACGGCAAAGACTGGCCGTTCACAGAGGTTAACGGCAGCATCGTCTGCCGCCAAATGAAGAGCTTAACGGCAAGAGATCTTGCCGTTAAGTTCCTGTCTGTGTAGAAACACAGACCGAACTCCAAATATGGGTGAATGTAGGGGTTCCAGGACACGAAATAAATATCAGAAAATACCTAAGACCTACTAGACATACACATGGACAACGGGTAAGGGTTACTTGCCTAAGTAAAAATCTCCAAGGGGATCTAAATGGCTGAGGAAGCTCTCTTGGGCAGTGCCAAGAAGTCTCCACAATCCTCTTGCTCCGGGTTCTAGGTTGATGTAAGCTGCAACCAGTCGTTGGAGAAGCCTTCCTCTAGGTCCAGACTCCTCCCCCTTCATGGTAGAACACTGGAAGAGCCTCCAATCGCCGGATCAAAGCCCACAAAGATCATTTTTCTCTTGTTCTCTCACAGTTAGGGTTTCCCTTTTGCAAAGAGCCAAGAGAGCTCTTTCAGTCACAAGGAGAGGTGTTTTATAAGCTAGGGTCTTGGGGTTTCACGCACTGCTGATGGGAGAGTCGTTGGAGACGTCTCCCCAATCAGTGAGCAAGACCACCCAGAATTTCTGGATCTGCTGCGCACAGAAATTCAGAGAAGTAAATGTCCACATACATGGTCGTCTACTTTAGTGTTGGCGTCCATCGACATGGACGTTTACTCATCATAAACATCCACTGATGTTGCCGCCAATTTGCTCTTCGGCCAAAACTTAAAACCCATGCAGAAAACCATATGTACACTATGTATATGCATGCAATATATGTAGTATAACATACACACTACTACACCATGCAACCGAACAATATTTACAACTAACATACACATGCATACATAAGTACACCTAGCTAATATGTACGTAGATATCTACATATGCATACATGCAGTTACACACAAGCGTGACTCAACACGTGGCAAAACAAAAATGACAAAAATTTCGAGGGTCTTACACCCTCTCCCCTTAAGGAAACTTCGTCTTCAAAGTTTAAACGACACTACTCGAACAAATGAGGATACTTCTTCCTCATCGCATCCTCAAGCTCCCAAGTAGCCTCCTTCCGCGAGAGAACCTTCACCGACGTAATACTCTTATTCCGGAGATGCTGGACCTTCCTATTAAGAATAGCTACTGGCTGCTCCACATATGACAGATCTGGCTGGATCTCCACTGGCTCGTGAGTAATAACATGAGACGGATCTCGAACATACTTCCTGAGCATAGATACGTGGAAAACGGGATGAACGCCAGCTAAAGCCGGAGGCAAAGCTAGCTCGTAAGCCACGCTACCTAAACGCCTGAGAATCTCATACGAGCCAATGAATCTGGGACTTAATTTGCTATGCCTGCCAAACCTGACGACACCTCGAGTAGGTGAAATCTTCAAAAAGACATGCTCACCCACCTCGAACTCCAAATCCTTCCTCCCGTTGTCGGCATAGCTCTTCTGCCTATCCTGTGACGCAACAAGCCTCTTCCTGATAAGCTGAATCTTATCTGAAGTCTCCTGGACTAACTCCAGACCGATCAACTGCCTATCACCGGTCTCCTCCCAACATAAAGGAGATCTGCAAGGCCTTCCATACAACGCCTCAAATGGAGCCATACCAATGCTCACATGAAAACTGTTGTTATATGCGAACTCCACTAGAGGTAAATGGCGCTCCCAATCATCCTTCCAATCCAGCACACACGCCCTCACATATCCTCGAGCGTCTGGATAGTCCTCTCAGACTGTCCATCTGTCTGGGGATGAAACCGAAACTGAGCTTCAGCTCCGAACCTAAAGCATCTTGAAGACCCTTCCATAACCTCGAAGTAAATCTCGGATCTCGATCTGAAATGATCGACTTCGACACACCATGCAATCTAATAATGCTACTGACATACAATCTAGCCAAGCTCTCTACTGACTACTTCTTCTTCATAGGCAAGAAATGCGCAGTCTTCGAGAATCTATCTACGACTACCCAAAGAGTCATTACCCCGTCTGGATCGAGGCAAACCCGAAACAAAATCCATAGTGACAGCTTACCACTTCCACACTGGGATTTCCATCTTCTGCATAAGACCAGATGGTCGCTGCCGCTCGGCTTTCACTTGCTGACATACTAGACACCTAGATACATAATCCGCACATCTCTCTTCATGCCAGACCACACAAAAAGACCTCTTCAAATCCTGGTACATCTTGTGTTACCCGATGAATAGAGAATCTCGACCTATGAGCTTCTGCTAAAACATGCTCACGACATCTACCATGTCAGGAACACACACTCGGTGATGGAATCAATCACACCATCCTCATCACGAGCAATGCCTGCCTTGCCCACTAACTCTGGAGTCTAGGGTCGGCTTTCTGTGTTGCTCGATCACCTCATCCAACACCGAAGACCTAAGGGACAACTGAGACACAAAAGCCTGACATAAGGGCTCTAACTCAGTCATCCACACGCCGCATCCTCCAACATCTTCCAATCCTGCTGGAGCGAAGACCTCCTCCTGCTAAGAGCATCCGCTACGACATTTGCCTTTCCTGGATGATATTGAAGATCGAAGTCGTAGTCCTTGAGGAACTCAATCCCTCTCTCTCTGCCGTAGGTTTAGTTCCTTCTGGGAGAAGAGATACTTCAAGCTCTTATGGTCGTGAACACCTCAAATCTGACACAATAAAGATAGTGCCTCCAGATCTTTAGTGCATGAACCACTGCCGCAAGCTCCAAATCATGAGTCGGATAGTTACGCTCATGCTCCTTCAATTGGCGAGAAGCATACGCCACTACCCTTCCTTGCTGCATTATCACAGCCTAAGCCAATCCGAGATGCATCCGTATAAATGGCAAAACCTTCAGCACCACTAGGTAATACCAATACCGGAGCGGAAGTAAGTTTAGCCTTCAATAATTGAAAGCTACTCTCACATGTCTCGGACCACACAAACTTCACCCCTTTTCTGGTAAGCTGAGTCAATGGGGCGGATGGATGAAAATCCCTCAATGAATCGCCGATAGTAACCAGCCAAACCCAAAAACTACGAACTCCGAAGGGGTCTTGGGGTCCTCCCAATCCATAACTGCCTGGACCTTTGCTGGATCAACTGCTACACCAGCACCGGAGATAACATGCCCCAAGAAATGAACCTCGCCAACCAAAAATCGCACTTGCTGAATTTTGCATACAGCTTGTGCTCACGGAGAACCTCTAACACTACCCTCAAATGCTGAGGTGTGTGGCCTCATCCGGAGAGTAGACCAACACATCATCGATAAATACCACAACAAAGCTATCTAAGTACGGCTAAAAACCTGTTCATGAGATCCATGAACGCTGCAGGGGCGTTGGTCAATCCGAAAGGAAGGACCAAAACTCATAATCCCTAACGGTTCTAAACGCCGTCTTGGACACATCCTCACTCCTAATCCTCAACTGATGATAACCAGATCGCAAATCGATCTTAGAAAAGACTGATGCATTTTGCAGCTGGTCAAACAAATCATCAATACGAGGTAAGGGATACCTGTTCTTCACTGTCACTTGGTTTAGCTTCCTATAATCGATGCATAACCTAAGTGATCCATCCTTCTTCTTACGAACAAGACAGTGCGCCCCCAAGGGAAACACTAGGGCGAATAAATCCCTTAACTAGCAATTCCTGCAACTGCCTCCTTAACTCGGCTAACTCCGCAGGTGCCATCCATATGGAGCCTTCGAGATAGGAGAGGTGCCCGGAAGCAACTCTATGGTGAACTCTATCTCTCTATCTGGTGGCAATCCAGACAAATCATCGGGAAAGACGTCTGGAAAATCCTGCACTACTCGATCTCTGCAAGAGTAGGTGACTACCAGCCTCGGGTACTAACACTACGCTGGCAAGAAAAGCGTCACAACCCTTGTTTACCATGCGCATCGCCTTCGGCAGAGATGACCAACTTTCCCCCAAGTTTCTTGGCAAGGGATGAGAGAACTCGTCCTCACCAGGAATGCGAAAAATAATCCTCTTCCGACGACAATCTACTAACGCATAGTGCTCCTCTAGCCAATCCAGACCAAGAATAGCATCATAGTCCTTCACCCTTAGCAAGAAGAAACCCCATCTAAAACCCTATCCTCAATACACACAGGTAACGATGGAATACACTTCCCAGTCGATACCGTACCCGCAGGTGTGTGTACAGACAACGAGACTTCTAAATCCTCAGACTCTACGCCTGACTCTATAGCTAACTGCCTAGCAAACCACTCGGAAATGAACAAGTGAGTGGCACCCGTATCAAACAAAACCCGAGCATGCACACCTAGAAGTAAAACCGTACCTTGGCGACATGCTCCGCCTGCTCTGCGTCCTCTCATGCTAAGGCAAACACTCGAGCTTGGGCTCGAGGCCTTCCTGGTCTTCCTGTAGCTGGCGCTGTGCTGCTACCACTGCTGGGGTTGGCGCTCCACGCTGGACTCCCTGCTGAAGTCTCGGACAATCTTGATCTTGTGGTCACTGCTCCGCACTTCAAGCATTTTCCCGCTACCATCCAACACTCCGTACCACCGTGTGTCTTCCCGCAATGGGGACACTCCTTCTTCACACCAGGGGAATGTTGAGAAGGTACCTGAGTACTGCTGGCTGCCACTGGGGCTGCGGTGGGTTGGTATGCTGTCTTCTTCTTATCCTGCCGCTGGAAAGGGCCGCAGGTCTCTTCTGCAAAGTTTTCTTCTCCTCGAGGTACTGCTCCATTTCACCCTCCTGCCTACAAGCAGCGCTAAGGGCCTTGTCCAAGGTACGATGATCGAACGCCACTAGCCTCGTCCCCAGTGATGGCTTAAGGCCCATCACAAACTTCTTTGCCTTCCTGCGCTCATAGTTACTATGTGAGGTGCATACTTAGATAACTCAGCAAACCTGGCCTCGTACTCGAGTACAGTCTGGAGCCCTGAGTCAAGGAAGGAACTCCTGCTCCATCATGTCCTGGATATGCTCGGGGACGAACTTGGCCCGAAAGAGCCTCACGAACTCGTCCCAAGCAACGTCAATAGCACGTCCTCGAATCGGGTACGCAGTAAGGAAGCCCACCACACATCAGCTCTCTCCTGCAACACAACCTTCATAAGCACCAACTAACAACTCTAATTTAACAGGATAAGCAAGCATATAAAACTAACACATACCTGTAGCATATAGGTGGCTAAAGTAACCTTGTCCTCGTCCGCACACCTAACAGCCCGGAAGATCTTCTCGATCTCCCTCATCCAGCTCTCAGCTAGTAATGGGTCGCTCTCCCCCTTAAAAGAGGGTGGCAACATCCTCTTGAATCTTTCCATGATGGAGGGTCCACCATGGTCCTGAGCTTGGGGAACTGGAACCTGGGCCTGCTACAACAAACAACAAGCAATGCATATTCAACACAACATTATGCAATTAAATAAAACAAACTACTCTTTATTTTTATTATTCCAACTTGAGCCTCCATCTGAGCCTGGAGTGCAGCCTGGGTGTGGGCCTGTGTCTGCATGGCCTGCACTAGACCCTGCATGAACACTCCATAATCCACAGGTGGCGGTGGAGGAAGTACAAGACCCTGAGGTGCCGGGGCCTGCTGCTCAATCTGCTCCTCACGCCTAGGCTTGCCCTCTGAGCCAGGAACACCACCACGTCTACCGCATGAAGCCATATGCTGCAGTAATTTAGCCACTATTAGAGACTACGTTATTTAGTCCCTAACCACTTTCTTATCTATCTTTCATTCATTATTAATCAATTCTACACATGTGGACAACTCTATAAAGACTTAGCATGTAATGGAGATGATGACTTATGTATATTTATGTACAATCTCAACCAGTCGCTCTGATACCAATCTCTACGGCGACCCTCCTTATACCGGTACGATTATACCAATCCACGTCGGTATAGTGAGTCTCGCACAGTGGGACATTTACCCAAGCACTAACACACATGATTGAGATGTACACAAATATGAATACAGAGTAGCGGAAGTAAAAGAACTACTGTCTTTTCATTTCATCATCCACATTAAACATACATGATCCATATAGCAATTTAAGGAACTAAGTCCACATAATGAAATACAAAATTCAAATTACATTGTTCGTCCACAAATTACATAAGCTTCAATTACATAAGTCTCAATTACATACTATGAAAGTGAAAGTACAATGATGGTGACTCCACAACACTCTACTTCCTCGCTCGGAGTCACTCTCAACGGTCTCCTCCAAGGAAGTAAGGTCACCTGCTAAACCTGTACGCCGAAGCAAGAGTGAGTCTAAAGACTCAGCAAGTAAACTCCATACACATCATACATGCATACATCACATGCAAGCCTTACATTCAATTGCATTAACTCAAAACAGGTAGCATGGTTGAACAATGTTAAGAAAACATCCTTCATGATATTTCTATACCAATTTCGTAACACAAGATACATGGTTTATGTCATTCCAAAATAAAATACCTACTGCATGCTTTCTACTTATCTATCCACATGAGAGATACATTTACATTTAAGCTACAATATGATAGCAAATTAAGCATGAGATTTTCACACATAAGAAGGAAATGCTCCTAACATGGATTCTACATACTTTTCCACATGTAAATCACCATTATAAACACATTAATTTGCTGTTTTGACATGAATCTAACATTATCATATCATAAAATCACAATTTCACATTCTAACACATTGGTTTCACATGTTTACACATTTACACGTTCACATGTTCACTTACACATTACACATTCACATGTTCACACTACATAATTTCACATATACACATTCACATTGTTCACATTTAGATGCCGTGACACATAGTCCAAACCACCACTAGAAGACACATTCACATAGCACATAACACATAGACGTCACCTAGGCAACACAGTGACGACTCTTGGTACTACGCAGACCGGGAGAAGTAATCTCCACCCTAACCAGGGTATTTGTCCACCTCCAGGATTTCATCCTAATGCCCTTAGGATTTAACACATTGAACCTTCCCGTGGGGACTTTTCCACGGTACAGTTCCACAGCCCTCTATGGAAGCAGTGTCACACACGACACAATTTACACATTTTCGATTTAACACACGCACAATTTACACAATTAACACACCATTTCCATTTTCGCACTCATGCACATGGTTCAATTTTTCCCTAACATGATACTACTGTTAATAGAATTTAACACTTAGGAATCTGCACTAATCATGTTGGAATTCATTAACATAATCACAACAAGCATGCTTTAATAACTCACTTTTACATGAAAATGTCACAATATCATCTACTGTTGCCCAATTCATACGAAAATTAACCACATGATGTTTGCAGGTTTCAGATCACACATGCAAATTCTCACATTTTTCTGAGCTGTATTGAATTTACAGATAATAAAATACTCATTCACATGCTATTCAAATCAATTTATCATAAAATCACAATGTCATGGTCGAAACTAACAGTTCAAAAACCTGGCCAATATTCACACCATCACAGAATTTTTCCCAAATTATTATGCAACATACCATTTACTGGAATTTTAAAACAACCTACATATGCTCCTATTTTTTTTTACAGAAATTATAACAAATAGCATGGTCATGGGAAAATTCCCAGATTTTCAGAACCAGGCTGACATACATACACATCACCCAAAAATTTTATGGCACTAAAATTTCGCATAGATCATATGAACAGAAATCTACACATTCAAGACCTCATCCAACGTGCCTTTCACATAAATCTAACAATTATACTAATTACAGAAATGCATAAAAATCTCACAACACATTCCATTATCTATATTTACATAACGTATAAGTTTACAATATATCCTCATGCAAAGGAAATCAGGAAAATAATCATATAGAAGGGAGAACAGCTCACTGTTCTGTCCTGAAGAACTAAACAGCAAAGGCTGGCCGTTCACAGAGGTTAACGGCAGCATCGTCTGCCGCCAATGAAGAGCTTAACGGCAAGAGATCTTGCCGTTAAGTTCCTGTCTGTGCAGAAACACAGACCGAACTCCAAAGATGGGTGAATGTAGGGGTTCCAGGACACGAAATAAATCTCAAAAAATACCTAAGACCTACTAGACATACACATGGACAACGGGTAAGGGTTACTTGCCTCAGTAAAAATCTCCAAGGGGATCTAAATGGCTGAGGAAGCTCTCCTTGGGCAGTGCCAAGAAGTCTCCACAATCCTCTTGCTCCGGGTTCTAGGTTGATGTAAGCTGCAACCAGTCGTTGGAGAAGCCTTCCTCTAGGTCCAGACTCCCTCCTAGTCGTGGTAGAACACTGGAAGAAGCCTCCAATCGCCGGATCAAAGCCCACAAAGATCAGGTTTTCTCCTTGTTTCTCTCACGTTAGGGTTTCCCTTTTTGCAAAGAGCAAGAGAGCTCTTTCAGTCACAAGGAGAGGTGTTTTATAAGCTAGGGTCTTGGGGTTTCACGCACTGCTGATGGGAGAGCCGTTGGAGACGTCCCCCAATCAGTGAGCAAGACCAACCCAGAATTTCTGGATCTGCTGCGCACAGAAATTCAGAGAAGTAAATGTCCACATACATGGTCGTCTACTTTAGTGTTGGCGTCCATCGACATGGACGTTTACTCATCATAAACGTCCACTGATGTTGCTGCCAATTTGCTCTTCGGCCAAAACTTAAAACCATGCAGAAAACCATATGTACACTATGTATATGCATGCAAATATGTAGTATAACATACACACTACTACACCATGCAACCGAACAATATTTACAACTAACATACACATGCATACATAAGTACACCTAGCTAATATGTACGTAGATATCTACATATGCATACATGCAGTTACACACAAGCGTGACTCAACACGCGGCAAAACAAAAATGACAAAAATTTCGAGGGTCTTACAAACTACCTCTCGGTCTCGCAGCCATGGACGTAAGGTCCAACTGCCGCTCCAAACCATAAGTAAAGCCAAAGAACTGTGGAGACCAACCAAACCACCACAACCTACAGGTCACACACCTTGCAGGCCCATGTCTGGCACCTTTAGAGACTCTGGCCCGAGCCCTCTAAAGTGAGGCACTGGATACTAGGACTAGCCGGGGCCCAGTACGTCTACTGGTGTCCGTAACCTCCCAGCTACGAGCGCGCTACAAGTGACCAAACAATAAACTCTCAAGTCGATGTCCCTTCCGTCTTTCCTCAGTCAGACGACAACTCTCCCCGAGAGCAAGGGTGTACAAGAAGATGACAAGACCTCGGGTACCACCGTACGGGACAAGCCCCGAGCATAACACACATGTCTGGCTCTTCTAGGAAGCTGGGGCCACCCAACTGAAGAGGTATTTCGGAATAGGCGCCGGACCACCACACTCGGTAGCAAAAACCACGACATATATAATACTTACAAATTCTTTATTACAAACCATGGTAGCCATTCATAATCTGGCCTATCATTGGTCACCATGTGACCTCCAAACCATCTCACACTAGTACACACTTATATCACAACAGTGCAACCCAACCTTGCCTGTCATTGGTCACTCTGTGACCTCCATGGCAACACACACTACTTAACACATATATCATTATAATACTCTTTAAAAGACAACAATAGACTAGGGCTAGGTCCACACATGACCTTCACTGCCCAGTTACCTCATACTAACTATACAAGTTACATTACAATAATCATAGCGTCGAACCACTAACCATGCACACTCATGCATGGCACTCAAACCATGTAAACGCCACGTAAAAGCATGCTCACTTTGTGAGCACCACCCTTATCACGTAAACAACGCACAAATGACACGCTTTACAAGCGTCACAAGTGTCAATGCTTTACTAGCATTGCCATGCACGAAACTTAAACGATAATCGGATAAAACAAGCACCACAAGCTCACTCGGCTGTGGTCGTGACAAAGGGAAGTGTCGCCTTATGATCGCGAAGTCCCGACTTGGCGCGATAGGAAACCCTGTCGCGACGGGTCGGCCTGTCACGACCTGGTTGCGACAGCCGAGTCTGTCGCCTTCTCAGGCGAAAACCTAACTCGAGACCTCTCGGAATTTCCATGCAAAACCACCTTTAATTCCATTTCATGCTTTAATGTAAACCTAGCATGCTATCTATTGTTTTATAGCATTAATGTAAGACCCTCGAATCTCCGTCGTATTTTTTCGTATTTATGTGTGTATATTGTGTGAGTATGTATGTACGTACTTACGTGGATATTTAAAATAGTATAAATACGTGTGCATGTGTTTATATTGAACATAAATAATGTACTTATTGCATGATGGTAGTGTGGATACGATACTATATGTACATTGCATGTATATATGTCCGGTATGCATGGTTTTCTGCATAAATTAGGGTTCTGGCCGAAGGCCCTATTGGCGTCAATCCCCAGGCCGTCGAGGTGGTGTCAGCGTCCAGCCCTGGACGCCAACACTAGATCCGGCGTCCAGCGATCTGGACGCCAACCTCTCTGACCTGCATGCGCAGCAGAGCTGCTATCTTCTGAAGCAAGGCATGGCAACCATTGGGGGATGTCCCCCAACGGCTCTGAAGGTGTCAGATCGGAGTGGTGAGTGGGTGAGGGGCTCTTCTTAGGGTCCAACCCGAAATTGGCTCCTCTCACTTCTCCCTTCACCTTGTGAGAAGAGGAAAAAAGAGAGAAAAACCCTAGAGCTTCTGTGAGAAAGCCCCACCTTGTGACCCAAGAATCCGACTTCCTGGAGCTTGATCCGGCCAACTTCCCCGACAAGGAGGTAGCTGATATGAAGGGCAAGGCCTCCCTGGTCTTGCTTTGCTGAGGAGATCATCCAGGAGCCCGGAGGAAGGCGTTTTTGGAGGTGCTTCTGCAACTTCTTGGGACTGCCCAAGGAGGTCTTCTTCGAGCCATAGATCTCTTGGAGGATTTTTAAAGAGGCAAGTGACCTATCCATGGTGTCCCCGTATGAGTCTAGGATGTTTCTATCATTTTTATGAAATTTATTTCGAGTCCTAGACCCTCCATTTCACCCTAGTTTTTGAGCTCGGGTCTGTGTTTTCTGCACAGACCTGAGTAAACGGCAAGATCCCTGGACGCCTGTGATGATCTTGGCGTCCATCGACCATGCCGCTGACTCTGAGTCAGCGGCCAGAGACCGCCGTTTAGTTCTTCAGGACAGAACAGTGAGCTGTTCTGTCCCTCTTATACATTTAATTTCGGTATGTTTATGCGTTGAGGATATATGGTATTCCTATAAGCTATGTATATGGTACATTGTGGTTGTGGATGTATGTGAGTTTGTGGGTGAATGTGGCTAATGATGTCTTGTAAGCATGTGAGAATAACTTGTAAATCATCTTGCAAATCCATGATTCATGATTTAGATTATGTGAATGCCTTGATTTCGGTCTATACATGAAGAGTTGTGGGACATGTATGTGTGTTCTGAAATTTTGGAAATTATGCATGCTTGTGAAATTGCTAATAAGTCGGTTCGGTAATATGAAAGCATGTAAAAATGGTTGTGGTAAACGATTTATAGATGTACGAATTAGGGAATTTTGTACTCTAAATTCATGTGTGTACATTGGTAGTTTATGTTTAAACAGCAAGTGATAAGTTACATGATGTGTGAATTCCATGTTGACGTAAAATGTGAATAACATGCTAATTAGGTGTTTGATTTTCTGTAAATCCTCTTTAGCTCAGAAAAATCTGAAAAATTGAGGGTATGATCATGAGCCTGAAAACAGCCTGTGGTTAAATTTTCAGACCATTTGGACCCGTAAATAGAGAGTTATGAGTTTTCATGTGAAATGTGAATAATTCGTACATATGATCGCAATGTGATTAGATTTTGTTTAAATCAGCATGATTTGGATGTTTACTGTGTGTTAAAACCTGAAACTCTGTAGTACCATGTTAGTAAAAACAGAGGAGTTCATGTGAGTGAGGAAGTGAATGTGATAGGAAGTGTAAAGTGTGAAAACCATGCGTAAAACGCTAATTGTGTAAAAGTGTAAATTGTGCCAATGTGATACTGCTTCGAGAAGGCAGTGGAGCTGTATCAGGGAAAAGTCCCCCTGAGAAAGTTCATTGTGTTAAGTGACCCTAAGGGCATTAGGGGAAATCCTGGAGGTGGACAAGTACCACTGGTTAGGGTGGAGACTTGTTCTCCCGGTCTGCGCAGTCCAAGAGTCACCATTGCATTGCCTAGATGGTGCCTATGTGTTATGTGATGTGAATGTGTCCTTCTTTGGTGGTTTGGACTATGTGTCACGGCACCTAAATTGTGTAAATATGTGTAAATGTAATGTGTAAAGTGTATGTGACCATGTGTGAATGTGTAAGTGACATGTGGATGTGTATGTGTAAAGTGTAACCATGTGAAAAGAGGAAATTGTGTAAAAAGGGAATGTGAAATTCCAGATGTGTAAATGTGTATTGAAACCATGTGAGACTAAATCTGAAACCAAGTAAATTCTGAAAATGCATGTTATTATGCTCATGTTATGTGTGCAAAAGTGTGTAGAATCCATGTTAGAGACAACTAATGAGCATGTGTGTAAAAAGGGCGTGATTGATTGTTCATATGTTATGTTCTAAGCCACATTGTAGCTTCCATGTGTAGGTTTATAGTCTTTGAACCATGTGAAATCAGCAACCTAAAGCATGTTAAAAAGTTATGTATGTGCTTAAGAACATGTGAAATCCATGCTAACTATGCTCCCCGTTCATGTGTGTAAAGTGTCCATGTTGATAACTCTCACGTTTGGTTCTTTATAAGGTTAAAGTTCATAAGTGAATGGATTAGAGACCATGTGGTAGGTAAATGTTATATTTTTTTTGAAATCTGAAAGCATGCGTTATGAATAATTGTAGAACTTCATGATAGGTTGAAAACTTGCATTGACTAGCATGTTCGTGTTTGAAATCTGTAAATGTGCATGTAGAAACCACTAGGACTTGTACGTGAATGTCATGTAATAGTGTTGCTTGCTGAGTCTTTAAGACTCACTCTTGCTTCGGCGTACAGGTTTAGACGGTGACGAGACCTTCGTGGAGGAGACAGTGGAGACGGACTCCGAGCGCGGAGTTTAGCTAGTGGAGTTGTGCATCCTTTTTGTAAACTTCATAGTATGTACTTGAAACATTATATTAGAATTATCATGAAGAGAATGTAATATGTGGACATTGGACATTTTGTATCTTATTTCAGCATTTAAATTATGAGAACTTTAGTTCCTTTTTGCAAATTGCAAACTGCATGTATGTTTAATGTGGATGATGAATGAATGGAGATAGTTCTCTTTTACTTCCGCTACTCTGTTATGTATATTCGCGTGTATCTCAACTGTTTGTATCGTTGGGTAAATGTCCCACTGTGGCAGCACACTCGTTATATCGACGTGGGTCGGTGTGACCGTACCGGTATAATGAGGGCCGTCACAATTAAAAACCAATCGACACGCACCACATGCAATCCACGCAATCAAACATGGTGGAATCTCCCTACCTCCACGAAGAACACGCAATCCGGCTATGGCACGACGTCTCCCCCGCTCCATGAGACGTCCTCACATCGAGAGCGCGTCGAAACCCACTTCGGAACGCCGAATCGCCTCGAAATCTGCCACACCAACTTCCCCTGGCCGAGTAGAGCTTCCCCTACTCTGTGCAGCCAAAACCTACTTAAAAACACCCTGCGGTTGGGATCCGCGACGTACCTCCTGTCGCGACCTTGTTGTGATGGACTAGGGGTCGCCTTCCCATTCTTGACGTCAGCAAACCCCGCCCCGCCCCGTGCGCGACACGCGGCGCGCATGCAGACGTCGACTCCAGCAGCGGTAACCAAAATGCGACCACCAAGGCCATCGCGTTCATAACGCGACCTACACCCCCGTCGTGTTCACATCCAGTGAACCAACGGACACCACGGGCCTAACTGGACGGCCCACTAAGCCCCACACACTCTCGGAAACCATGACCAAGGCTCAATGACCCAACATTGGTCATGAGCACCACACCAAAACCAGTAAACGCAGATCCGAACGACCACTAAACGACGATCCACGAAGATCCGAAAAAAATGCGCTACGTTATAGTGTACACTAAGGATCTATGCCACTTTGGAATGCACACTATGGCACGCGTATGTGGTTATGTATCTAGCATTCAACACGCAAGTACTCCTAGCGTAAATGCAATGTCAGTAATCATTATACCCCATGGTTAGCAGTATATTTCCAATTCTCTGTCAAGGGGGCTAGACTGGAGCCTATGGACACTCGCCTTGCCTAATCTAGCATCTCACTATTTTTAAATGTAGATACCCACAATCAATCATTGCCAATTTTCACAAGTTCCAATAAAATAGTAGTCATGTATCAATGATCATGTCAATGATTTCAAGAGAAGCAACACAAGTGCACATGATCAAGAGTAAATTTCGACAGTATAACAACTCATTTTCCTTAGTTCAATCCTTACTTAAATGGCTTGGTTTCTACTTTAAAGTATCACACTCACGAGAAGTAGACGAGAAAGAAAGTGCACTTTATCTTCTGGGAACTTCAATGGTACAACCAACTTGTCTCCGTGAGGGAATCTACAGAGTAAGAAAATTTACAGAGGTCTTGTTAGAAAAGTCACTAGTATACCAGAACAGAATGTCCAGTAGAGAGTTTCTAATCCTCCAAAAAAAGGCTGCTTATATGTGCAACGTGTCGTATAGAGCATGTCTCAAGATCCACAATCCACCGGTTTAAAACATAACAGAAAGTAATTAACATGAACGCATGACATGGAACAACCTAGATTTCAATAACATAATTTCCACACTTTTAACATGATATATTTCCAATTAATATCAAGCTAGATCATGAAGATAGAATATAGCAATCACATGATAGATGGAATCAAGCAATTTATTAGAAATAATTAGAATATAATTTCGTGTTATTATAGCTTTTAAATAGATTGATAACTTTTAGGCCAATTGACAGACTGAATAATACTTTTTAATATCATAACATGCAAGACATACAATCTAGACTAACTGAAAAAGTCTCGGGTAGGCATTAGAAATTGCAGGTTCAGTCGTCGCGGATCTCTATAGTTTATATAGTGAAAATATGGTTTTTTGGGACGTAAACTTGTTCTGATTGAAAAGTGCGACTGGTTGAGTCATCGAGGTTCACAAATGATCAAAAATCGAAATAGCATGTATGGGGGTTAGGGTCAACCTATAAGTCACGTTAGGTCAATTGGACATCATAAAAATATGACAAAATTGCGATGGGTTCAGTCGTCACCATTTTGAGGCACTGAATTGCGACCTCTGAACTGGTCGCGATTCAAACATGTAGACAGATAGTAGACTGGGTTGCGTGATCTCGTGTTTTGGCTCGAAACTCAAGATTCTAGAGGGTTTAGACAAAATGCTTAACATAAAACTTGTTGAAACTTGGAGAAAAAGACCCTATGGCTTTGGTTTCACTCTATTTAACCTAGGGACGAGTGAATCATGAGGTTAACAAGAAAAGTCCTAAATGGTGGGAAAACACTTAATACTCTTAACATAGATAACGGAAATTGGGCAAAATAGGGGAAACTCTAAAGATTCCAGGTGGTGTATGCCATGTTAAGGTTGAGCCCGAGATTACCTACCTTTGATCGCTTAGAACTTCCTGGTTCCTAAAGGTCAAAGCAGAGGCTTGGGGAAGAAACTCTTCACGAATCCAAGCTCTTTGATCATCCTCCTCGCTTCTGGGTGTTCCTCCCACGACCAATAATGAAGTATGGGTGTTTATAGTAGACCACAAAGGTCTTAAGATGGTTTTATAGAGTTAGGGTTGTTCAATTCCGAGTTTGGGGTTTCCTAATCTCATGGTAGATGTCTACCATAACTAGAACTTTTATATGAGCTATTTCATTTTTAATTCCAACTCTAATGGGAAGGGAATAGAGAGAAAATTCATGCTTTCATAATGGGCTTAGGGTTACACTAATTATGACCCAATTGCTCATGTTTGGACATGAATGACCCATATTACCATTGGGTGTGAGGCTATTGAGAATTTCCAACATTATTTCTCTTATTTGAATTTATTAATGGGCTCAGAGATGTCTATTAGTCCAATTCCCATGATGGGCTATCAACACACATTGCTTCGGCCCATACATTTATTTTAATTTATGATTCACTTTTGTACACATGATAATGGGTTTTTCGACTTATTTCTTAATTACGATAATACGTCACAATAATTCTTAAACATAATCCAAACGATTTTTATTGGTCTAAATTTATTTATGATCATTAGATAATATTATTTAAAGTATACCTATAATTTTTATGAAATTTTTAGATGCGTTTATATATATATGATAATGGTGCGTACGCTTTTAACTAGTTTTGAATTATTAAATTGACATTTTCTCAATTTATCTCTAATTTTTAATTACTTAAATTTAAAAATGTTACATCCTCCCCAACTTAAGAGAATTTTCTCCCCAAATTCATAGACATGATATATGAAAAGGGAAATTCACTTACTTGTAAACAACTCCAGAAACTTCTTCCTCATGGCTTTTTCAGTTTCCTATGTGTCGTCCTCCTCCAGGCGTTGATTCCATCGAACTTTCACCAGGGGAATGACCTTGTTCCTTAACTGGCGCACCTCACTATCTATTATTTTGTTTGGCTTTTGCTCATACGTCCCGTCTTTATGAAACACCAAGTACTCATATTCAATGACGTGAAAAGGATCGCACACATATTTTTTCAACATAAATACATGGAACACATTGTGCACTCCATCTAGTTGTGGAGGTAATGCCAAGCAGTATGCAACCTCACCTACTGTTTCGAGAATCTTAAAAGGACTGATGAATCTTGGTGATAATTTGCCTTTGATCCTAAACTTCATGATTCCACGACTTGGAGATATTTTCAAGAATATATGGTCGCTGACTAGAAATTCCAAATCCCTTCTTCTATTATCTGCATAGGTCTTTTGCCTCTGTTGTGCCACTGCCATTCTTTCTTTGATGAGTTTCACCTTCTGTGTGGTTTCTCGCACCACCTCGGGACCTAGCAATTGCCTTTTACCGACCTCGTACCAACAGATTGGAGTTCGGCAAACTCCTTCCATAGAGTGCTTCGAATGGTGCCATTTGAAGACTAGCCTGGTAGCTATTGTTGTATGCAAATTCAACAAGATGTAAGTGTTCATGCCAGCTACCATCGAAATCTAGAACACATGCTCTCAGCATGTCTTCTATCACCTGATTGTTCTTTCAGTTTGACCATCACTCTGTGGATGGAAAACTGTACTGAAGTTCAATTTGGATCCCAAGGAATAGTGTAGTCCTTTCCAAAAATGGGATGTAAACCTTAGATCTCGATCAAACACAATGGACACAGGTACTCCATCTAATCTGATGATTTCTTTCACATATAATGTTGCTAGAATGCCAACCATCCACTTTGTTGGCCTACTTAGTACGATTGGCAGCACGCTATCTAGAGGGGGGGGGGGGTGAATAGATTCGCTACAGAAAAAGAAACTTAAACACATAAATTACCACTTAAAACTTTGGTTAGATAGTGTGATAGAGAGTAGCAGTGCGAAAGCAAATAAACAATCATACAAAAGAACACAAGGAATTTTATCCTGGTTCGGCCCTTCCAAATGGAAGTCCTACGTCCAGTCTCCAAGCAAAATCTTGGGATTTCACTAACCAGGGTGCAATACCCCCAAGGATATACAAACCTCTAGCTCCCCGCTGGTCCTCTTTCTTTCTGAGTAGGAAGGATACTCACTTCTATTACAGTTCAAGAAGCTAACCTCCTGAAATAAACCCCAGTGTGGTTCTACTAGACTTAAACCCCTAGCTAGATTCTGTTGGTACAAACCCCAACAAGGTTCTGCTGACACTAACCCCAGCTAGGTTCTTCCCTAAAGGAAATGCTAAGAACAATCCCTCAGTTGGACCGTACTCTTTCTTAGAAAAGAATGAAGATGCTAAGAGTTGTATAGGATGTACACCAACTCAAAGACTCTCAGTCGAAAGACTCTCCCCAGATTTACAATGATGTACAGAGAGAGTGAAGAGAAGAGATGAAAGCTTGAATGCTAGGAGCTTCGGAATTCTTCAGCTCTGAAGGCTTCTCTAGAAAGGGCTCGATCTCTTCTCTCTTGCTTGAGTATATGTGGAGTTAAGGCTTCTCACAGGATGTACACTCCTTCAAAGATTTTCAAGAAAAATCTCTTCTCGTTCTTCAGCTTTGCTTCATCCTTTTATATGAGCAGCTTTGAACAGATTCGTTGAAGAGATCCATTGGAACTCTTCTAGCCGTTGCTGATCTTTCTATTCTTCTTCTTCTGACTGACAGCCACTTGGTGGTCTTCGAGATCTACAAGCATAGAAGAAAGTGTTTAGACCAGAGAAGTGTTTCTGTCAGAAGGCTCATACCTCTGTGTTTCCTGCTGACACCCAGAAGTGGTAGGTAATATCTTTTTGTCTGACAGGAAGGAAGAGATCCTATGAAATAAGCAAAAAGATTTTCTGTCAGAGAAATAGTAGGCTACGCATATGAAATGTATTTGAGTTTTTATCGGGCGCCAAAGATAATTTGAAACGTTTGAAATACAGAGGAAATCGATGTTTAAGTATAATAGAGTCGATGTGAAAAACATTCGATGTTCCAATGTAATTCATGTATGCAATCGATGTTTAACAGGAATCGATGTTTAATCAAAATCGATGTCGAAGTCGATATTTAAGTGAAGTCGATGTAAACATAATCAATGTACAAAGAGAGTCGATGTAAACATAATCCATGTTGTGAGTGAATCGATGTTTCACTGAAGTCGATGTTTTATTGAAATCGATGTTTACATGGAGTTAATATTTTAGTGAAATTGATGTTCAACTGAAATCGATGTTTCAATGAAGTCGATGTTTGATTGAAATCGATGTTTACATGGAGTCGATGTTTTAGTGAAATCGATGTTGAACAAAATCAATGTTCTAATGAAATCGGTGTTCAACAGAGTCGATGTTTAAACTGAAATCGTTGTTTGAACAAAATCGATGTTCTAATGAAATCGATGTTTAACAGAGTCGATGTTTAAGTGAAATCGTTGTTTGAACAAAATCGATGTTCTAATGAAATCGGTGTTCAACATAGTCAATGTTTAAATGAAATCGATGTTGAACAAAATTGATGTTTACATGAGATGAACCATAATCGATGTATTTGTATGGAAGTCTTTGTGGCACTTAGTCAGTAATCGATGTGTATTGTACAACCATCAATTTGGCTTTTCAGTGCAAATCACGAAGCGATAGTGCCATAAATTTATATTTATTAGGAAAACATGATATTTAAATATATTCAATAATATTTAATTAATCATGAGTTTTGTTATCACCAAAATAAATGATAAAATATAAGAGTGGTTCAACACACTTATTCTTAACTGGCAAGAAGTGAGCGAATTTGGTCAGGCGGTCGACTATTACCCATATTCCATCAAATCCACCTCTAGATTTAGACAATCCAAAGATGAAATCCATCACTACACCTTCCCATTTCCAGGTGAGAATCTCCAGTGGTTTAAGTTTACCAGCTAGTCACAAATGTTCTGATTCAAACATCATGCAACATATTCTGCCACTTCCCTCTTCATATTAGGCCACCGAAAATTTCTTTTTAAGTCTTGGTACATCTTAGTAGTTCCAGGGTGAATTGTATACCATGTTTTATGAGCCTTGTTCATGATCGCTTTCTTTGTCTCAACATTGTCTAGTACACAGACTCGGCCTTGGAACAATAGTCTACCATCTTCTACTATTGAGAAGTCCGACCTTTGGTCAAGGTTGGATTTTATTTCCATAAGCATGAGGTCATTATCTTAAAGTGCTCGAATATCTTCAAGTGTGGGTTGTGCCCTAATATTGGCAATCAAACATCCTTTTTCCTTAGTATCAACATCTATGTCCAGCTTGGCAAATTCTTCTAGTAATCACCACTCTCCTACCATGAGACTAAATAGTGTAGCCATGGGCCTTCTACAAAGAGCATCTGATACAACATTTGCTTTACTTGGATGATATTGGATAGTGAAATCAAAGTCTTTCAAATACTCCAACCACCTCCACTGCCTCATGTTCAATTCCTGCTAATAAAACATATATTTCAAACTTTTATGGTTATAAAATATAATGAACTTCTCACCATATAAGTAATGACGTCATATTTACAGAGTGAAGACTACAACTGACAACTCCAGATCATGTACAAGATAAATTATCTAGAAGCATAACATATGACTTTCCTGTTCTGCATCAATACACAACTGAGGCCAATTTCAGATGCATCTGTGTATACTTCAAAACCTCCACCAGCAACGAGTAAGGTTATTGTAGGTGATGTGGTTAAATGCTCTTTCAATGACAAGAAATTGTCTTCATATTCGACCTTCCATGTGAATGGATTCTCCTTTCTAGTAAGTCTGGTCAATATTATAGCTATCTTCGAGAAATCTTCAATGAAACGATGATAATAACCAGCCAGACCTAGAAAACTTCTAATTTCTGATACATTTGTTGGCCTTTCCCAAATTTTTACTGCTTCAAGTTTAGAAGGATCCACAATGATATCTTCCTTGGATATAATGTGGCCAAGGAAAGACACTTCCTCTAGCCAAAACTCACATTTGCTAAGTTTTGCATAGAGTTGATTATCCTTAAGCACTTACAGAGCAATCTTCAATTATTCTTCATGCTCTTCCTTAGACTTGGAATAAATAAGGATGTCATCAATGAACACTACTACTAACTGATCTAAGTATGGCCTATAAATGATGTTCATCAATTGCATGAAAGCTGTTGGAGCATTAGTCAAATTGAACAATATAACTACAAACTCATAGTAACCATATCTACTTCGGAATGCAAACTTGTGTATGTCCTTGAAGTGGCCTCGGTGCCCGGACCCTCGATTCCCACCGAGAACCCAACTGCCGATACCGCCGTCCATGGTCCCGAAGACCCTGAAGGGCTAATAGACCAGTCTATCAAAATACGTAAAGGAAGTATATGATGACAACAAGCACTAAAAATGTACTAACAAGTGAAGGAAAGCGTCCACCACAAAGTATGAGTCTAGTACAGTCCTAAGTAACAAAGTACGAGTGCTAAAAGAGGGAATAAAAGATCCCTTAGGGGCATACCCTGAGGGTGAAGAAACCAAGAAGCATAGGGGAACACTGCTCAAGGAAGATGTCGTCTATTACGACCCTGTCTCCTCTGCACGCCGTGGAAGGTGTTGCTATGAAGTCTTACCTGAAAGAGAGGGAATGAGCTTCACGAAGACGTCCAGTGGGGACTACCAATCTCCCACTGGTTCTAACAAGCAGAATAGATATATGTTTAAGGGCAAAAAATAAGATATTATATTCTACTAACAGAGTAAGTGCGGAAGCGGAAAGTAAACTACATGACCATCGGTCTAAACACGTCGGGACCGGAAACTCATGTAACCAGGACACGAGGATGGACCCCAAGGCTGTAAACATAGATAGAGGGAAACTTTTTGGAAAAAGACACTAGCCACGAAGAACAACTACCACTAGTCAACGGTCAAGATGCCTTGCGCCTTACCCTCGACCACCAGTGCGGGTCTACCACCTCTTTCGGAGTGAAACTGCGGAACTAAGAGTAACCACACAACTGTCGTAGTCTGGCCGGACTATGTCCCATGCTGGCCCCTCTAGATGGTACTGAAACCACGTAGAGTGAGGCAGTGAGAAGGACTAGCTGATCTGCGCTAGAACAACAACCAAACCACCTCGGCGTCCTAGACCAACCAAGAGAGCTCTGTAATCGACTCTACGCTACTGTCCCCACCAATTTTCCCACAGCTACTAGAGTTCGTAACTCGAACACGCCTGCTGCTTGGAGAACTCCCTCAACCTTCGCGCGGGGACGGGGTCCCAGGTAACGGTAACAACCTCTAACAGGACAAGCTCTCTAGTGCCAAGCACTGGGCGAATGACTAGTGT
This sequence comes from Colocasia esculenta, assembly GCA_014218235.1. Classification (NCBI taxonomy): domain Eukaryota; kingdom Viridiplantae; phylum Streptophyta; class Magnoliopsida; order Alismatales; family Araceae; genus Colocasia; species Colocasia esculenta. Next base: position 40,128,378 of record CM024765.1, on the reverse strand, counting down.
AGGACTGTGCTAGGAACAACACAGATGCTAAGAAAATAGAGATGCAGTGGAAAGGACTCCGAACATGACCCATGTCACTCTCTGTCTCAGAAGGTGACAAGATCACTGTCGCTTTCTCAGAGGAGGTGACGCAGTGGTCATCGCAACCTGAATGCGACACCCTACCTGTCGCGACCTGGGTTAGAAAGTGACGTCCACCCTATTGCAACCAGAACGCGACAGGGTGTGTGTCGCTACCAGACCATAAGGCGATGCACCCCCCTATCGCAACCAGGATGCATCAGGGAGGGTGTCGTGACCAAAGTCAAAAGTTGATGGGGGAAGCGTCACGTTCTAGGTCACGACAAGGACCTTGTCGCGACCACAGACAGAGGACTGGGTGCCTACCCGAGACCTCCAAAAACACCCCAAAACTACAACTCTGGTGTGCACAAGGGGAGGAGGGCATGGATAGCCATCAATACACATGCTAGGAGCACAAACCACCCTCATCCACACCCATGCATGCTATGTAAAGGATCTACACTCATGAAACCTCACATGCACATCATGGAAGCACTCAAATCCCCAACCCCCAATCAAGCTCAAAGGAACCAAACGTGCATCCACACACACCTAGCATGGATTCTACAAGGCTTTGTGAAGGGAAAGGAGGTCCTAGCATGCTAGAACTAGGGGGAAAGTTGAGAGTCCCTACCTCAAAACAAAGAGCCAACCCGTTGGGGTCTTCTCGTGTGCATGTCACCTCTTCTTCACTCCAAGCTCCACGCTCACACCATCCACAAGCAATGTACGCCCTCCTACCCGTCGGAGAAGAGATCATACATCGAAGAAGAAGCCGCCATGCCTAAGCCACCAAGAGTACCTCCACATCTGAGCTCGAACAGAAGAGAGGGAAAGGAGAGGAGGGAAGAAGGAAGGAAGGAAGGAAGGAAGGAAGGAAGGAAGGGGAAGATAGATCTACTGGTCTTGCATATATAGGCCTCGGATCTGAGAATGTGACAGCTGGATGGTCGCATTCACTAATGAACGTGACGACCATCTTGTTGCGACCCCAAAGTCTTGGTCAAACCTGAGGTTGGACCCGTCACGTGTCGCCCTCACAGGCCTAACACCATAAACGCGACGATTGACATGTCGCCTTTAGGTGACATGCGCCCTGACACATGTCCCAACTGTCCCGACATCAAGACGACAAACGGGCATGCTGAGGTCAGAAGGTGAACGCAACGAGATAGCCGTTGTGTTCTAAACCTGAACACGGTAGCCTTCCCGTTGCCTTCAGAAGGTGACAACCTGATATGTCGCTACCTTCAATAGAAGGGTGGCCGACCAAGGAACGAGATGTTACAGTCCTCTTCCTTGATTCTTAACTGATGCTAGTCTGATCTTAAATTGATCTTAGAGAAGTGTGCCAAAGATTTGATCAAATAGCTCATCTATGTGTGGTAGTGGATATTTATTCTTGATTGTTAACTGGTTCAACTGATGGTAATCAATGCAAAGCCTCATTGATCCATCCTTCTTCCTATCGAATAATACCGGTGCACACAAGGGATGTGTTGGGCCTGATAAAACCTTGATCCAACAATTCTTGAATTTGCCTTTTCAACTCCTACAATTCAGTAGGGGACATGCGATATGGTGCCTTGGATATAGGGGCTGCCCCATGAAGTAATTCAATTGTGAAATTCACTTCCCGTTCGGGCGGCATTCTAGGTAAGTCTTCTAGAAAAGCATTAGGGTAATCCCTGGCTATGGGGATCTCTTCCAGATTAGGTTTCTTCTTTTCAGTCACAATGATAGAAACAAAGAAAGCATCATAACCCTAGTTGATCAGCTTGGAAGCTCTAAGAGAAGAGATTAGGATAGAGTATCTCCGGTAACAGATGCCAAAGAAAGTTAGCATTGAAAGATTTGGTTTTGCAAAGGTAACCCTCCTATGATGATAATTTACATCTGCATCATACTTAATCAACCAATCAACACCCAAAATGACATCATATCCTTTAATGTCTAAACACATAAGATTAGTATGGAGATTTTACCCTCCAATCACCCTTAGAGTAGTAGGAAAGTAGTATGTGAGTTCAAATTCCGAGCCAAGGGGAGAGGCTACAATGATCTTTGATTTCATGGGGATAGGTTTAACATGTAGAGTTGCAGCAAATGTGGTTGAAATAAATGAATATGCAACCTCAGTATCAATAAGGATAAAAGTAGGTTGAGAGTGAATAAGGATGGTACCTTCCACCATTCCCCCTTCCTCAGGGAGATCTGCTTCTACAACTGCATTAAGATGTCCCTGACACTGGGGCACATACTGAATTCTTCCAGGTTGATTCTTCAACATGGAGAAATCCAGAATACAGTGATCACGACTACCACATCTCAGGCATGCTCCAAGCTTCTTTCAACGTTCTTCAGCTCAGTGTCCTGGCTTGTCATAAAAACAAAAGTTCTCTGCTAACTGTCTTCCCTCTACTTTGACTTTCTTGTCCTGACCATAGTCCTTTCCCATATTGAGCCTCTTGTTGTTGTAGTTATTATTGTTGTTATTATAGCGGAATGTTCCAACTATATTGGCCACTCCTTTCTTCACAAAGATTGGCTTAGCTGCCTCCTTTCCCTTCAAGCCTTCCACTTTTGCCATTATATCTACCACCAGTTGAGCTCGCTGGACCATTTCCATATAAGTACAGATGTTCAGGGGTCCCATCTTTTCAGTGAACACTGGTCATAGTCCATCCATGAATCGGATAGCCGTTAATTTCTCTGTGCCCGCCAGATGTGGGGCATATTGAGCTAATCGTGCAAACTGGGCCTCGTATTCAACTACAATCATTCCCCTTTGCTTTAGTGCGGAAAATTCCGCTGCTTTCTTCTCTTGCACTCTCTTACATAAATACTTCTCCCATAATATTTCGAGGAACTCTTCCCATTCAAGGTCATTAACATAGGGTAGATGAGCCGATGTGGCCTTGCACCAAGCTCTGGCATCCTTGTTTAGTTGAAAAGTAACCAATAGGACCTTATCTTGGTCGGTGCACTGTATTACTTGGAATATTCTTTCAGTCTCCTCTAGCCAGTTCTCTACCTCATCTAGCTTAGGGGATCTAGAAAAACGAGGAAGATTGTGACTTCTAAAGTTGCGATGCAAATCGCCAGCTCCATTCCTAGCTCCAGCTTGAGCTCCTGCCTGCACTACATTCTATAATGTCTGAGTCAATCTAGCTACTGTTTCTTGCATAACCTACCAATGCGCACGGTTACCGACCATTGCTAAGGAATAATGAAGTTCCTGAGATAAGGATAACAAAAAATTAATGTTCTTAGTTATATCATAAGGATTAATGGATACATATACTTAGTTCATAAAACTAGCATATTCCCAGTCTCTACCCATTCTCACCATGTACTATATGTAATTTTCATCACCTAAGTTTCATGGATATCTCTTAATCTTGAGACATATAAGTCATATTTTGTTTTCTAGACTCTGATACCACTAAACGGTCACGTCCCGAGAATTACAGAGTAAAAATATTATTTAGATCAATAATCTGAGACGTGAGCAGTTGGCAAATAAGCCTCTAGCTAGCGAGCATTAGATTTGCATCAGCACAAAAAAATATAAAGTCCCATAGAGTGAACTTAGCTAAGCTTTTATTCAGTTATCATAAATGTCTAAGGCAACTTCATTTGACATCAAATTACATCGTTTCAAGAAAAGAAAAAAATACATGAGATTATACTCCTCACTACCCACTACATCCATCTAACTCTCAAAATAAACTACTAGAAGATATTATGGTTTCAAACATGCCCTTCACTTAGATGCATTCCCATCCATGACCTGGTCTTCTTCTTCCATGTCTACTTCACCTAAAATGTTAGGAAGCAGATAATGAGCAAACTAACCCAGTAGGATTTACATGTCGATGTGTGGACAATGATATAAGTGATTAACACATTAAAGATTAGGTAGGAATGAGTATCAAGATATGCATGTACGATAAATCCAATTAATCATGATACGGGAGCAATATTGATTGATCAAGAGTGATTACACAAGAACAAGATGATATAATGAGCATGAACTAGCACTTGAGCAATTTTAAACAAGACAGCAGGATGGCCATATCACGGAAGCCAGCAAGCATTTTAACAAGCAAGAACTTTTCACATATATGGTAATCAGGCACGATGCCACGGTGCTCACTAAGGATCTATGCAACCTTGGAATGCACACTATGACATGTGTATGTGGTTATGTATCTAGCATTCAACACGCAAGTACTCCCAGCACAGATACAACACCAGTAATCATTATACCCCATGGTTAACAGTATATTTTCGATTCTCTTTCGAGAGGGCTAGACTGAAACCCCTGAACATTCGCCGTGCCCGATCCAGCATCTTACTATTTTTAATCTACCCACAGTCAATCATGGCCAATTTACATGAGTTCCAATAAATAGTAGTCATGTATTAATGATCGTGTCAATGATTTCAAGAGAAGCAAGACAAGTGCACATGATCGAGAGTAAAATTCGGCAACATAACGACTCATTTTCCTTAGTTCAATCCTTACTTAAATGGCTTAGTTTCTAGTTTAAAGTATCATACTCACGAGAAGTAGACGAGAAAAAAAGTGCATTATATCTTCTGGGAACTTCAATTCGTCTCCATGATGGAATCCATGGAGTAAGGAGATTTACGAACGTCTTGTTGGAAAGGTCACTAGTCTACCAGAACAAAATATCCAGTAGAGATTTTCCAATCCTCCACGAAAGGGTTGTCTATATGTACAACATGTTGTGTAGAACGTGTCTCAAGATCCATAATCCACCAGTTTAAAACATAGCAGAAAGCAATTAACATGAGCGCATGACATGGAACAACCCAGATTTCAATAACATGATCTCTGCACTTTTAACATTATATACTTCCAGTTAATATGAAGCTAGATCATGAAGATAGAATATAGCAATCACATGATAGATGGAATCAAACAATTTATTAGAAACAATTAGAATAAAATTTCATGTTAATATAGCTTTTACATGGATTGATATCTTTTAGATCACCTGACAGACTAAACAATACTTCTTAATAATCATAACATGCAAGACATACAATCTAGACTAATTGAAAAAGTCTTGGGTAGGCATTAGAAATCGCAACAGGTTCAGTCGTCGCGAATCTCCATAGTTTACACAATGAAAATATGGTTTTTCTGGACGTAAAGTGATTCTGACTGAAAATCGTGATGGGTTGAGTCGTCGCGGTTCACAAATGATCGAAAATCGAAATAGCATGTAAAATGAAGCATATGGGGATTAGGGTCAACCTATAAGTCGCGTTGGGTCTATTGGACATCATAAAAAATGTCAAAATCGCGACGGGTTCAGTTGTCGCCATTTTGAGGCACTGAATCGCGACCTCTGGACTGGTCACGATTCAAATATGCAGACAGATCACGGACTGGGTTGCGCGATCTCATATTTTAGCTCGAAACTCAAGGTTCTAGGGGTTTTTAGATGAAATGTTCAACATAAAACTTGTTGGAAACTTGGAGAATAAGAACTGCCTTTGGTTTCACCAAATTTGACCTACGGATGCGTGAATCATGAGGTTAATAAGAAAAGCCTTAAAACTGCACAATGATGGAAAAATACTTAATACTCTTAACATAGACAATGAAAATTGGGGAAAATAGGGGCAAATGAAAGTAGACTCGAAAAGCTTTCAGATGGTATATGTCATGTTAAGGTTGAGCCCAAGATCACCTACCTTTGATCGCTTAGAACTTCCTAGTTTCTAAAGGTCGAAGTAGAGGCTTGGGGAAGAAACTCTTCACAAATCCAAGCTCTTGGATCATCCTCCTCGCTCTTGGGTGTTCCTCCCACGCCAAACAATGAAGTATGGGTGTTTATGGTTGGCCACAAAGGTCTTAAGATGATTTTATAGAGTTAGGATTGTTCAATTCCGAGTTTGGGGTTTCCTAATCTCATGGTAGGTGTCCTACCGTAACTAGAACTTATATATGAGCTATTTCCTTCTTAATCCCAACTCTAATGGGAAGGGAATAGATAGAAAATTTGTGCTTTCAAAATGGGTTTAGGGTTAAACACTAATTATGATCCAAATTGCTCATGTTTGGACATGAATGGCCCATATTACCATTGGGTATGGGGTTATTGCAAATTTTCAACATTATTTCTCTTATTTGAATTTATTAATGGGCTAAGAGATGTCTATTGATCCAATTCTCATGATGAGCTGTCAACACACATTATTTGAAGTTTACCCATATATTTATTTTAATTTATAATTCACTTTTGTGCACATGATAATAGATTTTTTGACTTATTTTTTAATTACGATTTAACTCACAATAATTCTTAAACCTAACCCAAACTATTTTTATTGGCCTAAATTTATTTATGGATCATTAGAGAGTATTATTTAAAGTATAACTATGATTTTTACAAAAAAATTTAGATACGTTTATACATATGCGATAATGGTGCGTACATTTTAACTATTTTTGAATTATTAAATTGATATATATATATATATATATATATATATTTCAATTTATCTCTAATTTTTAACCCTAGTCACATTTGAAAACACAATGAGATTTGTCAGAGATTTAAAAGGCGAAAATTGCTCCAAACTCACATCCAAACGCTGCCTTGGCTAGATCTTAGGGAAGGATGGAATCTGAGAATAAAATTTTTTAATAGTGAGGATGTAATCTAATAGTACTCCAATCCATACAAAATGTGTATATATATTATTTATAAAGAATATTTTTTTGATACAAAGTTTCACGTACTTAAAAGATTGAGTTTTTTAATCTTAGCTTTTATAATCTTTTGTAATGAGTTTTTGGTTCTCATAATTTGATTTTTTTTTAACTTTGAAGTAAAAAAAAAATAACTTTTCTTAGAGATAGGTCTTTTTCTTGAACTATCTGATAACTTTTATAATTGTCTTCAAAAAGGTCTGCTTGTAAAAGAACTAAATGTTTGGAGTCCAAAATTACATAGTGCATTGCAGGTATTTTCAGCATAAGGCTTCAGGCATAGAAAGGGTCAAACCACATACTGCCAGCAATTGGCAGCCGGTGACTACGCACAATCATATGTTAGTGTTTGTGTAAGAATAGCAGGTAATATTTGTCCGTCAAATATTATTATTTAAGAATCAAATTTAAATATTTACGAGTCGATTTGTCAATCAAATTTTATGTATTAGTCAACTAAAAGTTAACATTTGTTATCTAAATTCTTTATTTATTTATTTGACGAAACGTGGCACAATGTGGTACTTGTCTGCTAAACATCATTATTTATCAATTAAAATCAATATTTGTAGCCACCTTTCACAACTAATGCCATTGACTACGAGCAATGGCCATTTTTGTATTTGATGTGGTCTAATAAAATTATTTATGAGTAATAACTCAATTTTATTATTTTTATTAATTTCAGGAGTTTCATAATTTATTTCCCTAGAAAAAAAAACTTAGGATAACTTCTACTCCAAAAAGTAAGAAAATTGCGTTATGAGTCCACATCAAAGAATACTCCAATCGGAAGTAACCGTTGTACATTCGTTCATTAATTCATTAATTGGAAGTCCTAAAAAAAAGACGGGGAAGGACCAGCACGTCCAAAACGGGGCCTAAAAGGCTCCACGGCCATACATATTTCTTCTTCTATGAATAATAATAATAATAATAATAAATAAATAAATAAATAAAATAAAATAAAAATCTCAAGAAAAGAAAAAAAGAGCAAGAAGACGGAGAGCCAGAAGCTACAAGTTGCGAAGCGTGAGAGAGGGAGGGAGAGGGAGAGGGAACGAAGCGTCCCAAGCGGGGAAGCAAGCAATGGCTGCGGCTCTCTCGCTCCACCGCTCTGTCATCCTTCCCGGCGCCCCCGTCGCCTCCTCCTCCTCCTCCCCCTCCTCCTCTTCCTCCTCGAAGCCGATTGTGGCCGGGCACGCCCGCCGATGGGCTGCCCAGGTCGGGAAGAGGAGGCGGTGGTGGGGGGTTACCACCCTCCCACCGCGGACCAGGGTGGGCCCCGGGGGTGGAATCGCCCCGCCGTCGGCAGGGTCGAGGGCCGACGACTCGTCGAAGCCCTACGACATGTCGGTGGAGAGCGCGCTGAAGCTGCTGGGGGTGTCGGAAGGCGCCTCCTTTGAGGACATCCTCCGCGCGAAGAACGCCATCATCGCGGCGGGCAAGGACGACCAGGAAACCATCGCTAAGGTGGTCTCCAGATCCTATTCTTTTGCCCCCGCCCGCCTCATCCGTTGCTTCGTTTCTTTTGAGATTTATTCACGTATTTATCACTCCGGATATAAAAGGTAATTGTGTCTGAATTTCGGGAAATTAGTGGGTGGAACTGGAAACAAGGGCTAATTTTGGTTAAGGAACCGGCGTTCAGACGTGTTCTAAATGGGGAATGTAGGTCTACGCTGGGATAGTGATTTGATCTCGAAAGTTTGTGACTGGTCTGTCTCTTGGTTACACTTTGAGACTATCTCTTGGAGAGTGATTTGTGCTTCCATATAAAGAAATGAGGAGCAACTCTAAGCGGATCAACGGTTGGTAATTGCGGTCAGCTTGTTTATCACTCGGATGGCATTGTTGGAATCTTGAAATCTTTCACTTTTGTATAATTTGACTGCGTGACCAGGGAAGCAACTTTATGTCTCATTGTATTTGTATTAGAGTATTCTATCTACCTAATTTAGATGTAGCCATCATTTTATAGACATACCCCACCTCATTTTACGTCTCATTGTATTTGTCGCAATTGTATGTTTGGATATGCTATATTATTCTTTGTGTGTTTAGTTTTCCATTTTTTGTAGGTTTTTTTTTTGATGTGATACTTTTGTTGCACCATTTGTATTTATGCCACCATTGGCTTGACTAACAGCCAGCTAGCAGAAGTTAGGAATTTGGTAGATTCCTGAATGTAGCTTTCCCCTTCTATGGTGATATAACTGTATCATCCCTAGTTGTAGGCTTGTAGCATTTTTTTTCCTGCTTTAAAGCAAGTGCTCTTACTTCTTGCTTTCAGTTTATTCATTGATCTGTATTTTTGGGGTATTCTATGAAATGACTCTTCTTTGTCAGCTTTAACCTTGGCTGACCATGTAATCTGCTCCACAAATCTCACAGATGAAGAATCTCGAAACCGGACTAATATATGTCATCTCTAATCTCTATCCATAGAGACTCTTCATGGGAATATGGGTTTCCTTCCTTTGAAAATGTGTTACCTCTCAAGCTACAGGTCACCATTGCTGACAGACAACACCAACCTGTTAGGAACATGGCCTTCTCTCATGACCCTTGAATCAAGATCGGATGAGAAAATAGAGAAGAGAAAAGAGACAATTTCACGAGAACACGGATTTTTTTTGTGGTTCGGAGACAATGTGCCTTCCTATGTTTACAGCTGCAGAAAGATTCCACTAGAAAATGACAAGCATCAAGTACAATGAAATTCATCCCTTTTTATACCGGGAGACTAGATCGATCCACGTGTGCATACTGCATGTTGACGAGTTCAGGCTCACCAACTTCTGTGTATCTGGTGTTGGAATGTGGAGTTAGATATCCAACATTATGAGATGGATGGAAATAACATGAAAAGATATATACTATAATAAAAAAAGAGGAAGCTTTTTGTTATGCTCTTTTAGTTGACAACAAGAAGACCAAGTCATGAAACTGTTCAATGGATGACCTTGTCATGGACTAGCTCATACTTGCTTCTTGAGAAAGATGTAAACCTTAACTTTTCCAGTAGGTGGCACATTATTATTTTCTCTTCAAGCCACTCTTCAGTTCTTCCACAAGTCCCCATATTTTGTTCTAGTGCTTAGCAACAGCTTTTCATATTCATGTCCCTATGCTACTTTCACGGCATTTTCTATTACTTTAGTTTTGATTTCTCATCCTCATATCATGTATGAACTTTACTTTCGCGGCATTTTCAGTTTTCATATATCTATGGATGAATTTTACTTTCTTTTATTTTTTATCTGTGGCACCCACAGGCATGGATATAAAGATGTTCTCATGCTTAAATCTTTTATTATGTGCTTGGAAATGAATTAATCATTGCAATCCTCTTCCAGGTGGAGGCTGCATATGACATGTTGCTCATGCAGAGCTTGACACAGCGTAGAGCTGGAAAAGTTGTGAACAGTAACATTCGGTATGCTGATGTGAAGCCTGCAAGAAGTGCAGGGCCACCCATGCCACATTGGTTTCAGACAACAGTTAAGAACGCACATGTGTCAATTGAATCTCCATCCACAAAAAATTTGGGTGTACAGGGAGGTGTCTATGGGGCATTAATGATTTTTACATTCATCAATGGTGCCTCCCCACCTTCAGCAGGGGCATACACAGGGGCTGATGTCCCTGGACTGCTCCTTGCCACTGGGTTTGGAGCTTCATTGTACTTCCTGACCAAGAAGAACATTAATCTGGGTAAATGATCTCAACATTCTTGTATTCTGTGTTTTGGTGGTACTCCATGGATGTATTCTTTAGAGCAGCTACCATGGTAATATCTTTAGTTGTGGGATTTTATAATTAGTGTTAACTAACATTTTATCAGCAATGTGGTAGTGTTAATTAACATTGGCTGGTAACTGGGCATGTTCAATTTTTTTTGGAATTGATGAGCTGTTTATTACATTCCTGTTAATCATTTATGTATTACTTGCTAGTTCAAGGATGTGTCTCATTATTAGACTAAGTAAACAATTGTCTGTCTATGCCTATTTTAACCAGTTGTATTCTTCATTTTGGAAGTTGCCCAGTTAGTTGCCAATTGATAACAAAATAAAGAAAGCAAGATAAGGAATAGAAAAGTACAGCAAGATCACATAAAATTTATTTCCAATTTATATCTATAATTACGTGAAGTTATAGGAGAAATGGATATGCTGGGCTTATGATGACTTTGTCACTGCTTGATCCTCTAGAGCTATCAGTATCACTGATAGGTCTCTTTCATTGTGAGAGAGGTTCAGAGTGGGGAGTGTTCTCCTCTTCTCTTGTGCTTTATGGAAGAATTCTAACCGCCCCATGGAAGAGCTTTAAGGAAACTGGTACAGTCAAAGTCTCTCTGTATATGTAATGAGGCTGAAAACAATCATCTCCACCTTGATGCAATGGTCTTCCTTTCCAATTTGATATGGGTGAAGTAAACATACTAATTGTTCTTCCTCAAGGAGGCACCATGTCACCATCAAGCATAAGGTTGGGTTTCAAGAAGAGCTTTTGGCCCGAGGACAAATTCCTTGTCAAGATCAGGAATTGATGTTATGGAATTCAGTACAGGAACCATTATGCTTATCTTAATCGGAAGCTGCTTTCCTCCAAGCTCGCTTCCATCCCATGTTCAGACCTATTGGGAATGTGAAGCTATCCTCACTTGAGTTAACAGATAGCCATTCTATTTGGTGCAGTGTTCATCAACTGCAAATTGAATAACTGGCAGGATGGAGTGGGTATTTGAACTGATCTCTTCTGCTTCTTTCTTATAGTGTAATTTGGCAGTGGACAGATTTAGGACTGTTGACGAGGGTTTCAGGATGTTAAAGGATGACCTCCACAGTTGGCCTGTATCCTGTTTATTTGCTTTTGGCCATTCCAGGTTGTGCAGCTTTCTTTTACCACTGGGTTAATTGGAATTCCCTCCTAGCTTTCCTAGAAATTGATCAATAATGGCCAATTTGCATTAATAGTTGATTCCATTGTAAACTGGTCAATTCAGATAAGAATTACTTGATTGTGGGAACCACTTATGTCAGTAGTTGTCAGCCAGGTATTGGTGGATTTAAATTTTTTGTAGGTTGTGGTTGGAATATTATCTATATATGCAAACTTATTAAACATTTGTCTTTAATTATTTGTTACTTGTTACATGTACCACAAATCATTATCCTTGTAAACACTACTACGTTATTACTCTGAGATATGTGGTTGATTGCTTTCCCTATGAATCAAATGCATAGTTTTGTGCCATAGGCTGCTTCATGTGCTGTTTATATGCTCTTAAATTCAAGTACTTTACTGATACTTCATTTCTATATGTTCTTTTAGTTCTGTCACTCGTTTAGCTTAGACTCAGCTCTTCTTGATGTTTAACTGTTTCTTCTTTTTCTTAATATTTCGACAGTATGCTAACTTACAAAAAGTGATATAAATGTATTTGTGTAATAAAGATAATATTAAAATAGGAGAGGAATAATCTCAAAATGCTTATTTCTTTAGATTGGTGAATGGATTTAAATATTCCTATCTTATGCATGCATATTATTGGTGTACGCACACCTGTCTGGTTGAAAGGAGTTAATTGGTCCTAATGGTTTTAGGTTTTAGGCTCTGTGATGCGGGACAGAGTGGGGACAGTGGAGGAAAAGGGGGGAGGTAGCCGGAGTCTCACCGGAGAGGGGGTAGAAGGCGGGGGTGTAGGCTTCGCACCCTCCCCTTCATAGGGACCACCATGGGGGCTTCTTCTTAAAGCTTCTCCTTCTCCATCGCAGAGAACAAACAAAACTGTAATTTCTTCTCAATTAATCAATAATAGAACAATGCATGTGTTTAAATAGGTTTGGGCTATTCCCAATCCTAATGGACCTCAAATTAAAGATAGACTTCTATCCCTAATAAGACTTAACATATTAGAAACCTAAAGAAAGAAAAATACAGAATCCTACCCAAATTGGACTTGACTCAAAAAAAGAAGTGAAAATTACACAATAAAACGCTAATTGGACTCTAATATGACCCTTTTGGACAATTTTACCCTTAGACTTAAATAGTGCAAAAATTGCACCAAAAATTACAGAAAAATAAAAAATCTCCAAATGGGTCCCAAATGGGCCTAAACTATTGCTTCAACTTCTCGCTCCCCATCATTCTCCCCTGGTTCGAGAAAACTCGTCCTCGAGTTTTGAAATGTTGCAATATCCATACAAGTGGCAGGGGAATAATGAAGTCATGCACTAATAAAGTCGCCATAAGGTAAGGATGGCAGAGTCGGGTCGGGTGGCTGGGTCGGCCCCAGCCGATCCCGACCCCGAGTCGGACAGTGGACTTTGCAAACCTAGTCTCGTGGGTGGGTGGGTGTCCCCCCCCCCCCCCCCCCAAGTCAGGTCGCCAGGGGCCGACCCGACTCAGAGTCGGTCGACTCCGCTCCGAGTCTGCCGACTTTGCCATCCATGCCATAAGGATATCCAAACCAATATGTCTTCTGAAAAGTTGTAGTCGGCAAAGAATGTGTGCATTAAGATCGGACCATCATATCATAGTTGTACTGATCTCTAGTAAAATCTTACAGATCACTGGTAGCTGTCAATGATGGACTTATCTCAAATACAGCATCACAATCAAATGAAGTCCAGACTCAATGAACAAATCTTGATCCCAAGTGTCAACAAAAATAGTCCACACATAGATGATCAGTATAGTCACTAATCCAAGGCTTTTCATTAGGGCTGTAAAATCGGAACCCAACACAGATCCGATCCATTCCGATAACCGAAATATGGTTCCGATTCCGACGATAAGAATAGTTAATTCGATTCCGTTCCGATTCCGATAACATTACCGAACCGAAATCCGAAGTAAAATGTTCCATAATTTTACCTGGTTTATGGAATTTACGAATAAACGTACCGATAACGATTCCATATTTTTTCGATTCCGATTCGATTCCGATAACTTATCGGAATATCCGATACCGATTCCGATAAGCTATCGGTAATTTTCCGATCCGAAACATAATTTATCGGTATCGGGTCGGAATATCGGTACGGGTTGTTTACACCCCTACTTTTCATCAATCACGGTCTTCTCTGTGACACTGACTGGCAACAGTAGAAATATACTTGGGAAACAAAATTTACCTCTTAAATGTGGTGGCTAGATAATGCACTGGTTTGAGTCTATAACAACATGTCGCTCTTCCAACCACTCTTTTCCAAAGTAATGTAGGATCTCGAGGGATCAATAGTGCACTAAGCTCCATCAAAATAATTAACCAATTTCTTCTGAGTTCTACCTAAAAATTGTAGGTGAAACTCTACAAAGCTTGATCACCATCAACACTAATCTCACCAGTTTGTAATAAAATATCAACAATAACCTGGGAAATATAATTGTTATGATTCTCCTCATCGAGTATTATTTTTGTCGACTTCTCATTTGGTAGAAGAGCGAGAAAGCTAAAATTCATGTGGCACATGTAAGAGATTACTCAAATTGATGTGAAATTGGATGAACTGCTGTGGAGCGTGGGCCGCTGAGTGACTAAAATTTGTCGAGACGATCACAACGGCGCAAACGGGGCGTGAATCGGAGCACAAATGGATCACTAGTGCTGGCGGTGCGATAACAGCTCTGGTGCACCGCCCGGTTACTGTAGCGGGGCCGGTTATTGTAGCGAACCGAGCTGGACCTAACCAGGTCAAACTTGGTTTGACCGGTTTTCTTTAAGCGGACGGGGTCGACCTCTCTCTCAGCCCAGCTCCTTTTGTTCCAACCTCCTGCAGGAGAGACCAAGGAGAGGGAGAGGGAAGGACGGCAGCGACGTCTGCGATGGAGGGGAAGGAAGTTGCCGGCGGGCCAACGACTGCGACGGCGGCCGACTTCGGCAGTGGGGGCGACTCTGACGACAACGGCGACTGCGGCTCCTCCCTCCTCTCTTTCCTCTACTCCAGCCTGTGCCGAGAGAGAGTGGGGAGCGAAAGAGGGAGAGACGGGAAGAGGGAGAAGGGGTGTCGCGGGTTCTGCGGATTGCGGCCGAACCCTGTTGGGGTGCGGGGGAAGGCGTTGGTGCGGGAGAAGGGCGAGGTTGACGCAAGGAGGGCCAGGGGTTGACGCAGGTAGCGCGAGAGAGAGAGACATGGGCTGGGTGGAGCCGGGTGCTGGGCTATGGCGGTGGCGTGCAGCGGTGCAGACAGTTGGGGGGTTTCCGGCGGGATGGAGGGAAGGCGACGATGGCGATGTGACTTTTGCGGCTGGATCTCGGCTCCGTGGAAGGAACCGAAGCCCGCTCTGATACCAAATTGATGTGGGACGGAGTGGGGACATCGGAGGAAAAGGGGGGAGGTAGCCGGAGTCTCACCGGAGAGGGGGTAGAAGGCGGGGGTGTAGGCTTCGCGCCCTTCCCTTCACAGGGACCACCATGGGGGCTTCTTCTCAAAGCTTCTCCTTCTCCATCGTAGAGAACAAACAAAACTGTAATTTCTTCTCAATTAATCAATAATAGAACAATACATGTGTTTAAATAGGTTTGGGCTATTCCCAATCCTAATGGACCTCAAATTAAAGAGACTTCTATCCCTAATAAGACTTAACATATTAGAAACCTAAAGAAAGAAAAATACAGAATCCTACCCAAATTGGACTTGACTCAAAAAAAGAAGTGAAAATTACACAATAAAAAGCTAATTGGACTCTAATATGACCCTTTTGGACAATTTTACCCTTAGACTTAAAAATAGTGCGAAAATTGCACCAAAAATTACAGAAAAATAAAAAATCTCCAAATGGGTCCCAAATGGGCCTAAACCATTGCTTTAGCTTCTCGCTCCCCATCACTCTGAGCAATAGGGTTCTCAATAGGCTGAGCTGACCAAAAAGTTAAGGATGCCCTTACCCACCTCAGTCCCATGTGATGCAAATGCCAGCCCTAGGCTTAACCAGAATATATTCATATTTATTTATATTACAATACATATGATGTTCACTGGTCTTTCATGGGCTTGGGTTTTTGGACCCAGCTCTGAGGCCCATTTATATTATCACACATGCATGTAATTTATATCTTCATATCTAAAATATCTGTGTCTGCAATCTATTGTCTAACTTAACAAGTCTGTGTTATGTCCAAGTCTTTGCTGTGTTTATGCTAGGGCTTTTGTACTGAGCATAGACAGAGTCTAAACTAAGATCATGAGAGCTGGTGGGATGGATAAACTCCACTTGAAATTGCTTTCTAATTCATACTTCTGGCCCAGTCAGGTCCATTCTGAAATCTGTAGCCCAAGGTGCAGATGGAGAATAAGATGGATGAAAGAAGCGGCTTGAGATTTAAATGAAAAGAACTTCAATCCACATTGAATCAATTAATTTCATGGTTTATATCATGTTTCTCTGTACGTTTTTCCCTAGATTTAGTTTCAAGGCCGCATATTGCATTGGCAACTTGCATGGTTCAGGTTGCATCTGCACTTTCAACATGGAAAAAAACTTTTGCATCTTCAAAGATGTCAATTTAGCGCACTAAATTGCTCGTGCAAAAGACGTCTGACATGTTGTTAGCCCTAGGCAATTGCCACTACCTATATAGATTGTGGCCTGATTGTCATGCATAGAGAGTAAATGAGGTGACCTCTTTTGCAGATGAAACCTGACACTGTTTGGGTTTCACTTATCAGCACCGGTACCACTTTTAGGTTACTTTGTTCATTGAGATTTTCAAGAATCAGGAGGGCAATAAATTTGATCTGGATGGCACAGTAATACTTTTTCTTTTTGTTGTCGTTTCCTTCCATTCCACATCTAAAGACTTCAGAAATATTAGATGGGTTGAAAGGAGGCTTGCCCACATACAGTTGGGAGTGGGTTGTAACTCTCAAGTTATATGTAAGTTTATGATGCATGATTGTGGGGCTTCAGAGGGCTGTGTTCGCAGGGTATCAAAATCAAATGAGAAACCTTGTACTTTGATGGTTTGGTAAGATTTTGTCTTCACTCTTCTTTCTTTGTTGACTAAAGAAGAAACAATTCTTTCATATCACCATGAGAACTTTTACCAGGAATGAATACAATCATACTGCAACAACATTAGATGTAGGCCTGCATTTGTAAATAATGGTGTAATTTTAGGTAGAAAGACTGTGCTACAATTAACTTATTCTCTCTTTTCATGGAGGAAAAAATTGCAAAAAGGTGATACAATGTCTGTAATTTGATCCATGTTATATTCAATGATTAAAAAGTCGGCTGACTAGTCGACTAGTCGGCCTGAGACTAACACTAGTTTTCGTTCTTTTTTTTTTGGGTTTATTTCTTTGTTGAATAGGGTGGGGTGGCCTATGCCCTATGATGCATGGATTAGTAACTCATTTCATTTACTTAAGATATTACATGTAAATAAGGAAGTACTTCCCATTTGAATCTAATAAAAATATTAGAAAAATCATATTTTTTACCTAGAAAAAGTCAACTCTCCAGTTGAAGAAGAAAATCATGATTTTGGATATTCCATCAAAATACCGACTTTCTAATCCCTCATAATTTAGTCTAACTAAAAATTATATAATTTGAATAAACCACTTAAAACATTAAAAATTTAAAGTCCGGTGAAATAAATCAAATGTATGTGTGACTTCTCCAAGAGATTCTCTCTCCTACTGACAACACTTAATCTCTTGCAGAGGTCACATATATATTCGATTTATTTTGCCGAATGTTGAATTTTTAATATTCCATGTGATTTATTCAAATTATGAAAGTTTTAATTAGATCAAATTTTGTAAGAATATTAATTTTATGATTCAGTAGCAAAATCTTGTTTCTGAATTAAATTTTGCAGCAGTATTAATTCAGTGAGATTTTTTTGTGATGTTTATATCTTTAAGTATGAAGACATACACCCTCAACACTAACAATCAACAAGAACCATACATAAAAAATGGAAAAAATTTCCTGAAAAAATAACCAACTTAAACTTTAGGCAGCCAACTCACCGACTAATCTGTCCGACTAATCCCTGGGAGGGTCATCTGACTTGGACCGATTAATCCTTTTTAAAACATTGGTTATATTAAAAATATTATTGTTTTTGTTTTATTCAGTTTGTAGGAAATGCTCTACATCTTTTTCAGAGATGTCTGCTAACTTTTGCCCCCTCCCTTTTGTCCAGGAAGGGCAACCATAATCACCGTCGGAGGCCTTGTTGCGGGTGCAGTTGTTGGATCTGCAGTTGAGAACTGGTTACAAGTAGACATAGTTCCATTTTTTGGTATTCATTCTCCTGCAGTGATCATTAGCGAGTTCATCCTGTTCTCTCAGTTCCTGGTGTCTCTGTATCTTAGGTAGGTCCAAAGCGAAGCCCTTGTGACCCGGTGTAGTTTGTAATCACCTTTACCCAACAGTTATTATTGTATTGCTTAGGACTATCTTGTAGTTGATGGGGATAGTCCAAAAAAATATCAAGAAGCTTGTATAGCAGCATCCATGTGTTACTTGAAAAGAAGTGTGCTTTGGGATAACGAAGCATGAAATTCCGGTTATCTAAAAGCACTCTTGGGATAAGTACAGGAGCAAAGGAACATCTGAAGGGTGGTTGGAAAAATTGGGAACTCTATCCATCTCCTGAAATACCTAAATAACTGAACAATCCAGAAACATGGCTTGTCTGGTGAGGATCTTTGCTGTACTAACTCTATCCCAAGCTCAAGCCAGGTTAGCTTGTTTTGACGGATTGATTTGTGGTGATGACTTCCAAAATGGCCAATTATGCCAATTCTAATCCTTTCTTTCTGTTTGTCAAGTGGTAGTGAGGCACTGAGGTGGACAATACAACATTGTAATACAGGATGAAAATGACATGTGCGACATCTGTAGACTATAGTCAGCCAAAGGACCCAAAGAGGGGTGGAAAAAAAAAAAAAACTAGTGGTCTGGTTTTTTCAAGTTGTAGAATATTGCCAAGTACAAAACATAATAGGATAACAAAATTTCTGTATATTATTTTTGATAACTTGTCTCCCCATGACATTGAAGATTACATTTGATCCGGACTCAATTTCACCACATTCTTATCTTGTCGGATGGTCCACTCTTCCCTCCAGCACTATCCTCTGAGAAATGTCTTTCTGAATGTGTACCTGCATATTCATGGGGGAACCAAAGAGCATTTGATCAATTGATTCAATTTCCTATTAACCCAAGTTTCACATTTCAAGTATATTGAGATTTTCTGCTTCACTTTCGCTGAACTTGTGTCAAGGACACGCTCCATGAGGTCCCCTGAGCTTCCATTCGCTACATCCTCGGCAAACAGCAGTATTCAGCTTTGGTAGCATGTCTGTCACCAGGATGTACAAGTGCTCAAGAGTTTTCTAGTTTCTTGCATCTAAACGATAGTCCTAGCTGAAATATGTGCACGTCGAAAAATAATAATAAAAAAAATCAAGTTCTAAAGTTGCAGGAACACAGTGCTATATATATACGTCATTTCAACTGCGAAACTGTGGCCTTTTGTTTCGGGGCTGTTTTCTGTGTACTACCACATAGCAACCCCTAAAAAACCTTCACCCCTGAACCTCTCGCCGTACGTTTCTTTTCCTTTAAAATGTTTGCAATGCTACTGGAGAGCTATGCCTTGTGTTAGTTTGTGAGTCTCGCTTTCTCCAGCTGCTAATTTGGCCTTTTTACGTAGCTACTGCCATTTCTTCCGCTGGCTCCTTTTTGGCCACCGTGCATGTGAATCTACAGTGAGATCATTCACCTCCATCTTACCTAACATTTTTATCATACATTGGGGCGGGACCCTCATATTTATATAACTAGTGTTATTAGGTAGGTCCAAGCGTGTGATGGACCTTTTAGTCCGTGATCAGTCCTCTAACTTGGGAACAGTTTCTTTTTCCTTAAAAAGAAAAAAAAAAAAGACCCAAATTTTGACGTTAGTCTTGAAAGTAGTCGAAGGCATCTTTCACACTTTGTCAGCATCAGCAATGAGAGAAGCAGTGTTGTTCACTGTACACATGTGGCTTTCACCCTGCTCCAACAGAAAGAAACGAGCTTCCGTTGAAAATTGAGGTTGCCCACACAAACAGCAACTGGCAATGAGGACCTCTTCTGAGACCCTGTTGTTGTAAGAAAGAACTACAAGTTTAGTCATCTGCAAACACACATTGCCATTGATACATTTCAAATCCATGGAGGTCCTCAGATGGGGGAATCTTATTTCTTTTTATCCGTCGGAGTAAGAAAACTACATGACTTGCCAAGCCACCACCCTCAAAGACAACAGAAAGAATGCCTGTAGCAAGCATGACTCCGAGTGACCGGAACACTCGCATGAAGCAAGAATAAGCACGGGTTCTCTTTCTGACAGATGTTTTCCAACTCCTCTGGGCCAGAGGTCGTCCAGTTCCATACTTCCATTTGAGAATTTTTGGCAACCCAAGCCTGCATCAGCAGCTCCGTTGCTGGTTCTTTTCACATGAGGGTGTTCCTTCTTATTTTTGTCCCATCTTCCCATGTGATAGATATTCTGAAGAAATCCGGGAAATCTGCCGGTTCCATCAAAAGAGTAGAGCACTGCCCAGTTAACATTTGTCACATATGAAGCATCTTTTCGAACATTCTTTCCTCTCTGATTAAAACTAGTCATGTGCTTGGAAAATAAGATACATGAATAAGTCATCTGGATCACATCACAGCCTTCATCCCAGGAGCCTTGGAATGGCCCACCCATTTCATTTGAGAAGCATTGTTTTTTTTCCCGAAAGCTCTGCTTCTCCCGCAACATCTGCTTCTGAGTGTGTATTATAATTGACAGTGAACACAAGACATCATCGTACAAGTCCATGACTGTTATGTTCAGTTAAAAGTAAAACAGTCACATGAACACCTGAGGAGGAGTTGGACAATGACCCTCTTGAAGAAAAAGCTCGGAAGTAAATCAAAACACAAAGATCTTAGGTGCTTTCATCTAGAAATTGCAGTACAATTTAATGCAACAGAGAAGAATAATGGGCCACCTGCATTCCTTAGAAAAGCTGTTTATCTGAGGAATGAGAAACTAAATCAAAGTTAAATGATATCAAACATTGGGAAAGTAATTACAACTGTCATACTGGCTTCCCACTTACAGGTGTCCCTTTCATCCTGAAACCCGACTATAGCGATAAATACAAGAAGATAGCTGAGTTTCTGGTGCAAGAGCATACAAAACCGGAAGCAAGCATAACTTAAAAGACAGGGTAAACCAATCCAGCGATGCCCCCTCTTGAGGGGTCATATTAAAGCCTCAAAGAGCTGGCCTACCAAGCTAAGCATATGACACTAATATACAGATTTTACTACCCATGAGTAACCAAATATGGGTGTTGGGGGATAAGTCATCTGATTTCACAACAGAAAAAGAGAATAAGATGGGGGTGGAGACAACAGTCATCTGCAGTCTGTTTCAGGTTCACTGCCCTCTGTAATTGTGGGGGCCTCCTTTCGGCTCTCATCTGTCTGCTTTGTTTTGTCTTTGTACATGACAAGTGTGTTATACAATTTCAGGGAGTCCCTTGAGAACTCAGTGAGTGCATTAAAAATATTTGCAAAACCTGTCTTAAATCCATTCAAGGTGACCCGTTGTGTCTCTTGCATGCACTCGTGGTGTTTTGCCTTCTCCCCTTCCAGCCTTTCCCTGAATTCATCTAAGACTGACTTCCTCCCAGACAAATATTCTGCCCGCTGCCGCATGTCTGTTTCAGCTTTCAACTCGGAGAGCTTTGGCTCCAGAAACCGATTCTCAGCTCGCTGAAATGCAAAAATCTTCTTGCCAAGCTCTTTGGCAAGGTTGTCGACTTTCCTCTTCTGTTGCTGCTCTTCTTCTTGTTTTACACACAAAACCCTCAGATCTCTGCTGAAACATTTCATCGCACAAGAGACAGACCTATCGGGCAATTTCTGTAGTGAAGTCAACCAATCATGACAGATCACAAGCATAGGGGGCCCAACACCTCTATATGGTGGAACAGAAGCCCTCCTCCGAGAACAGAATTCTACTTCCGGTAAAATGAATTTTGAGAGCCAACCATAAATAGCTTCAACATATGCCTTCTGTGCTGTGAGATAGCTCATGAAGCATGAGCGCCAATTTTGAAGCTCAGCAAGAAGTTGAAAACTTGCGTGGCGATGCTGGTTGGTACAGAATTTCCCATAGGCTGGACTCATGAAAGATTTCACTTCAAACACAATCTGGTTCTGAGTTTCATGTGATTCCAGCATTATCCTCCAAGTATCCATAAGGCTGCAGGTAAAAAGGAAAATTGTGGTGCATTAGTCTAGGTAAATTTAAGTCTTTGGGCATCTCATTTCAAAAAAGAAAAATATCACCTTACCCTTTCAGTAATTCCATGAGCTGAGGCTGCAATTCTTCATCCCTCAGCTTCTGAATTCTTTGTGATATCGACTCTGCACTTCGTACAGCCACCCATATTCTTGTGTACAGGTCTTTTGCCACAGCTCTTGTTTTGTCAGCAGAGTTTGTGGCAACTCCCTTAGCATCCTGGCTTCGTAGCTGCGCACATTTACGTTCATAGATTCTCCGAATTTGGTCTCCAGCCTGCAGAACAGGGATGACATGTTAAAAGAAGCAAGACAAACAAAAGTCCACCTATACAGATTGTATGTCCATTTCGGTAGATACAGCAATGATAAATGACAGAATCACCATGTATTTCATCATACTTCAGTCTCAGGGTTCCTTTTCAGTATTGGTCATGTGAACTGTGACTAAAGATTGTACCCACTCATTCTCATACCCTCCAACTAAAATTTTCCATAATCTAGCTTAATCTTGCCTAGCTTGAACACATGCATCACATCATGTCAAGAATCTGTCTTTTAGTTGAAAAGGAGAGAAGAATTTCCTTCCATTGGAAGTGTGGAGTAGCATCTACATCTGATCAGATCCATAGCACAAGAACTGTGGTACAGTAGCCATGGATTTGGGAAAGCATACAGAAAGGATAGTTCCTTTGGAACATTTGATGTACCAAAATATTGAAACTACTTTAGAATGTTGATGGAAGACTTTCATCTTGAGTAATACACAAGTGACAAAGGGGCAGGTACACAGGTAACAAGAAATGCGACAAGACATGGTAGCAGGCCTTGCTTTTCTAATAAAAACATGTCTTCTCACCTCCAAGTGGACCAATCATGTGCCTCCCATAAACTGCAATATCATATTCCCTAGTGCCCTAGGGTTTGGGATCCTTACATGATTCATACCAAGTCCGTTGCCAGAGATGGTACAGTCACATCCTCTAGTTCCAATTTCTCATGAAATGCACTCAAGCTACGTGATCTTGTAAGGTACACATTTAACATAGATCTAGTAAGCTTTTAAATCCTGGAAGCAATTGTGATGTCTTTTCAACTCAAGAACCTTTTGGACACTTTTATCTAAGGACAAACAATGAGGATATAACAGGAATATTTGGAGGGAGAAAATCACAGCAATGCATGGAGAGGCTCCAGTGAGAAAGTCTGTTAGCTGGCATCAACAAACAACTTCATAGTAGTTATCTCCCACTAGCCAAGACATAGGAGCTTAGTATTACCGCAGTACATAAGGAGAATCAGGCTGACAGCACTAAATTTAAACCAAGTCCTAGTTGCCCAGATTGATGAGCTTAGGATTGAACATCTTTTCCGTAATGTATATGATCCTGTGGTGTATGCATTTGACATTAATCAGTTGAGCCTTTAAATCCTGGAAGCAGCAATGATGACCTTTCAGACCTTGAAGGGGCCTTTTGCCCTAGGTTGCCTTAACTAAGGTGAAGAAAGTGACCTCCTGCTATCCGCCAACAAGCAAATAACTTCATGGTATTTCTCTCCTACTAGTCAGGAGGCAGCAGGCAAGAGTTCAGGTTTTGGCAAAAGAAATGAAGCATTGGGCTAACAGCAATAAGGTTTTAGCCAAATCCTAGACGACCCATATTGATGAGATTGGGATCACTTCATGACGATGAATGTGGAACTCAGAATTGCATCTTCTGCCTTTAATTTACATTTTCCTCCTTTTGCATTCCAGGGTGGATTGAAAATTCATCCACATGTATAGGTCATGACTCAGTTATCTCCTCTGCTGCTGCTTCCTTTTGTGAATGTACCAACGTAACACAAGCTGATCAATTAGACCATCTACGTGATTGATTGTGGCCAGAAGTTACATGAACAAGCATTGGCAACACAAGTCACAAGAAGACATGCCCCCAGAATAGGGAAGGAAGATGAATCTGGGAAAAAGGACAAAGGTTGTTACCTTGACTTCTTCATATAATTTTTTCTCCCAGGCATAAAGCCTTCCTAGTGTCTGTGAATGGCTTCCCGATGCCATTCCACCAAAGTCATCGAAAAGGTCACTTTTACTTTCTGTCCATGAACTGTCCTTGGAGCTTGAAGCAAGGAAGCTCGTATAGGATGATGAGGATTGAGTGGACGGAGACCGGTGCCATGTGATAGCTTGGATGAATTTTGATGAATTCTCTGCATCCGAAATGGATGTATAAAAGGTTATATTTGTGCAACAGCCAATAATAAACACATATTTGTCAGTAATTCCTAAGCATTAGCTAGATCATTTTGAAGCACAACCTAAGCATTAGCCACCCTCAAAAAGATATTAGGGTAGCAATTGCTTCGTGAAAGTGCATTTGAAACAAAACCTGAAGTATGAATCATGCTGAAAACATTAATGTCAATCACAGGCATAAACTACATTTATACTTTGTGTTCAGAGGAACTAATCAGACCAAATTAGCAAGGAAAATAATGATAATCAGTTCTTGAAGGTAAAAGGATGATTACTCAACTAGTAGACAATAATAAAAGATGAATCACAAATTGCAGGCAGACGTAATTTCCCATTGTTTGCACATCCTAAGTAGTCAAATGTTGCCTTTTGCAAAGATAAGTCATCCAAATCAAAGGAGCAAAAGATGCAAAGGATACACCCCACCCCCCAAAAGGGAGAGAAGAAATAGGAGCGAAACATACAAGGAGATCTTAATTTCTAATTTTTCATCACCCATAATCAACCTGACCACCTTCTTAGATTGCTCCAAACTACAAAAGTGCAAAGGGAATGGAATCTAATCTGCAGTGCAATGCTTGATCAGGCTCAATGTCAGTGGAGCCCATTTTAACACAATCTTTTTGTTGCAACTGTGGGACATCAAACTCTGAAAGGATCCAGAGTGTATCCCAAGTATAAAACATGGATAAGCCGAAAATTCTGAGTAATACCTGTATCTAACCGAAATCTAGATTCTAATTGTTGTACTTGATTTGCAGAGTCTTAGGTCCTACATGGATGATGTATGACATGTATAGCGCCCCAGTGCAGACTCTCCCGCAATGCAAACTCTTTAGATAATGAGAGAACCAACAGAATCCTCCCAAAACCGATCTTTTCACCCCATGTCTTGAAACAAGCCTATTGCACCGGAGGTCTTTGTTAAGTATAGCTTATAGTAGGAAACGGAACTGTGACATTACAGGGAACTTAGCAGATAATGAGATAGAAACCCTAAATCCTTGATGGAGCTACACATCTATTAGAAGATAGTGAGAAGAATATGATATATCCATATATAGAGAGAGAGAGACGCACACAGACACACACAGGCAGAGAAAGGGAGAGGAATCTATTGTCTCTCGACTCTCGAGTAGAGGACTGGGTCAATCCGGGAAAGAAAGAGCCGCGGCAAAAAGGAACCTCCTTTTTTATCATTTCTGCGGCGGAAACCAACTGCTCAGTGTCACCAAGTCAATAGACTGCGAGAAGCGACCATCCCCACCCACCCCCTATCCATTAACGAAGTAAACGAGCTGCTACAACTCCTCACATCACAGAACAAAGGCATTAGCTAGCCACCAGCAAGAACACAAGGCAACAAAAGGAGACAAGACAACAAAGAAGCTCACCTTTTCTATCTTCCAATGGCGGGCAGAAGTGGACCATGCTGGCCTCCAGCATCCTGGACACCTCCTTCCCGGAATCATACGCCCTGATGAAGTGGTCCACCACGTCCCTCAGCGCGTCCAGCAGCTCCCTCTCTCTCGTCGGTGTGTCCACCACCGTCAGCCCCTTCTCCCCCTTCTCCCTCACCTCCTCGCGACCCGCGGCAACCACGTCCTCTGCCGCCCGGGGTACCATCTCACCCTTGTTGACGTCTCCGTCACCTCCACCGCCATCCGCGGCCACTAGCTTCCCCGCTTCTCCTCCTCCATTCTCTTCTTGCTGCCCCACTTCCTCCAGTTCGGGTATGCCCTCTTCCTCTCTCACCACCCTGAGGTCCTCCTCCGAGCTCCTGTTCAGACCCGCCAGCATCGCCGCCTCCTCCGCCGCCCTCACCCCGTCGAACGGGTCGAAGAAGTCCCAACCGAAGCTTCTCATGGGCGACGGCGGCGGCGGGGGCATCCCCGAGAAGAAACACCCGTAACCCATCTCCGCATTCCCCACTTCCACCGCCTCCTCGTTGCCGGTCATCCCGCCTCCCGCCATCTCGCAGACCTCCTGTTCTCCCGCCTCCGAGATGGCCGACGAAGACGACGACGACGACGACGCCGGCGAAGGGGACCACCTAAGCGCGGCGGCCTCAGTGTTGGGCTCCGTCGGGGTCTGACGGAGGAACGAGGGGTCGGAGGCGGCGGAGATGGATGACGGAGACGAAGACGGGGGCAGAGTGATCAGAATAGGCGTCGGGGAGGAGTGCCCGACAACGAAGAGCGTAATGGCGCCTGCCATGGAGTAGAGGGAGCGGATGTACTTGCTGTGCGCCTCCGCCAGGGCGTACCGGCGGTCGACGGCGGACTTCAGGAGGCGCTTCCTCTCTCTACAGAGGGCAACGGCGTCCTCCTCCTCCCCTCCTCCCCCTAGCCTGGAGGCGGCGCACCCCCCCATCCGTCCCCGCGCACCTCCCTCCCTTTTCTCGAGCCCTCCCAAACCCCGGAGAACGAGGTACTTACCGTCGTAGCGCAGGTGGGTAGCAGCAATGCGGAAACTTTAGAGCTTCCACAGGGAGGGGAACCCTTCAGTACGTCTGGGTCTGCAGAATGTGGAAGCCCCAGTGTAGCATTTGGGTGCACAGAGCCACACACCACCCGCCTCCTCCTACTGAGAGAGAGAGAGAGAGAGAGCGACTTGTGACTTGTGAGTGGGGTGCGGGGGGGGGGGGTTTAGCAGGAGGCAGGAAGAAGGGAGGGGGGAGGGTTTTATGTTTCCTTGTCACGTAGTGCGGTGGGGCGGGGACTGCTACCATGTAAAACGGCTGTGGAGGCTGCCGCAAACGCCAGTACTCTGCACAATAAGCCATGCACAAAGGCTATTAAATACGGATTTATTAATAAAAGTAGCGGTTTTTTAGGAGAACAGTCTATGAGGAAAGAAGGCCCTACGGTTCGTAGTTTTGTATTGCAGACAAAAGTAGCGATTTGGGTAGAACAACTGCGCTAGGGCACAAGGAACGCGCTTTTGCCCATCACATAAAACAAATGTGGGTTTATCCAAACGTTTTTAGTGCTCTCTCTCCCCCTCTCTCCTGGTCGCCGCCGGGGATTTGCTTGGAGGCGTTGGGCTCGGGGACGAGGCCACGCATGGGCAAGAGGTTGTGATGGTATGCAGTATGCTCGTCCCCAGTCGCAAAGGACGGCAGGGGAGGGGATGATGACGACCCGCCGGGGACCCCGGCTTTAGTCACTCACGTCATTCGTCCACTGCAGGCTTCTGGGTCGGAAGGATCAGGTCTCTGGCATAGCCTCTACGGCCCCCGTTACGTATTCGTCCGAATGCCCACGCCATGCCTGCTCGTGATGCTGTGATCGTCGTCGTTGTCACGAGTACGGTGGTTTCCAACAAGGATTCGTGTGAATCTGTTCGTGATGATTGACGGGGAGTACGGTTGGGCTTCCTCCCCTGTGCCACCACCCCCCTTCCGGCTGAGCTCGCCGGCCATGGCGCGCTGCTCGCGGGTAGCTGGGGGAGGGGAGGCGTGTCAGGGTAACGAGACGAGGGAGCTGGTTGAGAAGAAGTTTGTGGAGTGACGCAGCGAAGTTTACTAATTTGGGGTCAGTTTTGATGACCTCAGCGATTCCGGCTGGCGCGCTGACCTTGGATTCTAATTGGTCAACCACCCGCCATGATCTCACCCCCGGAGTATGACCTCCCAAACTTGTCAGTGAAGTGTTCTTTGATGTGCAGTTATTCTTCGTATTAAAAGTGTTCAAGTTTAAAATGTTTCGGCATCGATTTATGGTAGTCTAAAACTGACAAAATGAATGGTCTATAGATTGACTGTATTATAATATTTAAGGAATTTGTGGTAATACCAAGACAAAAGAAGATGAAAAGCAAAACCAGAGAACATTTTTCATGAGAGGTGCAAAATCCAAGACTGGGTTGAACACCCTAATATGTTCATTCCACGTCGAGATAGAGAAATATTTATTACTCACTTAGGAAGATAATAAAGATAATATAAATTTTTTAAAAACAATTTTATTAGTTGAAATAATGAGAGAAAGATCATATCAAAATTTCAATTATTAAGATTATTTGGAGGCCAATTCACGATCATTTTTTTATTACATTTCTTAAAAGTCAGTAAACATTACTCATTTAGAAATATTTTTAAGCAAAACTTGTATATTTAGCTGGTTGCTCGTATGATATCTGTGGTGGTGTTTCCCTGTTCAACATGCCTCCACTAGAAGAGAGGGAGCGAACGGTCGTCGGTGCGGACGGAGGCCTGCAAAATCAGAACCGACGTCAGAGGAACCCAGTTGAAGAGCTGGGAGAACCCTCCCATGTCAAAGTCAAATGAGACTGTCTCGTGGAGGTCGGAAAGGAAGGTTCTTTTGTGTGTGATTTCGTGCTTGGGTAATTGTGTGAGGGTGATTCCACGTATCTTGTATGAAGGTTACCTGTCTCCTTATATAGGCAGGAGACATGAAGGGTCCGGACGCATCCTTCTCCAATGATGATTGGAGGGACGTGATGGTTGAGTTCCCAAAGTGGGGGGTTGTCTGTTTGAGACGCCCCTTGGGACTTTGCGCCTGTGTTGCTCCAGATTGTGGGGAGACGCGCCACGCCGCCCTATTAACTGCTATGGGACAACGAAGAGCCATGTAGCGTTGTAATCTGTAGAGGTTTCGAACAGGAGCACGCAACTCTGCTCGGTGCGGCTGCTCAGTGTTTGGAGATCTGACTTGTGGCAACGCTCTATCCGAGCCCGAAGGCTTGTTCGGTGAGGTTCGAGGATGGTGCTTCCTGGGACCCTTGGGCGCGGAGCAATTGAGGCGTGTTCGGAAGCTTGGAGCTATTCCCGACGACACGTGGCTGAACAGCTATCGCCCTGCTGCCATATTGGGTCATAATAGGCCTAAGGGCATAGGAGGCTAGAATTTGCCTCCACACTTGCCCCCCACCCTCTCAAGCCTGCTCGGGTATGACCGTGAGCACTTGAGAGGGGAGATGACTGTTCGGCGTCACCTTGCTTGCATTAAATGTGATGCTGATCGCGGTGGTATGTATGACTAGGGGTGACGTCGTTGGAGCTCTCTTGGCATCCCCATCTCATGATGGCGGAAGAGGCGTGACGTGACAAGGAGTCGGAGCGATCCGTTCGAATGGGCCGTTAGGGCGGGCGAACCACCATTTTCACCTTTTCACCCTTTGAATCTCACGCCTCTTTTTCTTTATAAGGAAGGGAAGAAGAGGAAGAACGCCTCGTGCTTTCCAGTCTTCGAACGTTTTTCCATTTCTGCTGTCAGTCTTTGCATCTTCTGCACCCTTTCTCCCGTTTGTCTTCTTCATCTCCTCTTCCGTCAACTCTGGCATCAATGGCCCAGTGAGAGGGGAAGGCTGTGGCGGAGACCAGCAGACAGTCACCGGCAAAGACAAAGGCAATGAAGTACCGGTGCTTCGAGGGCCTGCGCGAGCGCTTCCGGATTGGGGAGGAATATGAGATCATCTTGATGTGCAAGGATCAGATGTATTTGACAGACAAGCCAGGGTGCTTCATCCTCTCCCTAGACTTGATGGAAGCTGGGTTCCGGCTTCCGATGCCAGAGATTGTCAAGGACTTGCTCAGCGCCTGAAAGGTCGCACCGATCCAGTTGACGCCGAATTCCTGGAGGACGATCTTCCTCTTCTGCATCATGTGCTGGAAGCAAGGGATCTTGGCGACGGAGGACCTATTCTGCAATCATTACAACCTCACGTTGTCCCCGCAGCTCGGGTACGACATCATGTACACGAAGCATCGCTTAAACCGGATGCAGATCCATTTCTCCCCCCGCCTGTCAAACAACAAGGGGTGGACCAGGCGCCTCTTCTTTGTTGGTCAGAAGAAGGGAGCTGGAACGCTAGAGTGGGGGTTCCCTATTCGGGTGGTCTAGCTGCCCAAGAGGGTAGACGCCGCCCCCTTCCTGATTCAGGATGTGGCCAAGGCATCCATGAATTTGTCCAAGGTGCTCGTGAATCACGCCGAGCTGTGACCGAATACAGCTTGTTAGCACAAGCTGAGCCGTGCTTGGGGTGAGTCTTCCGCCTTTGGTCTTGTCCTTTATTTCACTAAAAAATAGCTTCTAACCTTTGTTTCCTTCTGCAGATGCTGCCGAACTGGCCGCTGGTCGGGGCCAGAAGGATATGGTCAAGTACGTCGAGCAGATCCCCATCAGGTTGTACCTGACGTACATTAGTGAGGGCACGCCGGTGATGGCAGAGACAGTTCGGCCCGTAGCCACAGGCCAGCCTTCCGGGTGGAGGCCTCTGAGGATCAGTCTTCAGAAGGAGATTGGTACTCCGAAGAGGGATGCGATGGCTCCAAGGTGCGAGGCCGAAGAGGAAGCTGAAGAGGAAGAAGACGTTGCCCCACAACTTCAGCTCCGAAAGAGAAAGAAGTTGGTGAAGGCGGCTGAGAAGCAGAGGTCGAGGACCTCATCGGCCGCAGTGGAGCCCTTGACTGTTGACGACCAGTCAGACAAGGACTCCTTCGAGGAGCTTCACGAGGCTTTGGAACCCTTGGCCCCCGTCAGTGGACGAGGGGAAGCAGTGGCCACAGAGGGAACGCTAATGGCCGTGGAGGAAGTGTCGGGCATAGTTGTGGCAACGGTGGGGTTTACAGCAGAGCAGACATTGGACTCTGCATCGACCGCGGAGGCGGCGATGGTGGGGTCTGCAGTAGAGCAGGCGCTCATGGTTTTTGCCGAGCAGTCAGCAAGCCATGATGAGGCGGTGATTCTACAGGGGGCACCTGTGGGGGGCGCCGAAGACCCAGTGGTCGCGGCAGTGAACGCGGTCGCTGACAGAGTGACTGAAGAGCCAGTCATTGCCTCTGAGCAGGCCGTCGGGATGGCCAGAACGAGAGCGGGGTCTGAGGAGGATCGTGTGCCCCTGAAGAGGGTGTTCGCGGCGAAGATCTCCGCTCAACTTTCAGAGGTCAATATGGAGGCAGCTTTGGAGTGCCTTCGAGTAGGCCCCTTGACCCGAGCCTTGCCCCCTGCCCTACTGCTGAGCAACTAGAGGTGCTCTGACGGTGTCGCGGGGAGGGCTCGAAAGAAGATGGAGCCGATGAGGAAGGGGGCGCGGCGCTTTCTTCGGAAGGGGGAGTGCCGATGCCGACACCGATCCCGAGGAGCTTGCTCGTTGCGTAATAGGCCCGTTGAGGTGCTTCGCAAGTTGGCCGTGCGGGCTCAGATGCAGCAGATCCTCTAGGACGCTGAGGTTACAGCTTTAGCGGAATGAGAGGAGGAGGGCCAACGTTGCGAAGCTGAGCAGTAGAAGGAGATTAATGCCCTCTGAGCTGAAGCTTATTGTTGCCGAGGCCGAGAAGGTTGCTATCACTGCAGTGCTCTGTGAGGCCGAAGCTCGGGGTGTCTCCGAGTACAAGTCTGGTCTGAAGTTCCAAAAGGACTTAGAACACTACGGCGCCACTTGTTACTAGGTGGGTCTTGAGGTTGGCGATCGGAGAGGGCGTCTTCATGCGACAGTGGAGTACGCCCAGGAAGCCTTTGATGCCGCACTTCGGGAGTGTCGTCGGCGGACGCGGGATCCCCACCTTGACAGAATTCGCTTTGCTAGTTTCCGATCAGGGTGGATGCCTTCTGATGCCAAAGATGCTGGCCCCTCCGACTGGGCTCCTTGAAATGTGTATTTTTCTTGCTTTTTGATATGTATCTTGCCTTACTATATACAAAATTTTGCTTATGAATGCAAGAGAGAGTGTCATCCTTTTCGATCCTTCTCCTTTTCATGTCAGGTTTTTTACCGAACCGGAATTCGTTGAGGTGTTTTGGGTTTTTTTTTTAGGTACCGCGCAAGCCTTCCGAGTTGAATAGCTCCGGCCAGGGGTTGTACCAAACACCCCTTCTCCCCCCAAAATCGATAGAAAAGGAATGGAGAAATAGGCAATCAACTTCTTGATAAGGGATACAAGAGGCCTTATGAATAATAAGCCTTTAGATTCGAAACATGCCAGGTCCTTGGTATAGTTTCACCGCTAAGGGTAGACAGCTTGTAGGAACCTTTTCCGAGAACTGGATGACCATATAAGGTCCTTCACATTTCTGGGCGAGTTTTCCTGTTGCTCTTCGGGGGTCCAAAGCGGAGCAATGGCATAGCACTAGACCCCCTTCGAAGAAGCGTCATTCACGAACTCGAGAGTTGTAATACTGTGCGAGCCGTTGTTGATAGGAGACCAACCTTATGTTGGTGTTGTTCTGACGTTCTCCGAGCATGTTCAGGTTTTCCCTTAGTGTGCGATTATTGGCCGCTTCGTCGAAATGGCTTGTTCGGAGTGTTGGGAGAGCGACTTCCAGGGGCACCACAACTTCTGTGTCGTAGGCCAAGTGGAAGGAGGTTTCTCCAGTGGCGACCCGAGCCGTTGTTCAGTGGCACCAGAGTACATTAGGTAGCTCTTCCAACCATGAACCTCCTGCTTGTAACACCGGTGTCCCGGCTTCCGTCCGGTGTCGTGGGATGACTGGCCACTGACGCGTCCAGGCTGGGTGACGCGTTGGTGTCGCGGTGTGGGTGTCCACCGCGACAGTCATCTGTATCGCGACGTTCGGGTGCGTCGCTTTCTCGTCGCATCTGGTGTAACTCCTTGGGTTCTGTGTGCCTTGGCATTGATCTTGGGATCGAGTCGGGCAGGGGTGTCGCGTTCTGAACGCGACATGTTCCCTGTCGCCTTCTGGTTGGAAGGCGACGGCCCCTGTGTCGCGTTCCGGTTGTTGCTGTGGCTGTGTGCCACGTGTCCGCATCGCAGGTGTGAAGGCGACGTGCCAGGTGTCGCGTTCACCTGAGGCGCCTGCGTGCGCGACACGTGGTCTAGCGCCTGTCGGCCTGTCAGAGGTCTTGTCGGAACTTTTGAGAAGGCTACGTGTGGGGTGTCGCGTTCCGTTTGGGAACGCGACAGGGATCTTGTCGCGTTCTCAGGTTCCGAGGGCTTAAGGCCGTTGGCCCCTCCTTTCTTCCCCTTTTCTTCCTCTCTCCCTTTTCCCTCTTCTCAGGCGGTGGAGGGCTCCCTCCGACGATCCGGCGCTGTGGAGCGGCCGGGAGCTCATGCGGAGCGACGGCGCGTGCGTGGAGCGAGGAGGAGGCGGCCAACCGACGCGAGGGCCCCTTCGGGGTGGTTTCTCATTCTAAGTAGGGATTCTTGTGCCCTCTCCCATCCGGGTGGATCGGAGCCCTCGGGGTTTTGTAGTTAGATTTACAGCTTTCCCCATGCTCCCCTCCCCGTGTGTGCTTGTGTGGTAGCTGGGGTGACCATGGTTGGCCCCCATGCTCCGTTTGGGGCTCAGTCTGTGATCGCGACAGGGTAGCGTCGCGTCCAGTCTGGCGATACCAGTCTGGAGGCGACGTGCAACCTGTCGCCTTCTGGTGGCGACAGGTTGGCTGTCGCGTTCCTCTTTGCCCTTCAGTTCCGGGTTTTGTTCTGAAGGCGGCACCTTGGCTGCGAAGAAGAAGGGGTGGCCACATTCTGAAATGCATCCACACAATGGTTGCCATTCTCAACCTTGAATCGCGACAGACTAAACCGTCGCCTTTCGACCTGAATCGCGACGTCTGGTTATGTCGCGTTCTTAATGAGCCCGACAGAGGCCGATTTGGGCTAGAATCTCCAACCCTCCAACCTCCCACCAAGCCACACCAATCTGTAAAAACACCTATGAACATACTCATACAACCAATGGGCCACACACTAGCCCTCAAACCCGGTAAACCTCGATCTAAACATACTGGTTATTACATTACTATCTCCTAAAAAGGATTTTGTCCTCGAAATTAAAGGAGTAAGCGCAATCAACAGTTCAACATATATAAGACTATCACCTAAAAAGAATTCAATGCTTACTCAAACAAGTATGGATACATCTTGTACATTTTATCGGCCAACTCCCAAGTGTCTTCACCACCCTGCATGTTCTCTCATCTAATCTTTACTAACTCAATATCCTTATTCTTAATTTCTATGTCCGGAGACCTATAATCATCACGGGATACTCCGGCATGGACATATCCGGCTTCAAGTCATCTCTTTGATAGCTGACTACCTGGGAAGGATCTCGGATGTATCTCCTTAGCATTGAGACGTGGAACACGTCATGTGCATCCGTGAAGTCTGCTAGAAGCTCCAACCTGTATGTTGTCTCACCAATCCTTTCCATAATCTGGAACGGACCCACATATATGGGACTCAACTTGCCCTTCTTGCGAAACCTCATTACACCCTTGGTTGGCGAAACCCTCAAAACACATAATCACCAACCTCAAACTGTAGGGGCCTGCGCCGTGTATCTGCATAACTCTTTTGCCTGCTTTGCATCGTCTGAAGCTTCTCCTTGATGAACTTGACAATTTCTACACATTGCTGCACCATTTCTGGTCTTATGACCTGTCTCTCACCCACTTCATGTCAATTCAATGGTGTTCTACAAGGTCTTCCATAAAGTGCCTCATACAGTGCCATGCCGATACTTGGGTGATAGCTGTTGTTGTAGGCAAACTCGACCATACCTAAATACTGCTCCCAACTGCCTCCCCAAACTAAACAACATACTCTCAACATATCTTCAATGGTCTGGATGGTCCTCCCCATCTATCCATCTGTTTGGGGATAGTATGACGAGCTATACCTCAATTGTGTTCCAACAACCCTCTGCAAACTTCTCCAAAAACTAGATGTAAACATGGGATCTCGGTCAGAAACAATAGTGACTGGAATGCCATGCAACGACACAATTCTATCCATATATAATCTAGCCAACCTATCCACTGCCCATGACATGCTTACCGCTAATAACCTGCACACCTTTGTCAATCTGTCGACAAAGACCCAAATGCCATTATGTCCTGACGCTGTCCTGGGAAAACCTGCAACAAAGTCCATTGCTATATCATCCAACTTCCACTGCGGTATTAGTAAGGGCTGCAACAAACCACCCGGCCTTTGGTGTTCTGCTTTAACTTGCTGGCATATCAAACACCCTTGCTATAAACTCTGCCATTTCCTTCTTCATACTTGACCACCAAAAATATTTCTTCAAATCTTGGTACATTTTCGTGCTTCTTGGGTGAATGGTGTACCTAGACCGATGTGCCTCTTCCAATACTTTCTACTTTACACCGGCTTCACTTGGAACATATAACCTGTGTCTGAACCGGACCACACAATCATCATCTATAGTGACATCCTCCATCTTCACAATTTCAGCCAAATTCTCATCTACCTTTTGCGCTTCTATAATCTGCCAATACAAAGATGGCTCCACCGTGCGGCTGGCTAACACTGCTCGCCGCTGGCTACTTGGAACAAATAGAGAGTTTTCTGCCACATCTTCATACAACTTCCATTCTCTTATCATCATGTGACTCATCACTACTTTTCTACTCAATGCATCTGCAACCACATTAGCTCTGCTCGGTTGGTATGCTAGCTGAAATCATAGTTTTTCAAGTACTCCATCCATCGCTGCCTCAAGTTCAAATCTTTCTAGGAAAAGATGTATTTCAAACTCTTGTGATCTGTGAAAATCTCAAACCTCTCACTATACAAGTAATGTCTTCAAATCTTCAATGCAAACACAACTGCTACCAACTCTAAGTCATGTGTGGGATAGTTCTCTTCATGTCGCTTCAATTGCCTGGATGCATATGCCACAACTTTTCCACGTTGCATTAACACTGCCCCAAGTCTTCTTCTGGATGCATCTGTATATAATACAAAACCACTTGACTTGACGGTATTTCCAATATCGAAGCTGAAGTGAGCTGCTTCTTCAATTCCATAAAACTGCGCCTGCAATCAGATGACCAAACAAAAGACACACCCTTCCTGGTAAGCTTCGTCATTGGTGCTGCAATCTTGGAGAAATCATGGATAAATCGCCTATAATAACCGGCCAAGCCAAGAAAACTCCTAATCTCTGGCACAGACTTTGGTTCCTCCCATTTCATAACCGCTTCCACCTTAGCTGGATCCACTGCAACACCTTCACCTGAAATGACATGCCCCAAAAATTGAACCTCTTTCAACCAAAACTCACACTTACTGAATTTTGCAAATAACTGGTGCTCCCTTAATGTCTGCAAAGTGATCCTCAAATGAGCTGCATGTTCTTCTTCTGAGGCTGAATATACTAAGATATCATCTATGAAGACCACAATAAATCGATTTAGGTATGGGTGGAAAATCATGTTCATCAAATTCATAAAAGCCACAGGTGCATTGGTTAGCCCAAATGGCATAACCACAAACTCATATTGCCGATACCTGGTCCTGAATGTTGTCTTGTCAATGTCTTCTTTCTGAATCCTCAAATGATGGTACCCCGACCTTAAATCTATCTTGGAGAATACCTTGGCCGACTGCAATTGGTCAAACAAGTCATCTATTCTCGGGAAGTGGATACCTTTTCTTTATTGTAACCTGATTCAGTTGACGGTAATCTATGCACATTCTCAAGCTACCATCCTTCTTTTAACAAACAAAACCGGCGCTCCCCATGGTGAATGACTAGGCTGAATGGAGCCTTTCTCAAGCAATTCTTGTAACTGTTTCTTCAATTCTTTCAATTCCGCAGGTGCCATCCTATAGGGTGCCTTGGAGATTGGCATGCTGCCCGACTGTAACTCTACTGTAAAATCCACCTCTCTGTGTGGTGCCAAGCCTGATAACTCTTCTGGAAACACATCTGCAAACTCTCTAACCACTGGTACCATATCCACTGTCTTACCTGTCTCAACCAATCTAATTGATACCAAATAGGCTACACACCCTGCATTAATCAATTTCCTAGCCTTAAGAGCAGAAATGATAAATTTAGGGGTATAGAATGGCATACCTTGAAACTCAAACATTTTGCCTTATGGATGGTTGAACTTTACTCTTTTCTTTCTGCAATCTATCACTGCTCCATATGCTTCCAACCAATCCATACCCAATATTACATCATATTCTTTCAACTGCAAAGCATACAATCTGGCCGGCAACTGATTACCTTGGATCATAACAGGAACCTCATCCAAATAGCATGTAGTAAGCATGAAATCCCCGGAAGGGATCTCTACCACAAGCTCACACTACCTCTCCTCAAATGGATGTACCATACTATCAATAAAATCTTCAGAAATGAAAGAATGTGATGCACCTGGATCAATTAATGTTCTAGCAGAAAATTCAAGAAGAGGTATAATACCTTCAATCAAATTAGAAGCCTCTGCTTGAGCCCTTGTAATCGCCATCACCCGTCCTCATCCTTCTCTCTGGTAAGGTGTGCCTCTACCTCGCTCAGCTGAAGGCTGCTGGAATGGCTGTTGTTGCTGCTATTGTGGTACCCCTCTACTATAGGTAGCTCTTCGAGGATACGGACAATTCCTCGCCAAATGCCCCGGCTGATCACAATTATAACACTTGAATTCTGCGGGTTGCCTTGCTGTACTTTGCTGGGATTCCTCCACCTCTGGCTTATAGCCTCTACCTTGCTGAAATCCTTGTTGCTTGCCACCTCCTTGGCCTCTAAATATCTTCTTTAGCTTGTTTCCCCACTTACCAAAGCCCGATGTTGAAGCTCCTTCTGAAGGTGCCTTGCCTTTGCTAACACCTGGGGATTGCTGTGGAAGTTGAAAGCTACCTCCACTTGATCCCGATCCGCTAGACTGCCTTGCTTGTACTGTTCTTCTAGTATCACTGCTCTTTGGGCTGCCTCTTCAACTGTCCTGCATCAAAGAATCACTTTTCTTCGCATCACTCTGGCCTAGCCCCTGCCCCTGAGTAACACCATCGCTTGTTTAGTCACCACACAAAGGTGCATACCTACTCAAAGCCATGATTGATATTCCAACACCGACAAATTCCCTTGCTGAAGTGTCCTGAATTGCTCCTTTTTTGCTTGCTGAATTTGCACCAGAAAGAAAGTGTTGTTAAATACTTCAAGGAACTCGGCCCATGTGATGGTATCTTCTGCTCTTCCGGTGAACATGGTTTGCATCTTGAGTCTCTACCACTCTTGTGCAAATCCTCTCAACTGGTAAGTAGCCAAAATGACTCTATCACCAGCGGTCATCTCATGGTAGCAAATACCCTCTCTATCTCATGCACCCAATGCTCAGCTATATCCGGATTCGGACCTCCCGTGTATGTTGGTGGCTGCAACCGCAGGAACCTCTCTACTAACACCGTGGACTCCTCCACACTGGCTGACCTCACTGGTGCAACTGGAGGCATGGGTACTACAGGTGGTACCTCTACTCCAAACGGTGGTGCTAGGGGTGCTGACACTACCTCCTCCTGTAATGGTGGTACTCCTACTGGCTGAACCGGTGGCTGTTGATCTAGCAGTGTCCGAATCTAGGTAATTCTATCCCATAACCTCTCTATCATCTGGTGTGTAGTCTCCTCTGGATCATCACCACCACCTCCCTGATCTCTCCTGTCAGCCATTTATAAACCTGCACTCACAATATTCCAATCCACGCAACACACAAGCACATCATTATAAAAATAGGGCCAACTACCAACAGTAGACTATAGTAAGGAACATACTATGTACATTTCATGTTCCCTCATATTTACACGGACCTTGCTTTGATACCAACTGTGACGGTCCTCGCCGTTCAGGCTCGTTAACCCAATAACATGTCCGACACGACTCCGCCTCTCGCGATCAGGCTGAACACATATAAGATTCCATTTCTCACATATATTCACATGAAATGTACATACTCAGTTCCATATCATAGTCATTAAACAAGTACAACTGCCCGGGACAAACCCCCAAGGCTCCACAAGTAAAGACATTACTCTGCTGGTGGCGAAGGCCCGACTCCACTACAGTGCTGACTGGAACTAGAAGAGGGACGAGAACCCTCATGCTCTCCTTCACCTGGAAGAAGAAGGGGTGAGCCTCACAAGTCATTGGCTCAGTAGGGCAACTCCCCCAAAGCCGAGGAATACAATGTACAACAAATATAAATAACAAAGTTGTAAAGCAGTTAATATATAACAACACCTATGCATGATGCTACAACTATAAGTAAGTAAACGACAAACCATGTACACGTGTACAAGCTACAGAAAGGCACGCCGCACACGAGTCACGAGGACTGGTTCGCGACACCAGCCACAGACTCGGACAAGCAACACAAGTCCACCTCTCAGTCTCGCAACCACGGATGAAAGGTCCAGCTGCCGCTCCACCTCAACAAGGTCAAGAATTGTGGAGACAAACCAACACCACACCTGCAGACTACACAGCTGCAGGCCCAAGCCTGACACCTTTAGGGACTCCAGCCGAGAATCCTAAAGTGAGGCAGTAGAAATAGGACTAGATGGAGACCAGTACATCTACGATGTCCCCCACCAACCCCCCAACCACGAGCGCGCTACAAGCGACCCCACACCCACAAACACGTGTCGCTGCCCTTGTTGTCTTTCCTCAGCAGACGTACAACTCAACTCATGAGTGAGGGTGTCCAGGAAGACGACTCAGACCTTGACAGTACTCATTGTAACGGGATAAAATCCGAGCACCCGGTGCCTGGATAACCGACTGAGAGGTAACCTCGGAAGGCGTAATAACCCGAATTGCTATGCACACATTTTCATGCAAAACCTCTCGTTAACCACCACGGTACAAGCCGACATGACCCACACAATCCCCACATTGCAAGGCCAACACTGCCTAAGCAATGTAGGATAGTAACTGGGTAAACTGGCCGCAGAACCCCAGAGCTCGGGTGGCCACATTCTGAAATGCGTCCAACACAATGGTCGCCATTCTCAACCTTGAATCACGACTGACTAAACCGTCGCCTTTCGACCTAAATCGCGACGTCTAGTTACGTCGCATTGTTAATGAGCCCGACAGTGGCCGATTTGGGCTGGAATCTCCAACCCTCCAGCCTCCCACCAAGCCACACCAACCTGTAAAAACACCTATGAACATACTCATACAACTAATGGGCTACACACTAGCTCTCAAACTCGGTAAACCTTGATCCAAACATACCGGTTATTACAAGACCGGTTGATCGGCTTTTAGTGATGTGATCATGGATCACGGTTTGCCGTTCTCAGTTAACGGGATGCCTCCTCT
This sequence comes from Colocasia esculenta, assembly GCA_014218235.1. Classification (NCBI taxonomy): domain Eukaryota; kingdom Viridiplantae; phylum Streptophyta; class Magnoliopsida; order Alismatales; family Araceae; genus Colocasia; species Colocasia esculenta. The sequence continues at coordinate 40,087,910 of CM024765.1, read as the reverse complement.
GCTGTACGGGCGGCACCCTTGGATCCAGGTTTAGACGGTGAGTGATCACCTCTGGAGGAATACATGGCAGCTCGTTGTCCGACCATGCGAACGAGTCTAGGTTGGTGAGCAGGAACGCCTTGTAGCAGTGCTGCTCAGCCTCTGGAAGCGACGCTCCAATATAGAGGACATGCTCGAGATCGTCGTCCACCTAGATTGGCAACAGATCTTCAGCAGGCGTTCCGCGGCTTGTCGAAGCCTCTTCGGTGGGCGGGACCACTGGGTCTTTTACTGCAGGCTGCTTGTCCCTTAAGGAAAGGACATAACACCGCCTAGACTCACGTTGGCTTCCGAGCACCTCCCCTGCACCATGAGGAGTAGGAAACTTCATCTTCTAGTACAGAGATGAGGGTACGGCCTTGCTACGACTAATTAGGCCTCTGCTGTTCCCATGGTAATGGGTAGACATATCTAGCCCATAGAATGCACTGAAACCCTAGAGAAGCCGAACAAAGGCGATTCTACTAGAGACAGCTGGTCGGCTTTTAAGCCCATTAAGAGGAAACAGTCGTAGGCTAACATGTCCGGTGCACTTTCATTATCCACAAGTATACACCGCACATTACAATGATTGATGGTGGCCGAGATGACCAACGCATCAGTGTGGGGAGTTGTAACTCCTACAAGGTCATTGTTCGAGAAGGTGATGGCCTCCTCAGACCGTGTGTGTGTCAGACTCGGTGGATAAGGTGCGGGTCGCAATGCAGGAGGTCGCTCCACCTGGCGCACTCTCCAAGCATAATTGCACCTGGCTCGATGCTCTCGCTCGCGCTGGTTCCGCCCGCGATCACGTTGATCTTCTGCCAGTTTGGCTTGTTGTTAATGGGCTGTTCGGGGGTTTGCTCCCGGCGTCTCGGACGGTCTTCACTTGGCGCATGTACCATCCAAGATAGCCGCGCTTGATCAAGGACTCGATCTCATCCTTAAGTTGGCAGCATTCGGAGGTGTCGTGGCCATGGTCGCGATGGAAGCGACAATACTTGTCTTGGTTGCACCTACGGGGATTAGAACACATCCTTGGAGGCCACCGAACATACTGTTCGTCCAGGATCTCGGCCAGGATTTGTTCGGGTGCTACCATAAGGGGCGTATATTTGGTGTAGGGGCGTGGTCGGCGTGGCAACTCTCTGTTACACTGGCTTTTCTTCTATTCTTGGTCGGAAATGTTATCGGAAGGCCGTTTCTTTTCTGCTTGGTCGCCCTGTTCGGCTCGGCTGGCCGCAAGGCTCTCCTTGCACGCACCATGGCATTGTGCGGTTGATATATAGGAGCTTTGCCAGGGTCATCAGTTGTTGCACCCCCAGTGCCCGTTGAGGAATCCATCGCGGGTGCCTTGTATGAGGGCACTGGTGGTGAACGGGATGTCCAGAAGTGGGATGCATAGTGCTTCAATCTGGAACCTCTTGACGTAGTCCCAAAGAGCCTCGCCCTTCTTCTACTGCACAGACAACAATGAGGACGTAGTCCCAGAGAGCCTTGCCCTTCTTCTGCCGCACAGACAACAATGAGCCCGCTATGCGGGGTTGAGACCTTCCACCCAGGAAGTTGTCGCAGAAGGACCTCTTTAGCTGGTGGAAGGAAGTGATGAAACCCACTGGGAGGGTTTCGAACTAGGCCCTCGGGGTCTCTTTCAAAGTGGCTGGGAAGGCCCGGCACTTCGCCGCGTCTGATGCTTCGTGGAACACCATGTGTGACTCAAACCTGTGGATATGATCCGCTGGGTCGGTGGTGCCATCGTAAGGGGCGATGGAAGGCAGGGGCAGCTTCGGCGAGATTCTGGCCTCCAGGATCTCCACTGCGAATGGGGAGTGAAAGTCCAGGTTGTCATCCGCCAGAGTTCTGCCCTCAGGCCTATGAACCATTGCGTCCATCTGGCAGACGCGGTTCTCCATGCATCATTCCAGGTCAACGACGCGATGGAGTTGTCTCGCTAGTTCTTGGTCGGATTGTATGGAACCTTCTCACTGGGAACCGCAGGAGTTTGCGCCAACGACAAACCTCGGAGGGAGTGGGGCTGCAGCAGACCTACGTGATGACTTGTCTTGTCGCTCTGGCGTGCGATGGGTCGACAGGGCACATCGCGATCGGCGGGCCGACTCCTCGTGACGTTCTTGGCGTGCTGGCAGTTGTCACCAGAACGACTCCGCTTGCTGTCTGGTGCGGGAGAGACTGTTGGGGTGGCTGCCTTGCCAACTGAGTCTGGAGTCCCTGACAGACCCCCATTAACTGCTGCAATTGTCTCCAGAGCTCTGCTACCTCCCGGGCCAAAACCTGAGTTTCGGTTGCAGGTCCGTTGGTAGTTGCTCCGGTGGGGACAATGTTGTCGTCGATAGGAGGGGCTTGATTATGCGATTCCTCACGCGACTGGAGGGATCACATCGCCCGACTTCCGTGGTTTTGGTGAGAGAACCGTCCTCGAGCCATGGCAGTCTTCGTTCCCACAAACAACACCAAAATGTGGTGGTGTTTCCCTGTTCGATACTTGGTCGAACATGCCTCCACTAGAAGAGAGGGAGTGAATGGTCGTCGGTGCGGACGGAGGCCTGCAAAACCAGAACCGACGTCAGAGGAACCCGGTTGAAGAGCCGAGAGAACCTTCCGATGCCAAAATCAGATGAGACTGTCTCGTGGAGGCCGGAAAGGAAGATTCTTTTGTGTGTGGTTTCGCGCGTGGGCAATTGTGTGGGGGTGGTTCCACGTACCTTGTATGAAGGTTACTTGTCTCCTTATATAGGCTGGAGACCTGAAGGGTTCGGACACATCCTTCTCCAATGATGACTGGAGGGACATAATGGTTGAGTTCCCAAAGTGGGGGGTTGTCTGTTGAGATGCCCCTGAGGACTTCGTGCCTGTGTTGCTCCAGATTGTGGGGAGACGCGCCACACCACCCTATTAACTACTATGGGAGAACGAAGAGCCACATAGCGTTGTAAACTGTAGAGGTTTCGAATAGGAGCATGCAACTCTACTCGGTGCGGCTGCTCGGTGTTCGGAGACTTGACTTGTGGCAACGCTCTGTCCAAGCCTGAAGGCTTGTTCGGTGAGGTTCGAGGATGGTGCTTTCTGAGACCCTTGGGCACGGAGCAATTGAGGCGTGTTCGGAAGCTTGGAGCTATCCCTAAGGACACGTGGCTGAATAGCCGTCGCCTTGCTGCCATATTGGGTCATAATGGGCCTAGGAGTCTAGATTTTGCTTCCACAATATCCAATGGGTAAAGATGCCATCTCACATCACTCTTGCAGTAGTTATTTTATGACACTATTAGTTGCAGCTAATGTTGTCGATCATTTCGTCGATGTTATTAGGGTTACTATTGAGTTTCTGCTATTCACCCCACTGTTTCTTAAATTACTCATGTCTCACTCTCTATTTATATGACATCTCACGTGATATCACGTCAATAATCATTTTAATGGCGGCAACTATTGATAGAAACTATTTCTCGTGTGACAATGGAGTTGACCAAAGAAAGTTGTCAGACATTTGACCACCATAATTGGCATTAGAAGCATGGTTTTTTCTTCAAAATTTTTTGTTGGAAGATTACCCTATTACAAAGTTTTTAGAAATTCTTTTTAAACCTGATCCTTGTGAAATTAGACCCACTATTCTTAATCGCTGGGATTACAAGATAAGGAGGTGGGCGCAGAGGACCGGAACCCCTCCCCCGCAAACAACCACCGACCTTCTTCTCCAAGGTCATGGAGGCCTCCTTCCCCTTCCTATCCACTATCTTGTTGCTCACTGGAAACTCTTTAGTTTAGGGTTAAAAAGTAGGTGATGTTTTAATCAGGCAATCCAAATCCATGATAATGGAAAGAGTAGGAGTACATTAGTTGCTTTCTATTATGTTAACCAATGCTATAAATTTTCACTGAACATTGTTTTTATTGAAATGTTATTCATAATTTTTTTTTTCGACAGATTCATAATTTTTTTTACTATAAAGGTGAATTCTATTGAAATATCATTCATAATATTGGCTGCTCATTAGTTTTTATTAATGGGACATGCAGGCACGTTAGCTAATAAATACAATGGCACAAGATTTCATAATTCATGTCCCCCATTCCAAGACGAATGAGGAATGAAGAAAATAAAAGATTTATTCTGCTCTAAATTATTATATTTACTCTATACCATTTATGTTTACAGCCGTATTGCATGGTGCATGACACGTTACGATATGATTTGTAAGGCACCGAACACCCACCCTACCCCCACCCCGGCTTCTTCCTCCCCGCACCACCCCCTCTTCGCTGCATTGCACTCCCCCCCTTCCCCCTCTGTCGCCCCCACTTTCCCTCCGGATCCCCCCACCTCCATGCACCCCTCTCCCCCTCCGTCGGCCTCCTCCTCCTCCGAGTCACCCCACCCAACTTTGTGCCACACCCCCTTTGGCCGCGCCCAACGCCCCTCCCCTCTTCCATCAGATTGTGCCGACCGTGTTAGAACTCGCGATGTCTTTGACACGGTTTGATGCGATCGTGTCGCCGCAATTTACAGCGGTACAACTAACCCTGTCAAGAATATGTCCCTATAATATGCAATCTCATCATATTTTTTTGTGAAGCTTAATTTGAGGGTAGATTTGTGATTTCAACATGATACATGTATAACTAAAAATATTGAGATATATAGATGTATTTTTGATGATTCATAGAATCATAAATATGAACAGTATAATATGGTTTACCTCATTTTCAAGTGCTCTCTCCCAAATCTCATTAGGTTTGTCATATAATAATGAAATCTAAAAGAGAAATACATATTGTTATTCGAGAAGGGTAATAAAAATGATGTGAATTGTCTTCCAAACAATCTTAATAGTTAAAAGAAAAAAAAAAGAGAAAAATCTTGTCAAATTTTTAAACAATAGAATTATTTGGAGGGTAATAAATATTTCTCAATGTTAAAATAGTGGTTTTTGCTATTAATAAAGAGAGAAATATTTATTGTATTTTTCAAATATATTTAAAAGTGTACTTTTATCTTTTATATTAACCAATGTACTTGTGATATATTGTGCCTATTCAACGAGAGATCAAAATTATATTTTCATGTGTATTTGAAAATTACAATAAATTTATCTCTAATAAAAAATAAAAATCATCATAAATCATTATTCACACTGCATCAAAAATAGGGGTGTCAATTGGACCGGGCCAGCCTGAAAGTCGGTGGCCCGGCCCGGTTTTACACAGACTTGAGTTGGATATTTTAACCTCTTTTAAATTTTGAGTCCGGCCCGGAGTAAGATTGGGCCGGACCCGGGCTTGGCTCGGCTCGGCCCGGGTGGCTCGATAATTTTTAAAAAACAAACAAACTACACAGCGGTAATTCTAATATTCTAAAATTTTGGATTGAAAATTGTGTTGTGAAGTGATGTTTAATGATTTAATATTTATTTTATATTTGTAATAATTAGAAATAAGTTTATCTAGATTAGTCTAATATTTATTTATATTGTTTTTATTCAATGAACACTAATTTTATTATAAAAATAAAAAATAGTAAGAATACTTTTCAAAAGGTAAAATCGAGTCGGATCGGACCTGGACCGGGTCTTACCTAGCTAATCTTCCCAAGTCATATCAAATTTTAAAAAATCACGTCTTATCCTGGATCGAGTCGGATCGGATCTAGACTGATCGATTAGAGATCGAACTGAATTTAAATCAACTCAGACCCGGTCTAAATATAGAGAGGACTCATTGCCACCCCTAATCAAAAAACATAGAGAGGTTTCCTCTCTCCCAACCCGCTGCTTTCTAGCATGAAAGAACAGCCAGCGAGTTGATATATCATGCAGGGTGACAAGAGTGCTAGAATTTGGAAGCTTAAACAACATCTAGAGAGGGGGGGGGGGGAACGGATGAGGAGTCGTAAGTGAGAGGTATTTCACTGTCGAATGATGACATGGGATATGTTTATTTATGAATCTTAAATTTAGCGTCAAAAATTAAAATATTGAAAAGGCCAGGTTCCCTTTTACTTGGTTCGCAGCAGAAAGCCCTCCTCCATCCATGGGCATGGACCAGGGCGGGTGCCTTGGGAATCCATCCATGCGTCCCCGTCCCAACACGAGGCAGGTAGCTCCTACCTGCTTTGCGGCCTCGGTTTTAGCGGGGAGCCCGTCGGTCAGAGAGGCGCGCGGCAGCCGGCGGCCAGCGACACCACTGCCCCTCAGGTGATGCTTTTAATTTAATCAATCTTAATTAGTTGGAGAGCAGCTGCCCACGCCCCATAATAATAATTATTATTCTTGCTGCTGCCTGCTGCTCATGTAATGCCACGGTTCTGTGTTTTTTTTTGGAATTTTAAGAAACATGATTTGATTGCGTTCGCTATCATCATCGTTAGGTGATATGGTTTTGTAGCTCAAATCTGATCTAATAGAGATTTTTAATTAATTTACTCAAATTATAATTTTATTAAAATTAAAAAATAAATTAAATATCTAATAGAGATTTTTAATTAATTTACTCTTCAATATTTTAAATTAGAGAAATTTTAATCATATATTGAAAGATTGGTTTCTCACCCAAGTGAAATGATAGAGAGAACAATTTTTTTGAAAGATGAACATATTATTGGAAACATGGTGGATTTATTTATCCTTGAATTCTAGATTTTTTTTTCTTTATTTTGTAATTGTTTGCGTTGAAAGAGTAAGTGAAAAATGACGTTAGGGTCAACTCGGCCATCTGATCAAAATATCCGATGACCAAAATAATTAAAAAATTTTATTTACTAGTTTATCTTTTTTTTAATAATTAGAAGAGTGTATTTTATCTACAAGAAAAACACTTAATATCATAACGACTGAGTAAAAAAAGTTATATGATATTAAATATATGCTTAATACTTACAAAAATTTGACGCGATCGTCTAAATCACATAAATTGTTGTGCTTGGTTGTCATAAAAGTTTCTATATTCACAAACCCAAACAGCATTATTTGACGAAAATTTCAGAAAGAAATATTATTATTGTATATATATATATGTTCATATAAGTTTCCTTACAATGATAAGAGTGTAAATTTAGCCTGCAAATACAACACAACCGGGTAACAGGTTCGGGCCCGGCATGCTTTGGGTGGACTGTTGATCTGGCAGAGCGCCCTGGAAGCCATATTATATGGTCAAAACCCTCCGTTGACCCTTGACCGGTCTATGTTGGACACGTGACTCGTTTCCGGTCGGGTTGTCGGATATCACGCCCAACTAGACGACTGCTGTTGCTAGTTCCGAAACACCCATCCAAAGTCAGATCCGATTCCAGGAACACATTTCTACTTATTCTACAATAAAAATAAAAAATTGTGTTCGACAAAAATATTCGGCTTAAAAGTTAACCTTCGCAAGTTGTTTTGGTGTTAAAGTATTGAGTAAAAATCGACTAATTGATTTTTGGGTCGTTCGTTTTATTTTATAGAGTATTTTTTTATAAAAATTTTGAATCAGAAAAATACATCTTGTGGAGGCTATTTCTAGCCTCCTGAGCTCACGGGCTCACCAAGGCCCTATACGGATCAATTTCGACCCATCTAGACGCCAGGGCTCCGGCCCTTAAAGCCACGTGTCTTCGGACAGCTTCCGAACACGATTATGGCAACCTAAGGCGTCCCAGGGTCCTCCAAGGATGGTCTCCGGGCACCCCCCAACCTGTTCGGTCTAGGCTTGCCTCTGGGTACCGAGTATACAACACAGTTGCCGAACAGGCCCCCTGTTCGGCACCTCCTGACCATGGAGAGCAAGGAACCTCCTCGCCTCCCAATGACAGTTATTGCTGCAGCACTGCGCACGTCCCACGTTCAAGGGAGCATTAACTGTAAGGGCCCCCAACGGGCGCCTCAACGTGTAACCTCTCTACTAAGGACACTAACCGGCGCGCCCTTTCAGACATCATCAAACTGGCAAGCACACCCAACCGTTTCGGAACCTTCGACTATAAAAGGCACATGTATACCCCATGCAAAGGGATTGCAACCCTGGCCATACACACCTCCACGTGAGGCACACACTAGCGAACTCTTCTTCCTCAAGCCTTCCTATAGTCTACTGACTTAGGCATCGGAGGGTTCCCCCCGGTTCTTCAACCGCCCCCCTTGATCCTATTCTGGTTCTTGTAGGCTACTGTCCGCACCGGAGAGCGTTTCCCTTCATCTCTCAGTGGAGGCCCGTTTGGCTCCGGCCCAAACAGGAAAACACCACCACACTTTTGGCGCCGTCTGTGGGAACGACATCAGCCATGGCTCGCAGACGTTCCTCTCACCAGAACCCAGGCAGCAGGGCGACGAGGTCTCGAAAGTCGCGTGCAGACTCACGCGACAGAGTCCCCCCTGTCGCCGTCGCTGTCGCCCTCACCGGTGCAACCGGTGATGTCCCTGCTACTATTGTGCCAGCAACCGCCCTGGAGATAGTGGAGCTCCAGGGGCAGATGCATCATCTGGTAGGGATCTGCCAGGGCCTCCAGGCCCAATTGACTGCACAACTGGCCCTGATGGTTCCCCCGCCACTGGAGCAGCACGCACAATCGTCCCATTGACGATCCCGCGCCCCTCCAGCGCCGCAGGAACAGCAGGCAGAATCGCCCCGACGATCGCACTGGGCCCCGTCGGCGCGTCGGACACCGGAGCGGCAGGACAACTCACCCCACCGCTCCGTGGTGGTTCCGCCTCCCCCACGTTCCGTCGTGGGCGCCAACTCCCACAGGTCCAGATGTGAGGGCTTTGTGCACTCCGACCAGGAGTTAGCAAGACGCCTCTGTCGCGTCGTTGATCTGGAGCGCCGCGTGGACACGATGGTCCAAAGGTCAGAGGGAAAAACCGCGACGGATGAAGACCTGGACGTCCGCTCCCCGTTTACCGTGGAGATCCTGGAGGCCTGGGTCTCACCGAAGCTACCACTGCCTACCATCACTCCCTACGACGGCACTTCCGACCCTGCTGATCACATCCACGGCTTTGAGTCGCACATGGTGTTCCATAGAGTATCAAACGTGGCCAAATGCCGGGCCTTTCCGGCCACCCTGAAGGAGACTGCTCGGGCATGGTTCGAAGCCCTCCCAGTGGGCTCCATCTCCTCCTTCCTCCAGTTGAAGAAGTCCTTTCGAGACAACTTCCTGGGTGGAAGATCGCAGCCGCGCACTGCGGCTTCGCTCCTGTCTATTCGGCAGAGGAAGGGCGAAGAGCTCTGGGACTACGTCAAAAGGTTTCGGGCAGAAGCGCTGCGCATCCCATGCCTCGACGTCCCCTTAGCCACTGGTGCCCTCATCCAGGGCACTCGCGATGGCTTCCTCCAAAGGACGTTGGGGGTCCAGCAGCCTTCCACCCTCGTCGAGCTCCTCTCCACCGCCCAGCGACACGCTGCGTGTGAGGAGACCCTGGCAGCTGGTCGAGCAGAGCAGGGTGAGTAATCGGACAAGAAGAGGCCTTTCGACAACGGTTCCGACCGTGATCGGAAGAAGGGCTGGCGCAATGGGGATTCACCGCGCCGACCACGCCCCTTCACCGAGTACCCGCTCACCGTGGCTCCCGAACAGATCTTGGCCGAAATCCGGGATGAGCAGTATGTTCGTTGGCCACCGAGGATGCGCTCTGATCCCCGCAGGCGCAACCAGGACAAGTACTGTCACTTCCACCGCGACCACGGCCATGACACCTCCAAGTGCCGCCAGCTCAAGGATGAGATCGAGTCCCTGATCAAGCGCAGCTACCTTGGACGGCATGTGTGCCGCAATGAAGACCGCCCAAGATGCCGAGAACAGACCCCCGAGTAGCTCATCAACAACGAGCCCAATGGGCATAAAATCAATGTGATTGCGGGAGGTTTCGGCGCAGGCGGAGAAAGCAACCAAAGCCGACGCGACTACGCTCAGCAAGTGCACTTGGTGGACAGGCCCCCGGCGCCTCGCCCCACCCCTTATCCCCCCAGTCCTGCACACGCACGGTCCGAGGAGGCTATAACCTTCTAGGATGAAGATCTTGTAGGAGTTTCCACTCCGCACACTGATGCGTTGGTCGTTTCGGCCACCATCAATCATTGTACCGTGCGCCGGATTCTAGTGGATAATGGAAGTGCCCCATATGTGTTGGCTTACGATTGCTTATGGGTTTGAAGACTGACCAGCTCACCCCAGTAGAGTCGCCTCTGTTCGGCTTCTCAGGGGTCTCGGTTCAACCCATGGGACGAGCGCTCCTCCCAATCACCCTTGGGACGGCCCCAAAGAGCGTAACCAAGATGGTGGACTTCTTGGTCATCCGAAGCATGCCCGGATATAACACCATCCTCGGCAGGGGCCTGATTGGATGAATCAAGGCAGTACCTTCGTCTCTCCATCAGAAGATGAAGTTCCCTACCCCGTGTGGCATCGGTGAGGTGCTCAGTAATCAGCGCGAGTTGCGACGGTGCTATGTCCTCTCTCAGAAAGACAAACAACCCCTTGTAGCTCCGGAAGTCACACCCCCTCCAGCCGATCAACCTTCCACCAGCAGGGGAACTCCTGCCGAGGACCTGCTTCCTGTTCGGGTGGACGACAACCCCGAACACGTCCTTTATATTGGTACACTACTGCCAGAAGCCGAATAGCAGCGCTATAAGGCTTTCCTGCCAGCCAATTTGGACGTGTTCACGTGGTCAGATGAAGATCTGCCTGGTATTTCTCCAGAAGTGATGGTGCATCATCTATGACTGGACCCAAAAGTGCCCCCGGTCTAGCAAAGATGGAGTCCCGTCAATCGCGAACGGCAGACCGTGATCCAAGATCACGTCGTCAAAAGTCGAACTATTGGGCTCCTCCGGGAAGCTCAATGCCCAAGATGGATCTCCAACACAGTCCTCGTACGCAAAGCTAGTGGAAAATGGCGAGTGTGCGTGGATTACAAAGATCTCAACAAAGCCATGCCCAAGGACAACTTCCCTTTGCCGCGCATCGACCAGCTGGTGGATGCTACATCCGGACATGAGCTCCTCAGCTTCCTAGATGCTTATTCTGGTTACCACTAGATCAGCATGCATCCTCCGGACCAGGATGCCACCACGTTCGTCACCGACCTTGGCCTCTACTATTTTACAAGGATGCCTTTTGGTCTGAAGAACGCAAGCACGACATACCAGCGGCTGGTCAACAAGATGCTCGAGCAGCAGATCAGACGTAATATCGAGGTCTACGTCGATGATATGCTGGTCAAAACGCTCCCGAGCGCTGACCACATCATTGACCTCGAAGAAACCTTCGCAACCCTGCGAAGGTACAATATGAAGCTCAATCCCTCAAAGTGTGCGTTCGGAGTTCGCTCGGGTATGTTCCTCGGTTTCCTCATCTCTAATAGAGGAATAGAGGCCAACCCTGAGAAAATCCGAGCCATACGAGAGATGAGCAGTCCCAAAATAGTGTGCGACGTCTAGCGGCTCACTAGACGCCTCGCTGCGCTCAACCGTTTCATGTCCCGAGCAGCCGAAAGGATTTTTAACTTCTTCAAGTTGATGCGAGTCCCCAAAGGCACCTAACAGCAAGGGGGGCATGTACGGTGGACCGAGGATTGCGAAGCAACCTTCACCTAGCTGAAGGCGTACCTAGCAGCCCCACCTGTTCTCTCAAAATCTGTGCTCGGGGAGCCCTTGTTCGTGTACCTTTCGGTAACCAAACACTCCATCAGCGCAGTGTTGATTAGGGAAGAGGCAGCAGTGCAACATCCTGTCTACTACATCAGTAGGGTCCTTCAAGAAGCTGAAGGAAGATACCCTCGGGCAGAGTAGCTCACTCTGGCACTAGTAACAGTCGCACGAAAGCTCAGACCTTATTTCCAGGCCCATCCGATCACAGTCCTCACCGACCAGCCGTTGAAGCTCATCCTTCAGCGTCCGGAGGCTTCCGACAGGCTTGTCAAATGGGCCATCGAGCTTGGCAAATTTGATATCAAGGCATAGGCGTTGGTAGACTTCGTGGCGGAATGTACTCTCCCGACCGAGCAGAATCCCCCATTGGCAGACGAGCCCCCATGGGAGCTCTACGTCGACTGATCATCCTGTGTCATAGCAAGTGTAGCAGGCCTAGTGCTTACTTCCCCGGAAGGTCTGGAGTTTCAATACGCCCTCAGGTTCCGCTTCACCGCCTCCAACAACGTAGCTGAGTACGAAGCACTTCTGTCGGGAATCCGAATGGCTAGGCACCTTGGAGCACTTCGACTACGAGTCTTCAGTGATTCACAGATGGTCGCCAGCCAGGTGAATGGACACTTTGAAGCAAGAGAGCCACGCATGGCACAGTACCTCCAGCAAGTCAAGAGCTAAACAGAGGGACTCCTCTACTTTGAAGTTATACATGTCCCACGGGAGCAGAACACGCGGGCTGATGCACTCGCCAAGCTGGCGTCTTCAGGCGACATCGCCCCCTCTCACTCCATATTTATAGAAGAGCTTGCTTCACCGAGCACCGAAGTAGATGTAGTAGCTATTGGGGCTAGCCCTCTAGTGCCAAGCTGGATGGACCCCTCATGGCCTATTTGCTTCATGGAGAGCTTCCGCCCGACCAAAGTGAGGCTCGCAAGATCAGGCTATGCTACCAAAAGTTCACTCTCATTAAAGGCCATCTGTACAACGATCCCTCTCAAGACCTCTTCTGCGGTGCCTTAGCCCCATAGAGGCAACACCGGCCATCGAAGAGGTCCATGAAGGCCTGTGCGGAAGCCACTTGGGGGGCAGAACATTGGTGCGTAGCATTGTCCGAGCAGGGTTCTGGTGGCCTTCCCTGCAAAAAGACTGCATGTCCTACGCCAGGAAGTGTCTGGAGTGCCAGAAGTTCGGACATCTCATCAAGCAGCCGGCTGAGTAGCTGCACACCCTGTTCGAACCACGTCCTTTCGCCAGATGGGGAATTGACATCTTGGGTATGTTCCCAGAGGCTCAAGGGTGGAAGAAATTCTTATTCGTCACCATCGACTACTTCACTAAGTGGATCGAGGCTGATCCTGTTGCTGCAATCACCGACCAGGCCGCATGGAAGTTCGTATGGAAGAACATCCTTTGCGGCTTTGCCGGTTTGGTGTCCCAAAGGTGATCACCTCCGACAACGGGAAGCAGTTCGACAGCACATTCTTCAAGCAAAAATGCTCTGAGCTCGGCATCTACAACCACTTCACTTCAGTAGCACACCCCCAGGCAAACGGTCTGGTCGAAAATGCCAACCGAACACTGCTGCACGAGATACGTACAAGGGTTGAAGCTGCAGGCGGTTCATGGATCGAAGAGCTCCCTAACGTGTTATGGTGCCACCGAACAACTACTCGGGTGGCCATCGGAGAGACCCCCTTCCACTTGGCTTATGGCACAGAAGCTATCGTGCCCTTAGAGGTGGCTCTCCCCACTATTTGAACAATGCACTTCGACGAGGCGGCCAATAACCATGCACTCACAGAGAACCTAGACATGCTCGACGAAAGCCAAGGCGACGCCAACATCAGGCTAGTCTCCTACCAACAACGACTCGCGCAATACTACAACTCCCGAGTTCGGGAGTGGCGCTTCTTTGAAGGTGACTTTGTTCCGCGCTGTTGCTCGACATCGGATCTCTGAAGAGCAATCAGCAAACTCACCCTGAAATGGGAAGGACCTTATTAGGTCGCCTAGGTTCTTGGAAAAGGCTCCCACAAGCTGACTACTCCTAGTGGCGAAGCCATACCCAGGACCTGGCACGTATCCAATCTAAAGGCTTATTATTTGTAAAAGCCTCTTGCACGGCATCCTACTTCTCTTCTTTCCGTTCTTTTGGTCTGCTCGAAAGGGTATTCAAGACATCCATAGTCGAGGCTTTTTAGCTCGAAAGGCTAGTGCGATACCTAAACCCTAAAGCCAAAGGTGTTCAGCGCGAACCCCTGGTCGAGACTTTTTTCAGTTCCAGACGACCTGCGCGGTAACCACGAACCCTTTAAAAAGACTGACGAATTCCGATTCGAACAGAACAAATGCAAAGGAAAGAAGATAGAAAAAGAAAGCCGTTTGAGTACTCAAAAGGAAGAATCTATTCGGGTTCTTCTTACAAAAATGTTCGTTCGGGATGAGCTACAAAAAGAGAGAAGGGGATACATTCACGGAGCCTGCTCGGACGGGCCGACGCCATTGTCCCTAGACATCATCTGCCCCGCCTGGAAGTGCACGAAGCGCACTCCATCTAGGTGAGGGTCCTGAGTCCGTCATCGACACTCGCAAAGGGCAGCCTCAAAGGCTTCACGAGCATACTCGATTGAAGCCAGCCGTTGTCCTCGGTCCTCTCCAGCTACGAGGCCCACCTTATAACAACGCGCGCCTTATTGCTCCAAGTCTTCCTTGAAGCTCGGCCCTGCCTTGTATTCGGTAATGCCCTGGGCCTTGGCCTCCGACAGGACGTTCGTGAGTGCCTCCTTCTCCGCCCGAGCAATGGCGAGGTTGAGCTCGGAAGTGCGGAGCGCGTCTTGGAGGTTCTTCACCTCCTCCTTTAGCTTGGCTTTCCGAGCTTGGTAATGCGCCTCGAGCTCCTTGCAGAAGGTGAACTCGGCCTCCCACATCTGCTTATGGTTCCGAGCACGCACGTCTAGCTGCTTCAGCATCTCCATCGACTTCAAAATGTTATCTGTTAGCGCCTCCATGTCGATGTCTTCCTCGGCCTGGTTCCTCGCCCAGTAGACCTCCTCTGAATGTTCGGGAGTGTCCTTCGAGCTCAACCCTTGGCACCGCGCCAACACTTCTAGCTGGGATGCGGTGGGACAAGGGGGGAGGTCCCTGGACACGCCTCTTCGAAGGTGCTCCAAGGCGGCCTCCATCACCACCTCCAAAGGGTGCATTGGGGACTTCGTCCCCAGCACTTGAGTCAGCGGCAGGTGGTCCTCTTCGGAATCAGTTCGGACCTCGGAAGCAGTGTTCACCTCCTTGGCAGAAGCTCCTCCACCGACGGTGGCAACGACGTCCTCGGTGGGGACTGTCTCCTGGCCTCTTCCTGTTACGGGAGACCTCTGAGGACCTCCCTCTTCGGTTTTGCCCACATGATCGGCCCTAGATGATGTCGCCACTATCTGCGGCCGGTCCTCAGCCGCCGCTTCAATGGTAGAAGGGACTGCGACCTCGGGCATCGCAGCCGTTGAAGCCCACGGTTGGTCCTCTGCTGCCACAGCAACCACGGGAGAAAGAGCTGCGCTCCCGGGCACCTCCTTGGTGCGCATCGCCTCCACTCCCTCTCTGGAGGTGGACTCCTGCGCGGCGACATCTTCACCCTCTGTGGCCACGCGCGCCACCTCTGCTGGGGTGTTGGACGCTGTGTCCGTGACCCCCTCCTCAATCCGGTCCTCCGGTGCAGTTGCCTGCACCTGCTCCCTCTCGGAGTCTTCATCGAACTGGTCACTGACTACAACCAGCCCAAGCTCGGAGAACATCCCCTCCTTTGACAAGGGTCTTATCTCCGCCGCAGTCTGCGACCTCACTTGTTCGGCCGCCTTTACCAGCTTCCGTTTTTTGCACACTTGAAGCTGGGGGATCTCTTCCTCTTCCTCCTCTGCCCCCTCCTCAACCGCTCACTGTGCAGTCTCCTCCCGAAGTTTTGTCTTCAAGGATTTCTTCCCAGCGGCTTGCCCTTTGGCTGGGCGACTCGCTGCGGGATTGGTGTGATGAGGAAGAGTTGGGGGATCCTCGCCCGTAACCGCCACGTACGCCGTTATAGCTGTAACACCCTCCTCCGACATCACACAAATACATACATAACCCTTGATCGAAAGAGGGGTTACGCTGACAAACTTTCGTTATGGGTAGATATATCTGAGCAATGCACAAAACTGGCAAACCATTCCACAAAGGTATCTTGGAACACATTATACTTCACAAGGTAGCAAAGTACAAATACTCATTATTTACAAAAGACAAGTTTCTCTCTCTCTAACTTAATACATCATCAACTAAAAGAAACTACTAAAACTATACTATTCTTCTTCGACTTTTCATCGTTCGCAGCGGAATTGGGATTCATGTGTAGCTGAGATTATGCACACCTTCAATCTGAAAGGGTTGGAGAAAACAAAAGCGTGAGTCGGAAGGACTCAGTAGGTGACAGTAAACATAAAGATAGGAGTTTCAAATTTTAGAGCTTCAAGAGTATTCAGAAAGTGCATGTATGGAACAAACATAATTGCTCATGAATCTTCATACTTAACATAAACATATAGCCCAAATTAATTTCATGACGGGCTCAAACGAATATCATAACAAAGTCATATTTGTCTTTCAAAATTCATATCATAACTTAATTTCGGAACAAACTTGACAGGCATCACTGCTCTCAAGAGGTTACTATATAGACGTAATATACCATCCTCAGTGCCTAGGCGATTCCAGCATCTTAGATCTTGTTCATTGCGCAAGAACGGGGTTTATTACCCACCATCGTCAGTCCATTGACTTGGATTTACCTACAAACTGTCGCCCTCAGCTGATCACAAGTGGCTGGTGCTACCACAAGTGATCCTAAACCCTCTTTGAAGAGAGCACTGTCTTCAAATCATAAATTTCTTTTCATGAGCATAATGGAAATTGGAAATTTAAAGGAAGATTTGATTGAGAATCAATACAAATATCTTGGTGACAAAGTAGTTCATAGATCAAGAAAATGAGAAATACAATTAGTTGAGACAAGGTGATGACTCAAAGCCAACAACTTCAGAAGGTTTAAATCACACAAGAACCCAAGAAAATGAGGGTCCACAATCGTTATCACAAGTATTCATATCTCATAAGGTGTTCAAACATATGAACTCTCAGGTGTTCAGATTTTATAGACCCAATTACCGAATACCGAAAAATAGACTCATTTGGAGTGCTATTCGTAATTGACAACTTTAAAAATAATTCAAGGAGAGTTAAGGTACTCAAAGTGGATGAACTTTTCAGTAACATGACAGTAAATATCAAGGTAAAAGAGAGGGTAACTTCCTTGGCTTTTAGGATGAAGTTTTGGCATGGACTCAGACATGAAAGAGTGCAGAAATTTGAATCAGCACTGCATCTGTCGACAAACAGGAAGGGGCTGTCGACAGATGAGAGCAGACAGAGCTCAGGTCGTCTGGCTCTGTGTGTATCTGTCGACAGATGCAAGGGATCTGTCGACAGATCCACACAGTCCAGAAACCTGAAGTTCTGTCAGACGTGCGTCTGTCGACAGATTTGTCTGTCGACAACCGCCTATTTCTCACTCATAAATGACTTAGAATGTACTCTAAATATGCTGAAAATGGAACCTATGAATCAAGGCATGATGTATATCAAATAGAAGAGTCTAATTATAGTCCTCACAGTGGTTTATAAACCGAACAAGTGAGATGAAACAAGAGGTTTGCAATTCAAGCTTGTTTAGCTAGGAACTAGACATAGTATATTGTTGGAAGTGTGGTCTTGATAGCAATGGTTTATTGGGATTCTACCACAAGATGAACACTAAAACATATGATATTAAATGTTCCTAATCAAGGCTTGAAGTACAAACATCCGAATGGAAAGAATCACAATGTTCTAAGATATCGAAATTTCTAGCAAAACTCTATAGCATAAACATGGATCATGGGTGGTATAAGAAGTTAGAAATCTACTTAAATTATAATGGGAGTGAAGAAGCTCCTTGATAATTATATGATTCCAGAGGTAATAGGGAAAATCAAACGAAAGATTCTGAAAGTACAATCTCGTACACAGACTTAACGAAGATCGGTTAATGAGCTTGAAGGCAACTCATGTAAGGTTATGATCTTTCTAACTAGAGCAGTGGGTAGAAGTATGAGGAGAAGATAGGAATCTACTTTTCCTCAAGGTAAACAAAATCCTTGAATACCTATAATCAAAAGTGAACCAAAACAAGAAGAACTCTACAGATCATGGTACAAACAAGAGACATGGTTTCTACGAATGAGGAAACCATGAGCATGTACATAGGAAACTGAGAAGGATTCATGGTATGACACCTACCTGATTTGGTGAAGAACAAAGGTCCTTCTTCTTCACGTAAAAATCTAGAGTAGCAAGAAGAAGTATAAGACAACCACACAGGTAAAAGCTTCGGCAGTTTCTTGTTGAAGATTTGACGATCTACACCAGGTACACCAGTAGCAGCTACAGCTATACTGGCTCCAGCAGCAACCTTCCCACACACAAGGTGCAAGCGCATCAACAACAGGGGCAGCGAGAGCGAGAGTGCAAAAACTCCCACGAAGGTTGAAGGAGGGACTTATATAGGCTCTCAACTCTGCTGCATGCTTGGCACGTTGGCCATGTATGTGTCATGGTGTAAGCCCCTTTAAACCATGTGAGGCCACCTATCTCATGCAACACACTCTTTAGTTACACGCATGTAACCTTAATGATAGCCCAACCCATGGATAAGCCTTATCCTAATGTGTGTTGGCTTCTCCTAAGCCTTACACGTAAATCACCCAAAAATCCATCCCGTAATTGATCCTTAATTCAGCTGGCCCAATAATCCCTATGTAAAGGTGTTCAAACGACGTCCGTTTGTGTTGAAATTTCAACCATAGACTAATAGGAAGGTTTTACTAATTGTCATAATTTTTATTTAATTTTTAGAATTTATTTTCTACTGGGTGAAAAATCGCCCGGAAAATAGTTGCATCGACTTAATCTCAAAATCCGGTCGTCAAAAATTCTGGATAATTACATATTTGATATCTCCACAATTTTCTAAGAATTATGGTGTTCTCAGATTTTATTTTCGTTACAGTTTTTGGTGTCGCCCTGTCGGGGTGCGCACGACCGAAAGTAGTACTGGGGTATGATAAAGTGTCTTAAACATACCCTTAATCCTAAATATCACAATTTAAACCTAATCGGTTTGCATAAACAAGAATTTCTAAGTAAAACATGGTATTTAAAATTTGAGGGTATTACATTTCTCCCCCTGTTAAAATAAATTTCGTCCTCGAAATTGGCAAAATTTACTTACCAAATAGCTGTGGATACTTTTCTTTCATCTCTTGCTCCAATTCCACGTTTCTTCTTCGATGAACGCGCTTCTCCATAAGATCTTCACCATAGAAACTGCTTTATTTCTGAGGACTCGTTCTTTCCTGTCTAATATTTTCACTGGTTCCTCTTGTACTGTTAAATCTGGTGTATTTCCACATCTTCATAACTGATCACATGGGAGGGATCCATTATGTATTTCCTCAACATAGATATATGAAATACATTATGAATGTGTGACCAAGAAGGCGGAAGAGCTAATTGGTATGCTACTTCCCCTATTCTTTGTAATATTTCAAAAGGCCCTACATATCTTGGAATGAGTTTTCCTTTCTTACCAAATCTCATGATACCTTTGGTTGGAGAGATCTTTAGAAATACATGATCACCTATGTTAAACTCCAGTGGCCTTCTTCTTCTATCAGCATACTTCTTCTGTCTGTCTTGAGCTATTAGCAATCTTTTCCTGATTAGTTTAATCTTCTCTGAGCAATTCTGAATTAATTCTGGCCCAATGAGACTCTTTTCTCCCACTTCTGCCCAACAAAGGGGTGATCTACAGGGTCTACCATATAATGCCTCATATGGTGCCATTCCAATACTTGTATGATAACTATTATTGTATGCAAACTCAATCAAGGGTAAGTAATCATCCCAGCTACCACGCCAATCCAAACTACATGCTCTCAGCATATTTCGAGTGTTCGGATAGTTCTCTCTGATTGGCCATCGGTTTGTGGGTGATATGCTGAACTGAATTTCAATTGTGTACCCATGGCTGCTTGAAGACTTTTCCAAAATCTAGCAGTGAATCTTGGATCTCTATCTGAAATTATCGACAAAGGAATTCCATGAAGTCTCACTATTTCCTTTATATACAATTGAGCCAAATCTTCTAATGATTGTGTCTTTGTAATTGCTAGAAAATGAGCCGATTTAGTTAATCTATCCACAATCACCCAAATAGCATCATGCTTCTTCTTTGTCTTTGGCAAACCCATCACGAAGTCCATAGTTATCTGCTCCCATTTCATATTGGAATTTCAATGAGTTGCATAGGCCCTGCTGGCTTCTGGTGCTCAGCTTTTATTTGTTGACATGTTAGACATTTACTCACAAATTCTGCTATGTCCTTTTTCATTCCATGCCACCAAAATTGCTTTTTCAGATCCTGATACATTTTAGAGCTTCCAGGATGAATTGAATACTGAGATTTGTGTCCTTCCTTCAATAACTCACTTTTAATTTCTTCACTCTCTGGTATGCATACTCTGTTTTGAAATCTAATTATCCCTTGACCATCTCTGATGTATCCTGGTTTATTTACCATCTCTTTTAGTTTCTGATCTTGGTTCTGTGCTTCACTAATTTTATCTATCAGTGCTGATCTTACTGTCAATTGTGCCAATATCAGATTTTCTGCATCACACCTTGGTGAGTATTCGATCAAATCTGTCATTTCTTTCCACTGTTGGTGTAATTGTAATGCTCTTGATTTCTTTCTGCTCAAAGCATCAGCAACCACATTAGCTTTACTCGGATGGTAATTCACCGTAAAATCATAATCCTTCAAAAATTCTAACCATCTCCTTTGTCTTAGATTCAGTTCCTTCTGGGAAAATATATACTTTAAACTCTTATGATCAGTATAAACTTCAAATTGTTCCCCATACAAATAGTGACGCCATATTTTCAAAGCATGTATGATCGCTGCCAATTCTAAGTCATGAGCCGGATAATTCCTTTCATGATCTTTTAATTGTTTAGAGGCATAAGCTACCACTTTCCCATGTTGCATAAGAACACATCCAATTCCTTTTTGAGATGCATCTGTATACACTATAAATCCTCCCGATCCTTGAGGTAAGGTAAGAATCGGAGCTGTGGTAAGCTTCCCTTTTAATTCCTGAAAACTGGCCTCACATTTCTCATTCCACACAAAAGGTATTTTTTCTGGTTAACTGAGTCAAAGGCATAGCTATAGAAGAAAAGCCTTCAATAAATCTTCTATAGTAGCCAGCTAATCCCAAGAAACTTCGAATTTCTGATGGATTCTTGGGTCTTTCCCAATTTAGAATTGCTTCAATTTTACTCGGGTCTACGGCCACACCTTTTCCAGAAATCACATGACCCAAAAATTTCACTTCCTTGAGCCAAAACTCACATTTACTTAATTTAGCATACAATTGATGATTCCTTAATGTTTGTAGTACAATTTTTAAATGCTCATTGTGTTCTTCTTCATTAGAAGAGTATATCAACACATCATCTATAAATACCACCACAAAATTATCCAAATAAGGCTGAAATACTCTATTCATCAAATCCATAAATACCACAGGTGCATTATTCAATCTAAAGGGGAGTACTAAAAACTCATAATGTCCATATCTGGTTCTAAATGCAGTCTTAGAAATATCATCTTCCTTAACTCTCAATTGATGGTACCCCGACCTTAAATCGATCTTAGAGAATACTGTAGCAGACCGGAGTTGATCAAACAAGTCATCAATGATAGGTAATGGATATTTGTTCTTATATGTAACTTGATTCAACTTTCTATAATCAATGCATAATCTAAGGGATCCATCTTTCTTTCTAACAAATAATACCGGAGCTCCCCATGGTGATACACTTGGCCTAATAAAACCTTTATCTAACAAATCTTGCAACTGTCTCTTTAATTCTGTCAATTCGGTGGTGCCATTCTGTAAGGAGCTATGGATATAGGCAAAGTTCCAGGTAAAAGTTCAATGGTAAAGTCAATTTCTCTAATTGGAGGTAATCCAGATAAATCATCAGGAAAAACTTCTGGAAATTCTTTTACAACATCGATATCTTGAACTGATACCTGTTTATGCTCATTTGATATGGCCATCACACTTGCCAAATAACCTTGACAACCATTTTTCAGCCATTTCATAGCCTTAAGTGCTGATATAGTCTTCTTATTTCCATTATTCTTTGGACATATATAGCTGAAATCTGCTAATCCCGGCCTTTTAAATGTTAAAACTTTCTTATGGCAATCTAATACGGCATGATTTTCTGCTAACCAATCCATTCCCAGTATAATGTCAAAATCTTGCATGTTATCCAGTACATATACATATGCAGTAAGTTCACATTCTCCTATTTTCAGAGTTATTTCTGGAATAACAGAGGTAAGTGTAGCTATTTGACCAGTAGGACAGTCAAGTATCATGCTTCCTACTAATCCTCTGGTTTCCGAGACATAGAATTAACAAATACCCGAGAAATAAAAGAGTGTGTAGCTCCAGGGTCAAATAACACTCTAGCATACATATTTTCGGTTAGGAGAATACCTTCAGCTACTGTAGGGGTGTCCTGGGCTTCCTCCTTTGTCAGAGCAAAACTCTAGCTGGTCCCTTGGGTGGTTGTCTTGGGGCTTGCTGGAAGTAAGGTTGTGGTTTTTGCTCTTTTGACTGGTCTGCTTTATGTGGACAGTCCTTAATCATATGCCCTTTCTGACCACATCCATAACATTTCCCTGCTACTTTCCAGCATTCACCACCGGGGTGTCTTCTTCCACATTGAACACACACGGGCCAACTCTTTTTCTGTTCTCCCTGCTGCTTGGTTGAATCAACCTTTCGCTTCTGACCTTTTGTTTCCTTGGTATATACATTTTTCTTCTTACCCCCATTGGTTTCTTGTTTTTCATATACTCCATAAACTCGGATTCCACTATAAACGCAGTCTTTAGTGCCACAGCCATGCTCTGGGGATCTAGTGGAGCTACCCTACTCCTCACACTGGGTTTCAATCCTCTCACAAACTTCTTTACCCTTCTGAGTTCATTATCACAAATGTGAGGTGCATACTTTTCCAGTTCAGTGAATTTTGTTTCATATTCTGCCACCGTCATGTCTTTTTGTTCCAATTGCAAAAATTCCACTTCCTTCCTATCCTTGATATGTGGTGGAGTGTATTTTCATACAACTCTCTCAGGAATTCTCCCCAACTAATGTTATCTTCTCTATTTCTGAATGCATTTCTCATGGCAGATTGCCACCATTCATCTGCTCTATCTTGAAGCATATAAGTCGCCAATGTGACTTTGTCTTCTTCTTCACATCTAATTGCCTTAAATATCTTTTCCATTTCTCTAACCCATCCTTCTACAATTTCAGGTTGGCTGCTTCCTTTGAAGGCTGGAGGTCCCATCTTCTTAAATTTCTCTAACAATGATGCTCCAGAAATTCTTTCTCCACCCACATTTTGTTGGTTCTTCATTAGAGTTTGCACCATTCCCTGAAATGACTGCATAAAAATAGCAAAATCAGGAGTCCCAGTACTTCCTTCTTGAGAATTTCCTGCCAATGGGACATTGTGAACTTCCTCCCTAAAGCTTTCCACATGCCTATCCTCACTGGATGTGTCGATAGCTTTCCCTTTGTCTGCCATTTCCTAGAACACCATCAAACACATCCAATTAATTCATGCTAACTACTTAAGTTTTGTTAGAACCAAAATATTCTTTAAAGATTCTAGAATACACACAAATGTTTTATTTATTTCCTTTGTGAAAATGGTCACAGAGATATCTATCACCCATAACCATGCTCTGATACCACCTCTGTAACACCCTCCTCCGACATCACACAAATACATACATAACCTTTGATCGGAAGAGGGGTTACGCTGACAAACTTTCGTTATGGGTAGATATATCTGAGCAATGCACAAAACTGGCAAACCATTCCACAAAGGTATCTTGGAACACATTATACTTCACAAGGTAGCAAAGTACAAATACTCATTATTTACAAAAGACAAGTTTCTCTCTCTCTAACTTAATACATCATCAACTAAAAGAAACTACTAAAACTATATATTTCTTCTTCGACTTTTCATCGTCCGCAGCGGAATTAGGATTCATGTGTAGCTGAGATTATGCACACCTTCAATCTGAAAGGGTTGGAGGAAACAAAGGCGTGAGTCGGAAGGACTCAGTAGGTGACAGTAAACATAAAGATAGGAGTTTCAAATTTTAGAGCTTCAAGAGTATTCAGAAAGTGCATATATGGAACAAACATAATTGCTCATGAATCTTCATACTTAACATAAACATATAGCCCAAATTAATTTCATGACGGGCTCAAACGAATATCAGAACAAAGTCATATTTGTCTTTCAAAATTCATATCATAACTTAATTTCGGAACAAACTTGACAGGCATCACTGCTCTCAAGAGGTTACTATATAGACGTAATATACCATCCTCAGTGCCTAGGCGATTCCAGCACCTTAGATCTTGTTCATTGCGCAAGAACGGGGTTTATTACCCACCATCGTCAGTCCATTGACTTGGATTTACCTACAAACTGTCGCCCTCAGCTGATCACAAGTGGCTGGTGCTACCACAAGTGATCCTAAACCCTCTTTGAAGAGAGCACTGTCTTCAAATCATAAATTTCTTTTCATGAGCATAATGGAAATTGGAAATTTAAAGGAAGATTTGATTGAGAATCAATACAAATATCTTGGTGACAAAGTAGTTCATAGATCAAGAAAATGAGAAATACAATTAGTTGAGACAAGGTGATGACTCAAAGCCAACAACTTCAGAAGGTTTAAATCACACAAGAACCCAAGAAAATGAGGGTCCACAATCGTTATCACAAGTATTCATATCTCATAAGGTGTTCAAACATATGAACTCTCAGGTGTTCAGATTTTATAGACCCAATTACCGAATACCGAAAAATAGACTCATTCGGAGTGCTATTCGTAATTGACAACTTTAAAAATAATTCAAGGAGAGTTAAGGTACTCAAAGTGGATGAACTTTTCAGTAACATGACAGTAAATATCAAGGTAAATGAGAGGGTAACTTCCTTGGCTTTTAGGATGAAGTTTTGGCATGGATTCAGACATGAAAGAGTGCAGAAATTTGAATCAGCACTGCATCTGTCGACAACAGGAAGGGGCTGTCGACAGATGAGAGCAGACAGAGCTCAGGTTGTCTGGCTCTGTGTGTATCTGTCGACAGATGCAAGGGATCTGTCGACAGATCCACACAGTCCAGAAACCTGAAGTTCTGTCAGACGTGCGTCTGTCGACAGATTTGGGCTGTCTGTCGACAACCGCCTATTTCTCACTCATAAATGACTTAGAATGTACTCTAAACATGCTGACAATGGAACCTATGAATCAAGGCATGATGTATATCAAATAGAAGAGTCTAATTATAGTCCTCACAGTGGTTTATAAACCGAACAAGTGAGATGAAACAAGAGGTTTGCAATTCAAGCTTGTTTAGCTAGGAACTAGACATAGTATATTGTTGGAAGTGTGGTCTTGATAGCAATGGTTTATTGGGATTCTACCACAAGATGAACACTAAAACACATGGTATTAAATGTTCCTAATCAAGGCTTGAAGTACAAACATCCGAATGGAAAGAATCACAATGTTCTAAGATATCGAAATTTCTAGCAAAACTCTATAGCATAAACATGGATCATGGGTGGTATAAGAAGTTAGAAATCTACTTAAATTATAATGGGAGTGAAGAAGCTCCTTGATAATTATATGATTCCAGAGGTAATAGGGAAAATCAAACGAAAGATTCTGAAAGTACAATCTCGTACACAGACTTAACGAAGATCGGTTAATGAGCTTGAAGGCAACTCATGTAAGGTTATGATCTTTCTAACTAGAGCAGTGGGTAGAAGTATGAGGAGAAGATAGGAATCTACTTTTCCTCAAGGTAAACAAAATCCTTGAATACCTATAATCAAAAGTGAACCAAAACAAGAAGAACTCTACAGATCATGGTACAAACAAGAGACATGGTTTCTACGAATGAGGAAACCATGAGCATGTACATAGGAAACTGAGAAGGATTCATGGTATGACACCTACCTGATTTGGTGAAGAACAAAGGTCCTTCTTCTTCACGTAAAAATCTAGAGTAGCAAGAAGAAGTATAAGACAACCACACAGGCAAAAGCTTCGGCGGTTTCTTGTTGAAGATTTGACGATCTACACCAGGTACACCAGTAGTAGCTACAGCTATACTGGCTCCAGCAGCAACCTTCCCACACACAAGGTGCAAGCGCATCAACAACAGGGGCAGCGAGAGCGAGAGTGCAAAAACTCCCACGAAGGTTGAAGGAGGGACTTATATAGGCTCTCAACTCTGCTGCATGCTTGGCACGTTGGCCATGTATGTGTCACGGTGTAAGCCCCTTTAAACCATGTGAGGCCACCTATCTCATGCAACACACTCTTTAGTTACACGCATGTAACATTAATGATAGCCCAACCCATGGATAAGCCTTATCCTAATGTGTGTTGGCTTCTCCTAAGCCTTACACGTAAATCACCCAAAAATCCATCCCGTAATTGATCCTTAATTCAGCTGGCCCAATAATCCCTATGTAAAGGTGTTCAAACGACGTCCGTTTGTGTTGAAATTTCAACCATAGACTAATAGGAAGGTTTTACTAATTGTCATAATTTTTATTTAATTTTTAGAATTTATTTTCTACTGGGTGAAAAATCGCCCGAAAAATAGTTGCGTCGACTTAATCTCAAAATCCGGTCGTCAAAAATTCTGGATAATTACATATTTGATATCTCCACAATTTTCTAAGAATTATGGTGTTCTCAGATTTTATTTTCGTTACAGTTTTTCGGTATCGCCCTGTTGGGGTGCGCACGACCGAAAGTAGTACTGGGGTATGATAAAGTGTCTTAAACATACCCTTAATCCTAAATATCACAATTTAAACCTAATCGGTTTGCATAAACAAGAATTTCTAAGTAAAACATGGTATTTAAAATTTGAGGGTATTACAATAGCGATGTGCTCGGTATAAAGGGCCATCTCCTCCGTATCTCGACCGGAAGCTAGCTCTTCAACACCTGCGCAAAAAGAAAGAGTGAGGAGAAGGGCTCCACTGCCAATAAAAAAAAATCTCTGACGACAGGGATTTAACTTACTCCATGCACGACTAAGCCCATGCTGAACCAGTTGGGTCTCCGTCAGATACTCCTCCGCCTTGTCCACGTAGATGTTACTGAGGCGGTCGGAGATCTTGGCCGCGTCTTGGATCAGCAGAGGGACCATCTCCTTGTTGCGCGGATCATAAATTCGAGTGGGGAACCCCCACTCTGGCGCCCCCCTCGTTGCGGGCGATGAAGAACACTTGATGCGTCCATCCCTTGTTGTTGGAGTACTTGGGCGAGAAGTTGATTCGCATTTTGTTCGACCAGTGCTTGGTGTAGAAAATGCCAATACCAGTCATCGGGGATGCCGCGAGGTTGAAATGCCCCCGAAAGAGGTCCGCCGTCGGCTCGATCTCCCGCAATTTGCAGGAGATACAAAAGACGCAGATGGTGCGCCAAGAGTTCGGCGACAGCTGAATGGGGGTGATCCCCCATGCGTTGAGGATGTCCCTAGCAACTGCCGGCAGCGGCAGCCGGAGCCCTACTTCCAGCAAGTCCTGGGACATGGCGATGCACCCAGGCTTTTGCATCATGTATGAATCCTCCTCCACGGCGAGGACGATGTCATACTCCGATCTGATCCGGTACCATTCGCAGAGGCCATCGAAGTATCTGTACCTCGTTCGCTGTGGCGCCGTCGGCACCGTCCCACTCACTTTGGCAGCGGCCGCGGCCTTTCCCTTCTGTGACATCTCCGAGAGAAGCAGAGGAAGTAGCGGAGGAAGAAAGCGACTGGGATCGCAAGGAAGAAGACGAAGACCTTGGAGATGAAAGCGGAAGAAAGAAAAAGCTTTTCGAAGGCATAAGTCCCGCCTTCGTTCCCCCCTCTTCCTTATAAGAAGGAAGGGGCGTGGAATTCAAAAAGCGGGAACGAAGCTTCGCCCGCTCCAACGGCCCGTTCGAAGCTACTGCGAGGTGTCCTCCGCTTGGCACGTCACCTCCGCCATCATGAGCTTTTCCGTCCTCGAGGAGATATTTCAAACGGCGTCGCCTTGGCACTGTCGCACCACCAAGGTCGATATCGCATTCAATGCGAGTGACATCCGAGCAAACCTCCGCTCTCAAGTGCCGCAATCCTCGCGCCAGCATGAGAGCGTGGGGGGCAAGTGTGGAGGCTATTTCTAGCCTCCTGAGCTCACAGGCCCACCAAGGCCCTGTACGGCCCAATTTCGACCCATCCAGATGCCAGGGCTCCGGCCCTTAAAGCCACGTGTCTTCGGACAGCTTCCGAACACGATTATGGCAACCTAAGGCGTCCCAGGGTCCTCCAAGGATGGTCTCCAGGCACCCCCCAGCCTATTCGGTCTAGGCTTGCCTCCGGGTACTGAGCATAAAGCACAGCTGCCGAACAGGCCCCCTGTTCGGCACCTCCTGACCAGGGAGAGCAAGGAACCTCCTCGCCTCCCAATGGCGGTTATTGCTGCAGCGCTACGCACGTCCCATGTTCAAGGGAGTATTAACTGTAAGGGCCCCCAACGGGGGCCTCAACGTGTAACCTCCCCGCTAAGGATGCTAACCGGCACGCCCTTTCAGGCATCATCAAACTGCCAAACACATCCAACCATTTCAGAACCTTCGCCTATAAAAGGCACAGGTATATCTCATGCAAAAGGAACGCAACCCTGGCCATACACACCTCCATGCGAGGCACACACTAGCGAACTCTTCTTCCTCAAGTCTTCCTACAGTCTACTGGCTTGGGCATCGGAGGGTTCCCCCGGTTCTTCAACCCCCCGCCCCTGATCCTATTATGATTCTTGCAGACTACTGTCCGCACCGACGAGCGTTTCCCTTCATCTCTCAATGGAGGCCTGTTTGGCTCCAGCCCAAATAGGAAAACACCACCACACACCAGTACCAAAACTAGTAATTCTAAATTAGAGATGTCGAGCAACACTCTTATCAATTGGCATGTAAAATTTCCTCTAAAAATTTTATTCATAATTTTAGGACTCTTTTGATAGAAGGAATAACCGCAAATGGGATAGCATCACATACGCAACCCTGTAATGTAGTTAATAGTGGAAAGATTTATTTTGGATAAAAAGGTTTTTTTTTTTTTTTCACGTAGGACTTTCGTATCTGAATTATCAAACTGATTTAACCCCTATATGAGAGCCAATCTATTTATCAAAGTAGTTTTCTAAAATTTATTATTTTTTATATAAAGGTAGACATAACATAATGATACTGAAATTTACATGAAATATGAGAGACTTGAGCTCAAAAGCCAACGGATCAGCCCAGGTGAAGTTGCTTGCAGTTTTTACATCTATTATGCATTCGAGTTGGAGCAAAGATTAAGAATGGGATCACTTGATTTAAAAAACAAAAAAAATCTACTACACTTGCACAAGAATTTTATGAGGAGCAGATGTAGAAGGGTGACCTATACGAAAGTGCAGATGTAGAAGGGTGCCTTCCAAATGGATAGATAAATCCCACTCCGCCAAACCATGCAATAGGTCGATCGTGTACTGGAATTTTAAGACTGCGTGGATTAGGTGATGACGTATGATGCCAACAAGTATGATCGACTCAGTTACGGGATCTAGCAAGGACCTCTCGACATCATCGAAGAAACAAAGCGCAACACTAAATGGTATAACAGCATACCATACGTTAAGCCCATACTTTTTCAGTGGAAGATAGCAGCCCTAGTTTTGATGCGTTTGAGGTGGTGAACATTCTGTACGAGATGCTCTTGCTGTGACCAAATTCTAGCGATGGGTAATCGGGACTGAGAAATGCTTATGAATACGTCTAATGCAGCATATATATCTCTTAGAAAATATATACAATCTCTAGAGAACATCCACGGAAACGTCCTTAATCTTTCAGGAGCATATATGATTAGGGTTCAAAACAAAATATATGTATCTCCTAATGGAACATATGTAATCTCTAGAGAGCATGCATGATCAAGATCCAGAGCAAAACACATATATCTTCTAAAGAGTATATGCAGTCTCTGAGAAACATCCACATACTCATGAGAACATCTCTTGGAGTATGTATATATAGTCTTTGAGGAGCATCCACATATTCAGGAGAACATCCACATCTCTTTTAAGAGAGTATAAAAAATGTCTAGACACACATTCAACACGTGTTGGGTGCAATAAATGACTGATTGCAACAAATGCGCACATAGAGTGGTGATGGCCAGATGACGCTCATCTATAATAGATGGGCGAAATCTAGGTCATGCTTGCCGCAACGCATCACGGTGCAACAACCATGATCACATTCAGAAGCCAGCCCCTTTAGAGGGTGATGAATCTAACCTAGGCCTGCTGCCTTGTGACAACACAAAACCTTGACACTTTTGGTTTGTCTTTAAGGGAGCTCTACTCGGTCATTACTACCCAGTATACCCTCCTTTTTCAATCCTCAAGGGCGGCGCGCTGAAGAGAAAAGAGAGTAGCATTTAGTTGGAACAGAGAAACCCTACTCCACGGAAAGATCAACAGCTGAAATCAGCAACACATATAACCCTCGTTTGAACGGGAAAACGGCGCTAGCACAGGCAGAAAGGAGTACAAGATCGATAACACAGTGCCAGACCCATGTAATGGGGCATGTGAATTGTCAGCAGCTCGTTGTGAGAAATGTCAAGTGCAAAACTGCGGGATTGAAGAAAACTCAGACCTGATATTACCAAATTCCGAACAAGAATTCTCCACGACAAGCCACGATCTAGGCCAACAGAGTTGGACAAGGAAACATGCCTTACCAGAGAAGTGGGAATCACCATCGATTAGAGAAACAGGATCAGAGACAGAATTATGAACCAACAAGAAATGCTGTGGATTAGATCGCCAGGGAAAGTGTTTCACATATTCAACAAATGAGTGCGACCCTCCAGAAAAAGAGATGACAGGTGAAGGGAGGAAAAAAAAAAAAAAAAAAGGCAAAACATATCAGGGACAAGTTTCTTCACCTGGAAGCTCCTTCCCTTCCACCTGAAAAACCAGTGGTTATTATCTGCTCCTACATCTATGATTAGCACAAAGGAAACAGATTTTCACCAGAGCAATGTCAGAGTCGATCAAAACGGAATACCTTGTTGCTCTTTATGCTTCCTGGATGGGTCGGAGGAGGTTGCCCGTCCAAGTGTGTACATTCAAGGATGTTTTTGCTTTAAATGTAGCAGAAGATAAAACCAATAAGGCTTTCATGAGTAACCGGGTTCTGTAGGTGTGCCACACGGTGCAAGAGAATTGGCAGGTAAACTGATCCCTCCTCCTCTTACAGACACACATTGACCCTTGTATGAGGTGGCTTTGCTCACAAGATTGGAGTCTAGGAGGACTACTATAACAGTGATGTCATCATGGAAATGCCTACGGACACCGCGATCAATCTTCTTCAGGTCAGAGTATCTCATTTCTCTTTTCTTGGCCGCTATCTGAAGAGCAGCTTTCACGAGCCTCCGCGCACTTCCCTGAAGACAACATGTAAGTAAATCTACATGCTCATCTAGTGATTAACCATATCTACACTGAATACAGCGCTACAGACACACATTGCCCATCCCTAGTCAAACTTATAAGAGCCCAGAGACAGTACAACTTTACAGAAAACAAGATTACTGAGAAAAAAAGAACCCTTGTGACCATAATACCTAGGATTTTACAAACCAGCAGTTGGTTATGCTCAGAAACTACATGTTACTTGAATTTCAATATAGTATATCTCATAGATGATCCACGCATTAGAAAATTCAAAAATGCAACTGACAGGAGGTTTATCTATGTAAACGAGGAACAATGAGCTATAATTAGGAATTAGGAATCTTGCATGAACAAGGTGTCATGGGCACTTGGAAATTTCCATGACAAATACCCACATAATACACTACACAAAATCATAAGAGAAACCATTTTGTTAGTCAGGTATTTTGTCTTTGTTAGGTTCACTCAAGTTGAGACATTCTATAGAAAATATATTCCATGATTCATCTGTTGTCTATTTAAACACATCCGCCAATCTAGTGGTACTGTTAGGCCCTCACATCCTTCCTTTGGATCTGATGCACTCTGCTGCACCACACATGTTGTAAACTAAGTTTTTGTATTTCAATCTTTTGGAGTCAAAAGGGCAATGTTCAAGATGTACATAACAGCTGAAAACAAATTATTTGGCTTACATTGTGTGGATGATTTTGAACAATGTCAACAGCTTCCTGGTTGCTAAGATGCTCCCAGAGGCCGTCAGAGGCAAATATGAGAAATTTGTCATGTGATTGCAATGCCTGAACAGAAATTGATGGTTCAGCACTCAGTATTGGCCTTCTGAAAGGTTCGCGAACGCGAAACTTTGGATATAATGGCTCCCTGTTGAATTCAGCCTTCTTGAGATATACGTCACCGATTGATCTAGAAACCTGCAGGAGAGCATGACAATATTCACAGGATATAAAAATGCACACAGTATAGTGAATCAGCATAAAGGACATGACAAGTTTATGATTAAAATGTGATGCAACAGATCATCCATGACAGTTTGGATAGCAATTATTGAATCTTATACCCGAACCCTGACATCCTTTCTGAAAGCATTAATATTTTAGCCTAGTATGATATATTTTAGCCCCGTGGACAAGAAAGAGTCGACTCCCTTATGCAGCCCACACTGTGTTCTTGGCGAATCTCTTGGCTTTCATTACCAATGAGATGACAATCATGAAGGAGTCTAGGTCAAGCAACATGCCTTTGAGATTTTCTTTCTCCTTGTCATCATGGAGGAAATCCATGACTCCCTCCTTTTGAGTCTATATCCCCCTCCCTCAGAATCTTCTTTATAAGCCTTGATGCTTAGTTTTTTGTTTGGAAATGATTATGACATGCTATGATGCTAGACATTCCAATGATTGGAATATCTCATAAAGCCATTTTGAAGTGTTACTAAGAAAAATATAGATCTGAAGGAAGCACGAGGATTAGGCTAAAGGAGAGTATATTATATACAACATTTTTTCCTGGAAAATGGATGATACCACAATTTGTATTAAGGGTGGAAGAAAGAAAGCAAGAGTGCACCGAGCTGGTATGGAGAAAGAAACCCAAAAAGTGATGAGCAAGATGAATCACAAGAGAATTCGCCTCACTCCCACATCCTCTTTCGTATAAAAACCATAATAGCTTCCAAGATCTAGGTCTCCCCATGGCACATCCTATACATAACAATTCAATCAACACATATAACACATACTGATATCTTTTCTCAAAGATATAATTGTCTGTCCCTGTGGTATCAAGCTCTCAATCTGGAGATAGAGAGTACTGCCACTAAACAAGTGATGAAGGGAGAAAGTCCTAGGGAGGTGAAATGCAAATATTAAGGCCAAAAGAGGGGAAAAAAAAAAGACAACCAAAAAAAAATCAAAAGAAACAGATGGAAAGAAAGCCAAACAATTATTTCCTTTTTAAGGACCTTGAAAGCAATAGAAGAACAAATCATCATGGGTTGACATGACTGGAATGGAGTCAAAATGAGAAACCTGAAAGTACAGACACTGCTATTCATATTTTTTGTTACAATCAGCAGCAGCATAATGTGCCAAGATTCATTCACATAGCTTCTTGGAGACAAATTACAACCCCATTTTATACCTGAGACTCCTGTCATCACATGACCCACTTCCCCCAGGGTATTAGAGGCAAAAATGCCATGTCATTTTTTGGGAAAACATACATAGCATAAATTTGACTAAAGCCTTTTTCCTTAACATTCTTCTTCAATCTGGCATGTGTACAAAAGCAGCCAAATAGTATTTTAGAAACAAAAGGAAGTAATAAAGATAAGAGATTAAAAAAAAAACACTTCCAGAAACAGTAACATGCAAATGCTATGAATGCATGTTCAGATACATCAGCATTTGACAAGAAAACTGCCACCATGTCACCCAGAAGAAGGGCACCATGAAAATAGAACTTAGCTTATTGACTTCCTCTAATACATGAAAAACTGATACTCCCAAACCCATGCTCATATTTCTTTTTGGAAGGTCATGCATGACTTCTACTAGCTTAATCATTTATTGATCTGAACTGTCATGCATACTTGCATCTGCCTGACTTCATCCAGATGAAACCAAAGGGCAATGGCCCGCAATCCTACGCCAGCAACTTCCGGTCTTGTATTTACATTTCCTAGATAGTTCCAAATTGAATGAAAGCTTGTCTTGAGGAATAGTATATAACTCTTACGGTAAATGTGGATTTTCTAATGGTATAGGATGCAAGAGCATAGGGGTTCAGAGACAACTAAAATAATGCATCACTCTTAAAAGCTCTGACAGTTTAGCTAGTGCTATCATAACATGGAAAAAGTTGTGAATCAACAGAGCAAACAGCAGAAGAATAGTACCTGTATGATGCCCTTGATGCGCCAGACATTGTGCTTTAAAACCACAATCTGGGAATCATCTGGATGCAATAAATGCAACTCCTTTCTTACTGACTCAATACCTGCATTGTGCTCTGCAGACAACTGAATGGCCAGAACTTCTCCAGTTGCCTTAGCAAGTCTCCCTAAAACTACACGGGAGTCCCCTAGGTTTGCAACATAAAGGGTTCCTGCACAGATGATGCCAACCAGACAGCAAGAACCAACAGCTGCTATCTGAGGCTTCAGAGGCCATTGTTTTGTCACCAGAGATAAAAAGCCTTCTTCTGTCGCTTGAAATGCCTTCTTTATTACATCTGCTGACATTAGCTGCTGCTCTGATGTAAACTCTATGAAAAAAAATATGCAGCATACCAATTATGAACTGGAACAACCAGATAGTGAATTCAGAGAACATCTGAAACTGGTATGGGAACATGAGAAGAACCATCCAGTAAAAGCAAACAAAAACTGCGAAGATATGCAAACATAAGCCACAAGTAGCCGAAAACATAGAAAACAAGTCCAAACACAAGAAAGAAAAACAAAACATAGTATTGATTGTAAATATTATGGAAAAATTTTACAAAATCATTTTCCAAGGGGGATTTTGAAGCCATCTAACATTGGAGAAAGCCATGAAAGCAATTTCGAACAAAAGTAATCGGCTATGACAAGAGAAACCTACCACAAACAAATAACTTAAGAGCGTGAAGCTCATGAACGGACCTTTAGAATGAAAAACCAACCTTTCAGTTCCAAAGGGAGAGCAATTACATGATTGTAATGATTAAAAGAAAGAAATTAGACTCAGAAGCAGATAAATGCACAACAGCCACAATTTGAACCATTAAGATACCTACATGAACACAAAAAACGATCTAGTCAAGTAACATATGCAGTTGCAACAACCCGGCTTCCATTAAAGGACAAATCCGAGAATCGACTTCTTTCGAGAACAAACATGCAAAGGAATAAACGGCAAAAGCGTTCATCTGCACTTACTCTTCAGATTATGGAAGAGGTGATCATTCACGTAGCGGGATGTCTCAGGTCCACCATGGCCATCATAGATCCCAACGAAGGTACCGTGAGGGCCGGGTTCCACAGAGCTCAGGGGCCCTGACTCGATCTGGCTCTGGTCCTCAAGCAAGTTGTTTGCCTGAACAACAGCCATGGAGAATTCACCGTTCATGTGCTGCCCAGCATCCTTGTACCATAGGAGTCCATCCTGCCGGCCAACCATGTCCGAACCAGAGACATATTGACCCGATGAAGGCGGCCAGCAGGCCTTCAGGAAGTTTACCAACCCTCCTGACATCCCTCATCTCACCCACAACCTCCTCCAATCTCTTGACATCAATATCAAAGAGGCAAGCCCAGCTCCGGTCGTTCTCCTCCGATTCTGAAGCAAGAGAGCATTCCAGACCAAGTGTGAAAAGCCAACACAATGATATCAACAGAAAAATCCTCCATTTCTATGCGAGTTTGAGGCGGTGCTGGTTTGGACAAGAACCCATGAAGTAGCTCAATGAAATGGAATGAAGATCCGACAAGATCTCACCTTTTTCGTTGTTGTTCCTGATCAATCCGATGTCTCATCCCCATTCATGTCCAGGATAATCAGGAAACTGAGATCAACATCCAAATTCCCTTCTGCATATTCACATGAAAGGTAAAAAGGGAGAGGCCCATCAGATATTTACCCCACCAAAAAACTGAAAACCATTAGCCCACACCCAACAACAGTCCAGACATGTATGAAAACCAGAAAGGTAGCAGATCCCCTCCCCACAAAAGAAAAGAACATTCATCATAGACACGGAAGATATCAGACGAAAAACACCACCTTTCGCAGAGGAATCTCCACCCTATCTATCTCCACCGATTCCGAGTTGCCCAGCAGCTGTCAACGGACGCGAGGAGGGCTGAAAGGGGCAGCCGCGTATGTGATAACGAGGACGGGCCAGGCCACGGATCCTGAGATCTGGCAAATCGACAAGCCCGGAGCAGATAAAAAGGCGCCGCTTTTGGGGGAACTGTTGGAGGAAGAAACGAACGGAAGCGGACAGGGAGGTGACGCAAGACGATGTGGGTGCCTGGCGGCTCCGTTGGAACGATGAAGCGAAGAAGCAGCGCAAGAAAGGCATATAAACAATAACAAATGTACAGGTCTAGAGAGAGAGAGAGAGAGAGAGAGAGAACCGGGACGAGGCCAGCAAGGCAATGGGGTCAGCTTTAGGCTCCACCACCCGACACAACCACAGGCAGCAGGAACGCGGAGTTTTCTCCAACCTGAGTTGGATCAACCTTGACTGGTACAAAGTTTGGAGTTACCTATCTCGTCTCACAGGGGCATCGACAGATAAGATCAAACATATGAAGGTCCTCCAAACATAGAAGAGGGAAGGGGATTACGAAGTTGTTCCTACCCATTTCAAACTAACCCTCAGAAGACCCACATTCCAAGTAGATGGATGATGAGGAGATGAAAGAAGTTGGAGAAGAGAGCCAAAGAGGTAGGGGAAGTGAACAGTACACTTTCTTTTATTCTAGATATATGGCTTCGTACTTTGATCTTCTATGAGGACAAGCACTTGTATTCACATCACAGGAGACAAAAATCTCCTTTCCCCATCGAGGTCAAAC
Organism: Colocasia esculenta; assembly: GCA_014218235.1. NCBI lineage: Eukaryota > Viridiplantae > Streptophyta > Magnoliopsida > Alismatales > Araceae > Colocasia > Colocasia esculenta. The sequence goes on along the minus strand of CM024765.1, from coordinate 40,050,856 downwards.
TAAACCATATAAATCAAGGAAGATGTGTATTCTAAACGGGGATATCTAGCGTACGAGGGGAGATTACGTAGTGATGGGAAAGGTGGTTAAAGAAGATAGAAGAAAGGGACCCCATTTGAATTCTTAATCTATATACTTTTGTATTTTCTCTGGTCTTCAGTACTACTACTGTGGAGAGGCCAACTATTTGCATCTGTATGATGGGAGGAGGCAAAGATTATTATTTTCTTACCGAAGTCAAACTAACCAAGTTAGAAAATATGTATATTTTGAATGGAACAGTGGATGTATAAAAAGATGGGAGCAAAAGACAGGTGTGATGATGGGGACTGTACTCACATGAAAGAATAGACGAACCGGAACATTCTTCTATTCTTAGTTTTTTTTTAATTATATATTTTGTAAAAAAATAATTTAGTCTCATATTAAAAGTAGTAAAAATAAATATATATTTATAAGTAAGATCTATTTTTTTCTCTAAAAGACCATTTTATTATTTAAAAAATAAAAATCTCAAATAAAGATAATATCTCTTAAAAGTCAGATTAAAATGTAATCTTATGTTCACGAGGTTATTTTCTCCAACTGAAAGGGTGTATACTTTGAGCATAGGCTTCTAGAAATTAAACCTCTCCTTCTCACTGGGAGAAAGACCCGTGTGGCTAAGCCCTCGTTACCTGTATGTTGCTTCTTTTGTCAATTGTCATGGTAGTCACGAGTTCTTCCCAATAATAGATATAATTTTATATATTATTTCCAAATATATTTTTGAGTCTAGAGAGTTTTTTTTTCTTTTAATAAGTAAGTGTGGGATGAGAATTTGAATCTAGCATATAAGTTATACAATAAAAATTGTTAAGTACCATTGAACCACTCTTTATGTACAATTTACATAACAACATCATCCCTATGAACCAACTCCCATGTACCCTATTGTGGTGGTGTTTCCCTGTTTGGGCCGGAGCCAAACGGGCCTCCACTAGAGAAGAAGGGAAGACGATCGCCGGTGCGGACGTAAGCCTGCAAAACCAGAAAAGATCAGGGGGGTCCGGTGAAGACCGGGGAAAACCCTCCGATGCTTAAGTCAGTGGAAGACTTGAGAAGCAGGGGGCTTTTGCGTATGAGTGTCGCGCGAGGGCGAGTGTGAGTCTGCGAGACTGCGTACCTCTGCATGGAGGTTACCTGAGCCTGTTTATAAGTGAGGGTCTTTGAGAGTGGAGGACGGAATGTCCCTTAATGACGCCGAAAAGGGCGCGCCGGTTGGCAGGGAGTTATGCGTTGAGGCACCCGTTAGGGGCTCTGCAGTTATTGCTCCCTTAAACGTGGGGCGCGTGGCTTGCAGCGGTTACAACCGTTGTGAGGAGGCGAACAGCCTGTTCGGGCGTACTTAGCCAGGGTTACCGAGCAGGTAGCCTGTACCAAGGCCGACCCCGCTGTTCGGTAATGGCAGTGGCTGATCGGTACGCGCTGCCCGGGTGATGGTAAAGCCAGCGGGTCTATGGCATGATTCCTGCAGGACCTGTTCGGTAGACAGTGTCTGAACCGAACAGGTTGAGGGGTGTCCGGAGACTACCCTTGGAGGCCTGGAGAGTGCTCGACGTGGAGGCCGTTTGGTGCCCGGTGCTCGGGTGCTTTGGTGATGGCAGGCTCGGTCCGGAGCTGCCTGGTCTGCTCGGTAAGGGCAAATCCTGTTAGAGCAGCCGGCGCGGTGCTCGGCACCTGCCGCTAGGACCCTTGGGTGCTTACAGCTGAAGCGTGTTCGGCAGCCGGTTGGCTGAAGCCGAGGACACGTGGCGCGAGGGCCATAGCCGTTTTGCCTTGCTGGGTCTTGATGGGCCTATGGGCTTAAGAGGCTAAAAATAGCCTCTACACTTGCCCCCCACCCTCTCAAGTCTGCTCGGATGTGATCGTGAGCACTTGAGAGGGGACTCTGTGTCTGCGGCGGAGGAACTGTCCGATCGCGATGAGGCGACGTCTTCTGAAGAGCGCCTGTAAGCGAGGTCGGAGATCCAGAGGCCGCTTTGGCGAGCGTGGCTGCCGAACTGGTGACAGGCAAGGTGAGTTCCGCTGGTGTCTAGAGGCTCGTGGGTTCCGCGCAGGTCGAGCTGAAGAGCTCGTCAACCCGGGGTTGAACCGAACACCTCTATCATAGGACGAGTACCGCGCTGGTCTTCTGAGCTGAAAAGCTCGTGACCAGGGGTTTTACCATTCGCTCGAATTCTTTGACTAGCGTTGTCCTTTTTCCCTCTCTTTTCTAGTCGTGTTCTGTCCGAATCGGAATTCGTCGGTGTCTAGAGGCTCGTGGGTTCCGCGCAGGTCGAGCTGAAGAGCTCGTCAACCTGGGGTTGAACCAAACACCTCTATCATAGGACGGGTAGCGCGCTGGTCTTCTGAGCTGAAGAGCTCGTGACCAGGGGTGCTATCGTTCGTCCTTTACATAAACCGATAGAACAACAAAGAGAGAAGGACGCTGAGCAGAGAGGCTTTATAAATAATAAGCCTTTTACATGTTAGGTTCTCGGTACGGTTTTGCCGCCGAAGGTAGGCAGCTTGTAGAAACCTCTTCCGAGAACCCAAATGACCTTATAAGGTCCTTCCCGTTTCGGGGCGAGTTCGCCTGCTCAGCTCGGCTGACTGCCAGACTCTCCTCGCACGCGGCGTGGCGTTGGGCGATGAAGAGGAGGTCAGCGAGGGTAGGCGGTTGCTGGACCCCGAGCGTCCTCTGAAGGAAGCCGTCGCGAGTGCCTCGGATGAGGGCACTGGTGGCTAAAGAGACGTCGAGGCTCGCGATGCGAAGTGCTTCTGTTCGGAACCGCTGGACGTAGTCCCAGAGCGCTTCGTCTTTCTTCTGCCGAACAGACAGAAGTAATGCCGCGGTGCGCGGTTGAGACCTTCCGACCAGGAAGTTGTCCGAGAAGGACTTTTTCAACTGGTGGAAGGAAGAGATGGAGCCTGTGGGAGGGTTTCGAACCATGCCCGCGCAGCCTCCTTCAGCGTGGTTGGCAAAGACCGGCATTTGGCCGCGTCTGATGCTCCGTAGAACACCATGTGCGACTCGAACCCATGGAGGTGGTCCGCCGGGGCAGTGGTGCCGTCGTAGGGCGCGATGGAAGGTAGAGGCAGTTTTGGGGAGACCCAGGCCTCCAGGATCTCCGCGGTGAACGGGGAGCGGAAGTCCAGGTCGTCGTCCCCCAAGAGTTTACCTTCTGCCTTTCGAATCATCGTGTCCAGACGGCGCTCGAGGTCAGCGGCGCGACGGAGGCGTCTGACCAATTCTTGGTGGGAATGCGCTGAGCCCTTGCGCCTGAACGCGTGGGCGTTGGAATCGGCGTCGGAACGCGCGGGGGCCTGAACCACCGCGGCACGGCGGGGTGAGTTGGCCTGTCTCACTGGTGTTTGGCGTGCGAACGGGGGCGGTGCTGCATGCTGCCTCTGCGGCGCTGGAGGGGCACGAGACCGTCGGTGAGACGACTCCGCTAGTTGCTCCAGTGGTGGGGGAACCGTCAGGGCCGATTGCCTGGCCAACTGGGCCTGGAGGCCCTGACAGATTCCTGTCAGATGTTGCATCTGCCGCCGGAGCTCTGCTACCTCCAGGGCGGTCGCAGGTACTGCAGCAGCAGGATTGTCGCCGGATGCACCAGTGGGGGCGACGGCGGCGTCGACAGGGGGGACTCTGACGCGCGAGTCCGCGCGCGGCTGTCGAGACCTCGTCGCCCTACTGCTGTAGTTCTGGTGAGAGGAACGTCCGCGAGCCATGGCTGATGTCGTTCCCACAGACGGCGCCAAACTGTGGTGGTGTTTCCCTGTTTGGGCCGGAGCCAAACGGGCCTCCACTAGAGAAGAAGGGAAGACGATCGCCGGTGCGGACGTAAGCCTGCAAAACCAGAAAAGATCAGGGGGGCCAGGTGAAGACCGGGGAAAACCCTCCGATGCTTAAGTCAGTGGAAGACTTGAGAAGCAGGGAGCTTTTGCGTATGAGTGTCGCGCGAGGGCGAGTGTGAGTCTGCGAGACTGCGTACCTCTGCATGGAGGTTACTGAGCCTGTTTATAGGCGAGGGTCTTTGAGAGTGGAGGACGGAATGTCCCTTAATGACGCCGAAAAGGGCGCGCCGGTTGGCAGGGAGTATGCGTTGAGGCACCCGTTAGGGGCTCTGCAGTTATTGCTCCCTTAAACGTGGGGCGCGTGGCTTGCAGCGGTTACAACCGTTGTGAGGAGGCGAACAGCCTGTTCGGGCGTACTTAGCCAGGGTTATCGAGCAGGTAGCCTGTACCAAGGCCGACCCCGCTGTTCGGTAATGGCAGTGGCTGATCGGTACGCGCTGCCGGGTGATGGTAAAGCCAGCGGGTCTATGGCATGATTCCTGCAGGACCTGTTCGGTAGACAGTGTCTGAACCGAACAGGTTGAGGGGTGTCCGGAGACTACCCTTGGAGGCCTGGAGAGTGCTCGACGTGGAGGCCGTTCGGTGCCCGGTGCTCGGGTGCTTTGGTGATGGCAGGCTCGGGCCGGAGCTGCCTGGTCTGCTCGGTAAGGGCAAATCCTGTTAGAGCAGCCGGCGCGGTGCTCGGCACCTGCCGCTAGGACCCTTGGGTGCTTACAGCTGAAGCGTGTTCGGCAGCCGGTTGGCTGAAGCCGAGGACACGTGGCGCGAGGGCCATAGCCGTTTTGCCTTGCTGGGTCTTGATGGACCTATGGGCTTAAGAGGCTAAAAATAGCCTCTACACCTATAAAAGATTTGAGGCTTCTCATCCAATCTGAAAATTGAAACCTAAATCGAAGATTTCTTCAGTAAAGATATATATATTATCTTTTGAGTTTTGACATGTTGAGAGTAAATTCAACTTCCTGTGTCTAAAGAAGTTCGAATGGTAGCGAGGATAGCCAAACATTTTTGATGCAGGGAATCCTTCTGACTTGATGAAAATCCATGAGACATCCAGCTTACACCAGAGGGCAGAGAGAGAGTGTGTGTGTCTGTGCGTCTTTATCTCTCGTGAGATTTAAATTCTTGAATCACACAGGAACCAGTGGAGTCCCCATCCCACATATCCACAGCGAGGCCAGCACTTTGAAAGCCCCCCCACCCCCGCCCTCTCACCTCACATGACGGGACGTTGCCAGTGGGCGGGCAGCCCTCCTCCTCCTTTCTCTAATTTCAGTGGTGGAGACGGCGGGAGGTTGTGGAAGAGCGGACGGTCCCAGGGATTTTGCAGGAACAAGGAAAAGGGGGGACGAGTCCCGCCACCTGATGCGTGAGTTGATGTGGAAGAAATGAAGTGAGAGCTCGGAGAGGTGAAGATGGTGGGGGTGGGGGGCCTCCTACCCATCCATCCGTCGCCTTCCAACCCTCAAAACTGGCAATTGGTGAAGGGTGGTGCTTGTCCTGTTGTGTGGAGGGTCCCTGCCCTTGTTTCACCCAACTCAATTATTAGCTAACTCCCCCAAGTACCATACCCCCTCTCTCTCTCTCTCTCTCTCTCACATCTCTTCCCATAAACACCCTTAAACATACTATCTACCTTAGACGATATCGCTCATCTTACCTGATGCATATGGATAGGTAGGTGTGCCACATTACAGGACGTGACGTCGCCCATCATTGCTAATGCTATGAGGGCACATCGGTGAATTGTATTTAGAGATGGTTGATTTTGAGTCTTCTTCTCATGCCGCCAAATGTGGTTGTCTGACGGTGGGGAGGCCGTGAACTTGTTGGGACGATGCCTGCACAAGGAGGTCGGGCATCAGAGGGCCCAGGGGATTTGCTCTGAGTAGTCGTCCTCCGGTGCTTAAGTTAGTCGATTCATAGAGTAAGAGCAAAAAGAAGGGGAGCCGCGACTTAAGATTATTGTCCACCAAGTTTTAATAGAACAGAAACATGAAATTACTTACCCACATTGGAGGGGGTGGTGAAGGTTAAATAGGCATGGGTTGTCTTCTCTATCCACGCAAGATTGGTGGGCAATATTGGGCAGGAGATGAGGGACAGATAGAGGGCGACGTGGCTTCTTTGATCATCGTTTGAGGGCCACATCCGTTGTACGAATGCCTTTGATAGGAAAAATGTTTCCCATTCATGGTCCCCCTACTCTCCAAGCGAGGGGGCAATTATAAGTCTGTAGACTCCTTTTGTCCTACCTTGCCTTGTTACTCATTGTCGAGGAGGCTCACTGTCGTCATGTAATGGGGCATGTCCTGTTGTACATTGTAGATTTTGATGATCACAAAAATATTAAGCGTAGCTTATGTTGGAGAAAATCACAAAAATACTAAGTATAATTCATATTCTTGACCCAAGTGTTTGAATTATTTATATGTGATTTGAGGGTCTAATTTGGGTGTTAAGTGTGCAGTAAAAGTGTCTGCAAGTCAAACTTGAAGTGGACATTATAAAGCTCAAGACTTGGGCAAAAAGAAAAGACAAGATTGGAAGAAGAACTATAGAACTGACACAATCAGACAACCGACTTTAGTAAATCGGTCAACCAATTATCAAGAGGTGTCGACACATGCTCTGAAGGTGTCGACAGATAAGGAGATCGGATGACCGACTCAGATAAATCAGTCGACCGATTATGTGAAGCTCTAATCGATTGATGAAGTCAAGACCAATCGATTGAAGATCAAGGCCTAATTGATTGATGGTCAAGTAGAAAATTGAACAACCAATTAGGGGATTTCAATCGACAGATTATTGACCAATCGATTGATATTCAGTCCAATCCATTGATGGTGAAAAGACCAATCGATTGATGACCAAGGTTCCGATTGCTGAAGAAAATATCGGACGACCCATTTGGCAAAATCGGACGATCGACCTAGCCTATATAGATTGGTACTGGGACAGTCAAGAAATCAGACAAAAGATTCTTCAGAATCGGACAACCGATTGGCCAGTTGATTTGCCAACCGAAGCGCCAGTTGAAGTTAAGGCAGAAATCGGACGACCAATCCGAAGATTTTGGTCAACCGATTCCGACGTTTCTACATATGAACTTTCCTAAACAGAGTCCTACGAAGATCCACCTCTTTCCAAACTTTGAGGAATCCTTTGAGGTTATAAATACTACATGCTCTCATGTTTTGGAAGAGAACCACATGCCTCCAAAAGATCATATCGTGCCCTAGAGTTCAAGAGAGGATCGTGAAATCCTAAGAAGAGCTTACATATGCTCTGAACCTGTAGAAGCATGAAGAATGAGTCTCCATCGTCCAGAAGCCTTCCAGAAGTTCTAAGAAGATGTTCCTCATCAGAAAGGCGTGGACTTGGTGATGCTACTTGCAAGGCTCCGTTCTGAAGCATTCTACATCGGTCAGTTCTACACTGAGACATCGTCGGGCAAAGATGACCACAAGGCCGACCTTCTGTGATAGGAGAATTCTATACTTGCTTGTTTAGATTGTTGTCCTTCTGTTCATGTTTTTCTTCTGTTCTTTTTAGAACCCTGAATATCACTGTGTGTGTGTGTGCTCTGGTTGTGAACACGTTGTGGGTGTGTAGTGCGTGCGTAATACACACTGGGTAGTCTCATCCTCGGAAATGAGGTGGGGCTTGTGTTGTTCCCAGAAACAACCATGTGTGGGGGTTTACACTTGTACCTGGAAACAAGAAGTAGAAATCCTCACGGGGTGTGAGGTAGTGGACATAGGTGCACACAAAGGTGTGTTTGCTGAACCACTATAAATCTTGTGTGTCTTATGGTTTGATCCATATCTTCTACCTCCGTTCTATACACGCTAGGGTAGTTGGTTTCGCAGTTTCTATTATCATATTTTGTTGTGCACATCATTTTATATATTGTCTTATTTGAGTTTAATCTATTCTGTTTAAAATATTATTAAATTAGGGGATAATCAATTCACCCCCTTCCCTCTTGGTTGCTCATCGCACGTACACTTGTACTTCAATTGGTATCAGAGCAAGACTCTTGACATTCGAGTGATCCTGTGTGCAATGGCAAATCAGGGATTTGTGCCTAATGGTCATTCCATCCACCGTCCACCATACTTTGATGGCAACAACTACTCTTATTGGAAAAACCGTATGCACGTCTTTCTCAGAGCTCAAAACTATGAGATCTGGAAAGTTGTGAGTAACGGTCCATACACGCTGCCAGAGGATGAGGGAAAGTAGACATATGATAATATTAAAAAATCTTAGATTAATTTTAGTGTCATGAATATAATGCAGTGTGCTATTCACCTTGATGAATATTCTCGTGTCTCCATGTGCATCTCAGCGAATGAGATGTGGGATAAGCTCAAGCTGATTTATGAAGGCACTTCTGAAGTCAAGGAGACAAAAACCAACATCTTGGTCCATGTGTACGAGATGTTCAAGATGAGCCCCGTGGAAACAATCTCTGATATGTTTGCTAGGCTCTCCAAGATTACAAATAGACTGAAAGCACTCGGGAAGAATTATACGGACATGGAGATAGTCTGTAAAATATTGAGATCCCTCCCACCGGCGTGGCACACTAAGGCCACAGTCATTGAAGACTCCAAGAACTTGTCAAGCCTCACTGTGGAGGAGTTGATTGTGAGTCTCATGGTTTATGAGATCAATCTAAAAAAAGGAGGAAGCAGAGCAAGTCATTCTCAAGCAAAAGGATGTGGCTCTGAAATCTAAGAAATCCAAGACAATGTGTCTAGATGAGAACTCTTTAAGTGAAGATGAGGAAGAAGTGGCCAAGATTGCACGAAGCTTCAAGAAATTATGCAACTTCTTCCAAGGACTTCATGTAGCACCCCATAAATTTTATTAATTATAAATTATAAATAAATTATAAAATTGTCAATTTAATAGTTAAAAAAACTAGTTAAAAAGGTATGCACCATTAACACACATACATAAACAATTCTAATATTTAAATAAAATTATGGGTAGTCTCCAAACAATGTGTGTTGATAGCCCATCATAGGATTTGGACCAATGGACAATTTATGGCCCATGAATAAATTCAAGTTAAGAAAATATAATGAAAATTCATAGGTTTAATTGGGCTTGAATTAGAAAGACCAATTAGGGCTAAAAACTAGTTTAATGGACTCCTAAAACTACCCAAATTTGTGCACAACTATAATAGGAGGTTTCCTAATAGATTTTCCACTCATATTGGGATGGGAATCCTCAAATGAAGGAAGGGATTAACTAAACTTAGAATTCCCCAATTTCTAGTTACATTAGGACTCCAAACAACCCTAAATCTATAAATACTCCCTCTAAGCTCCTTGGAGACAAGTTTACCATATGTGGGGTCATGAGGAAGCTAGCAAGGGCATCAGAGGAGGAGGAATTTGTCCCCAACTCAAAGCTTCTTCCTCAGCTCGTGCTTTGTACAACCTGTGTAGAAGACTTCCCTTAGGAGCGATTGAAGGTAGGTGTTCTTGGGCCAAAGATGAACAAACCATATACCATGTTAAAGCTCTTCGTGTCTAGCTTCATATGCACCTATTTTGCCTAATTTTTATCAAGCATGCTTCGAGTATTAAACATTTTCCAAGAGTCACATATGATTAGGGCTTTTCATGTTTATACCATGATTCACGCATATTGAGGTCAACTTGGGTCAATCCAAAAGTGTAGTTCTCCTCTACTCGTCATCCCTTACAACTTTCATGTTCAAAGTTTTGTCCCAAGATCCCTAGATATCGAGTTATAGGCCATACAAGCATGACTACATCGATTTTCATAGTCTTTGGGTTGAACTCTAAACCGTGACCACTCCAGACGTCGCGATTTAGAGGAGGGTATCGCAACCGGCAGACCCATCACGATTACCTTAATAGTGACCGCACAAATCATCACGTTTATGACCGGTTTTGACAAGGTCTGATGCCTCAAACTATGCACCGCATAAATTTCAGTGTACATCGTATACACGATCGTATGTAGCGTCGCGATCTCCGTTATTTTCTACCTTGGTATCTGTGTATTTTCCTATATTCTGATTTTTGAAAACCCTATTAAATGCGTCCGTCAGATTGGTCATGATTATATACCGATTGCCTTAAACGTGACCATGAATACAATAGTACCTCCCATCAATTGCCTTAAACGTGACCATAAACCTCATCACGTTTCTATTCCACAATCGATTGTCTACGTCTATTCCCTTGAACGTGTCTGACTTGACCGTCACAATTACCTTAATAGCGGTCGGTAAGCTCGTCGCGATTTATTGGTCATCCTAAAACCTTGTTTTCTTCTGATTAAGCCTTGGATATAGGCAACGACTGAACCCCTCACGATTTCCACAGTGTTCCAGATGCCATCCAGTCAGTATTCTATTTTTAAGTACTACATGTCTACATTAGTTCATGGTGTTTTTTGTGTCTGTCCAGTGGCCTAAAAATAGTCAATCCATGTAAAAGTCATAACAACCTGAAAGTCTATTCTAATTATTCTTAATTGTAAAATATTTCTATCTTGAGATAGATATGTTCATCTTGATGCTCTAGCTTGCTATTAAACTAAAATTTGACCTTGTTAAATTGCAGAAATCATGTTAATGAAATCTTGATAGTCTTGCTTTATAATATGTCTTCGTGTTACTTACTTTCTGCTTTGTTTGAAACAAGTGGATTGTGATATTTGAGACACGTTATACACTACATGTTTGCACGATAGGGAGCCTTTCTTAGGGGGATTGTGTGGCGGAACACCTCGGCCAAGCCCGTTAAACTGATAACGTACTTGATCCGAGTCTGCCTCCCGCGAACGGGCCGAAGCCTCGCAAGGGATACCAAACCACAGTCTGTGTAAACACAAAGGAACACACCATTTCATATATATATTTCACAAGTTTACATAGCCATATTTCCACAAAACTGAAAGAAAGTACAAGAGCCTGGGGCATACCCCGAGGTACAACTAAAACAAGTAAACAACTAGCTACATTATTACTGCTACACTGCACTACTATTGAGACTACACTGCTGGAGCTGCTACTACACTGCTGGAGGTACTGACCCTGCACCGCTACGACGCGGCTCTGAACTGAATGATGGTCGAGAAACGTCCTCCTCGCTCTCACTTGTGGGAGTAGGGGTGAGCCTCGCTAGTCACTGGCTCAGTAGGGAACTCCCCCAAAACCGAGCAAACCAAAACCACAGGTACAAAAGCAGTAAACAGTACCGACAATTTATAGAACAGCTAAGCAGGATATGAAAGCTGTAAAAGTACTCACCGTCTGCCGACTACGAAAAACAACTGTAATAATTAAACGACAAACCAGTACAAGCGTACGAGCTAAAGTAGAGACAGCCAAACACGAGTCACGTGAACTGGTTCGCGACACTAGAGACTGACTCGGACAAGCTAACACAGGTCTACCTCTTAGTCTCGCAGCCACGGACGAAAGGTCCAGCTGCCGCTCCACGTGAAAAGGTCAAGTAACTGTGGAGACCAACTAAACACCACCACCTGCGGACCACACGGTCACAGGCCCATGCCTAGCACCTCTGGAGACCCTGGCCTGGGCGCTCTAGAGTGAGGCACTGGAAAAGGACTAGCTGGGGACCAGTGTCGACTACTGGTGTCCGCACCCCCAACTACGAGCGCGCTACAAGTGACTAAAAGACAAGTACGGCAGTCACTGTCCCACTGTCGTCTTTCCCTCAGCCGAACGTACAACTCAAACACAGGAGTGAGGGTGTCCAGGTCAGACGACACAGACCTCGACGGTACAACACAAGTACCGGGACAAAGCCCCGAGCTAACAGCCTGGCTCACAAAGAACCTGGGGCACCCAACTGGAGAGGTAACCACGGTAGGCGTCGTACTACTCGCCACGTACACAAAACCACGTGCACGTCACACACAAACCATGTGAAGACTCACGTAAACAGTGTGCACTAGTAGTCCACTACACGTGAACACGACGTAAGCACGTAAAGAACCAACCATCTGCGTACCCAGTACGCTAGTCTCAGAAACCACGAGCACTGGGTGCATCACAATTATCGTTGCACCGCTCGATAACAACAAATATTCAATATATCAATATTTAAACCAAAAGCATGCTGACGGCAACATCGACTGCCGTCGATGGGATGTAAACGGCAAGGTATCTGGCCGTTAATCTCCCAGCTGAAGAACTTGGCGTCAAACGATGTTGACGCTAAGCTCTTCGGCCACCTGTTCTCACAGAAAACCTAGGCCGACCTCACAAGTGTCCTCGGCCCTAAAACCTACGGAAAAACATGAGGAAACACTTCCTCTAACATGCATGCATATCAATCGAACTGAAACAACATGTTTCATTCTTCAAATTGCTCAAACCACCCATTTTCCCCGCATGGATACCATTACCCGAAAACACAATTATCATGCAAATTCATGCTTTTCAATTGCATTATCACAACCTATAGGAACTAAAGGGATCGTTCCCTACCTCAGGACGCGCTTAAACCTCCTAAATTCTCTTGATCCACACCGACTCCTCCGCGAGCTCCTACGGCAATTGCACCACGTTCCGGTGTTTCCTTGGCCGATTCGTCACCGTCTCGCGTTCCACGTTCCTCCAATGATCCTTATACAGCTCTTGGAAGTAGTGGGGAAGCAAGAGGCATGAAGACAGGGCAAGGGAGAGGATGATTGAGCTGAGGAAACTGTCCTCGGGTAGACCTATATTCTGCAGGTCGCACAGGTTGGCGTCAACAAGGCTGTAGCCAATCAGACCGCCAAGACTAGACGTCTATATCCCTTGTCGCCAAGTTCATACAGTAAACGTCAATACATATGGACGCCAACAAGTCAACGACCACACCTGGCCGCCAACTCCTACTCAACTGCAGCAGATCCTATTTTATTTCAGGACCCAACCTGCACCACACCTGCACACACGACACGTCTACACCACACTGGCCTCACAATGGCCTTCACAACCATTACACACATGATCCACAAGGATCCGAAAAGCACGCGGCATTACATTACTATCATCTAAAAAGAAAATTTCGACCTCGAAATTCATAACACAACTCAAAGTTAAACAACTTAAACATACACACCTTTTCAAGTACTATCATCTAAAAAGAAATACAAAAGCTTATTCAAACAGATAGGGATACCCTTTAGCCATCTCCTCGGATAACTCCCAGGTATCCTCACCACCCAACCTATTTTCCCATCGCACTTTAACTAGCTCGATTTCTTTATTTCTCAGCTTCTTTATCTTTCGATCCGTGATCTGCACCGGATACTCTGGCATAGTCATATCCGGCCTCAGGTCACCACCTTGATAACTGATTATTTGAGCTGGATCTTCAATGTACTTTCTTAACATAGAAACATGAAATATATCGTGAACATCTGCAAAATCTGCTGGCAAATCCAGTCTATAAGCTGTTTCCCCAATTCTTTCAATCACCTGGAAAGGTCCCACATACCTTGGGCTTAATTTTCCAGTCTTACCAAATCTCATAATACCTTTACTCGGGGAAACTCTCAAGAAAACAAAATCTCTCACTTCAAACTGGAGTGGTCTCCTTCGGATATCTGCATAACTCTTTTGCCTACTTTGAGCTGCCTGCAATTTTTCTTTAATAAACTTCACTATTTCTGTGGTTTGTTGAATCAATTCAGGACCCACTAATTGCCTTTCTCCCACTTCATGCCAGTTCAATGGGGTTCTACATGGCCTTCCATATAAAGCTTCATACGGTGCCATTCCAAGACTGGTATGATAACTATTATTATAGGCAAACTCAACCATTCCCAAATGATGCTCTCAGTTACGTCCCCAAACTAAACAACAAGCCCGCAACATATCTTCAATTGTCTGGATAGTCCTCTCTGTCTGACCATTCGTCTGGGGATGATAAGAGGAGCTATATCTCAGCTCAGTACCAATTACTTTCTGCAGACTTCTCCAAAAACCAGAAGTAAATCTTGGATCTCTATCAGACACAATAGTCTTCAGAATACCATGCAATGGAACAATTCTTTCAACATAAATTTTTGCTAATTTATCCACTGTCCAAGACATACTTACTGCCACTAATCTGCACACCTTAGTCAATCTGTCAACAAATACCCAAATTCCATTATGTCCGGAACCCGATCTTGGTAAACCTGCCACAAAATCCATGGCAATATCATCCCATTTCCACTGTGGAATGGGCAACGGTTGCAATAAACCTCCAAGCTTCTGATGTTCTGCTTTAATCTATTGACAGATAACACACCTTGCAATAAATTCTGCTATTTCCTTTTTCATATGAGGCCACCAGAAATGCTTCCTTAAATCGTGGTACATTTTAGTACTACCCGGATGGATAGTGTACTTGGATTTATGAGCCTCCTCCAACACTCGCTGCTTTACTTCTCTTTCAGCTGGAACAAACAACCTGCCTCTGAGCCTAACCATACAATTATCATCAATGGTAACTCCTTCCATTTTTACAATCTCAGCTAAACTTACATCTGCTCTCTAAGCCTCAACAATCTGCCAATACAAGAATGGCTCTACAGCACTAGCAGCCAGTACTGCCCGTCGTTGACTACTAGGCACATACAAGGAGTTCTCTACTATCTCTTCATACAGCTTCCATTCTTTGATCATCATCAAACTTATATATGCCTTTCTGCTCAAGGCATCTGCTACAACATTGGCTTTACCCGGATGGTAAGCCAAACTGAAATCATAATCTTTCAAATATTCAATCCATCTGCGCTGACGAAGATTTTGTTGGGTTTACATTCTAAATCATAAATACAACATGTTTTTGATGATAACAATGATGAACAATGTGAATTGAGTTTGATGCATGAATTCTACATACAACTTGGCACAATGCTTCATTATATGCTCATAGTATCTCACTAACCATGTTCACTAATGTAGGAGATACACTATGCAAGACGTGTGCCAACAACAAGTATGAAAGATCAAGAAAAAGTCAGAAGACAGAGTACCTGTCGAAACCATCAAGCCCCTGTCGACAGATGTCAACAGTCAGCAACACACCTGTTCTGGAAAACAAGACCTGTCGACAGCAACAAAGCTCCCTGTCGACAGAAGCACACAGTCAGAAAACCAGTGTTCTGGAAAACAAGACCTGTCGACAGCAACAAAGCTCCCTGTCGACAGATGCACATAGTGAAAGCTTTGACAGAACTTCCATACTTCTGGAACTTGGGACACTGTTGATCCCTGTCGACAATAGGTGTATGACCTGTTGACAGACATACAGAAGCTTCAAATACGGGAAGTTTGAAAGTTACCAAACTTGGTGTTTCCTTCTACCACAACTCTCTATATGTAAACACCACTATATAAGCAACCTTTTGAAGCAAATCACGTACACAAGCAGCCTCCAAGCAAAAACCCTAAAGAGTTCTCACAAGAAGTCTTGTTCTGCTGCTCTGCTTCAACCTACCGTCCAGAATCAAGAAGAGAAGTCTCTCCAGCGGAAGGTGAAGTCTGAACGTCGTGGATTCAAGCATCTCCATCAAGTTGTGACCTTCAAGACGAAGCTTGAAGCCCAGTCAGACGTTCACAAGAAGCATTTACAACTGGATTTGTTCTTCAACTCTTAAACTCTTCTCTGTTTCTATTTTTCCATATTCGTGTGTGTGTATTGTGTTTCAGGCAGCCCTTGTGCTTGATACACATGTGTGGGTGTTATTCTGATTGTGGTTTCACATCAGATAATACATGTGTGTGAGTTGTAGTTTGTGAACTAGCTTATAAGCAGATTGCTCTGCGTGTGTGTGTGGCCCGTGGATGTAGGATACACAAGTTGTGTACTCCGAACCACGTAAATCGCCGTGTCTTGTGGTTTGCACGAATTTACGCTAGATGTTTGATAGGCATGGCATCTCCACGCACGTTTGATAATCTGTTATCCATCTGTTATCAAGTCACACACATCCACACATAGTTCAAAGTTTAATATTGTTTTGATAATCTATGTTTCAAAGAAAAGAAGGTGATAAACGTTTTTAATTGGAAGTAATCTATTCAACCCCCCTTCTAGATTACCATACAGGGAATTCCGCAACCCTTCAATTGGTATCAGAGTCGAGTTTCTCCAATTTACTGCTTTATCTGTTTGATCTTACGATCAGGAGATTCACGGTCTAATGGAATCTAACAAGGGGTATATGGCCGAGGGACACTCTGTGACCAGGCCACCCTTCTTTGATGGGACTGACTATCCGTATTGGAAAAATCGAATGCAGGTGTTTCTACGAGCACAAAATTTCGAACTATGGAAAATAGTCAGAAAAGGAGCATACGAACTGCCTCAGGACGAGGACACCTGGACGAAGGACCAGATCGCCAAGGGGACACTCAACTGGAGCGCCCTCAACATGATGCAGTGCGCAGTCCACCCAAAGGAGTACTCAAGAGTCTCCACATGCACCTCAGCAAAGGAGATGTGGGACAAGCTTGAGCTGATCTATGAAGGTACGTCTGAGGTAAGAGAATCAAAGGTAAGCATGTTGGTTTCAGAATATGAAATGTTCAAAATGAATAATGATGAAACCATCTCTGACATGTTTGCTAGATTCATGATAATTATAAATGGATTGAAAGGTCTTAAAAGGGAATACTCAGAGAGTGACTTGGTGAGGAAGATACTTCGGTCTCTTCCATCCTCTTGGAACACCAAAGCCACTGTCATTGAGGATTCCAAAGACCTCTCAAAAATGAAAATAGATGAATTGATTGGATCTCTGATGACTTATGAACTGAATGTCAAAAGAAAGGAAACTGAAGAAAATTCTAGGAAGTCACTTGCCTTGAAGACTTCCAGGAAGAGCTCTTCAGCTTCCAAAAAGGAGATAATTCAGGAAAGTGATGTGTCTGAATCGTCTAGTGAGAGTGAGAATGATGAAATGGCTATGCTCACTAGACAATTCAAAAAATTCCTGAAATACAAAAGGAGAGGTACATGTAACTCTAAACCTTTCCAAAAGAAAGACTTTGCTAATAAATTCGATACTAACAAAAAGTCTGAGATTGTTTGTTATGAGTGCAAGAAGCAAGGGCACATGAGAGGAGAGTGCCCCGAGCTCAAAAAGAAACTGAAGAAGGACAAATTCACCTTCAAGAAGGCCAAGGCAATGTTGGCCACTTGGAGTGATGAAGATGAAGACAAGGACAATCAAGCTACCTTAGGAGATGATGAGATTCAGAGTGATGACTCCAACGAGGTAAGCTCTTCCTTTGAAACATATTCTATTACTGAATGGGAAGAAGCTTATACTGTTCTATTTGAAAAATTCTGTGAATTCAAGTCTGAAAATAAAGCACTCAAGAAGAAAGTCAATTCCCTTGTTCATGAATCAAACAAAAAGGAAGAAATTGAATCCTTGAATAAGGTAATTGAAATGATGAAGATTGATGAACAAACACACAGTGATGAATTGGATAGCATGAAACTTAAGTTTCAAGAAGTTCAAAAGGAAAGAGATGATCTAATGAACTCTCTTGAAACCCTTAAAAGTGAGCATGCTAATCTAAAAGAAAAATTGGAACAAGCTGAAAAAGAAATAAAAGGTATGTCCAAAGATTTATCTAGCTTTGTCAAAAGTAAACAGAATCTGGATGCAATTCTAGGTTCAAATGTGTTTGTTGCAAAACATGGGATTGGTTTTCAAAATGCAAAGCCAAAGGAAATTGGCAAAAATCTGCTAACAGATTTCATTGACTCCAGCCCAAGTTCAAGTAAACAAACCCCTTCAAAGAATAAGAAAAATCCTTCAAAGGGTAAGAAACAAGAACCTAAGTTGATCAAGTTTGTTCCTAGTCAATCTAAGGAATTTGTAACAAGCCCAAGATAGAACAAAAAGCATGCTCCCAAGAATATCATGCCCACTATTGTTCACAAACATTCATCATGCAAAATCTGCAAAAAGGTCGGGCATACTGAAAAACAATGCTGGAACAATCCAAATAAATTGAAACTCAAACAGATTTGGATCCCTAAGCATTTACTGTTTGGCATGAATGAAACAATGGCACCCAAAGTAATTTGGATACCAAAACCTCTTGTCTGATCCACATGTGCAAGAATGCCTAGCAGCCCACAATCAAAACAAATGGTACCTGGATAGTGGCTGCTCGAGGCACATGACGGGCGATAAAGAAAAATTCAGTTTGCTCGTGGAAAGAGACGGAGGTCAAGTGATTTTTGGAGGTAACAACAAAGGCCAGATCATCGGTTCAGGTAAGGTTGGTAAGTTTGCCTCTAACTCCATAGACAATGTTTTACTTATAGATGGCCTTCATCACAACTTGCTTAGTATAAGTCAATTGTGTGACAAGGGTCATAAAATTGTCTTTGAATCCAATTCATGTCAAATTCTTGATAAGGAAACAGGAAGTCTGAAATTTTCTGGAAAAAGAATAAACAACATCTACATGGTTGACTTAGATGATCCAGAAAATAATGATTTGTGTCTTGTAGCAAACAAACAGGACGAGCTTACATTGTGGCATTGTAGGCTTGGCCATGCTAGCTATAATGTGTTGCACAAGATCATGAGGCTCAAACTGGTAAGTGGACTTCCTGAAATCCCATTTAACAAAAATGAAAATTTTTGTGATGCATATGCACAGGGAAAATAAACCCGGAAATCCTTCAAATCAAAAGCACCGGTGAGTACTTCTAAAGCTTATGAACTGTTGCACATGGACCTATTTGGACCTACGAGAACACTCAGTCTCAATGGCAAACGATATGGTTTTGTCATTGTAGACGATTTCTCTAGGTTCACTTGGGTAAAATTTCTGGCTCACAAGAATGAAGCATTGAATGTCTTTGAAGAATTTTTCAATAAAGTTGAGCATGGAAATGTCAAAAAAATATGCTACATTCGCACTGATCACGGGGGAGAATTTGACAATACCTCCTTCTCTGATTTTTGCAGGAACCAAGGAATAGAACACATGTTCTCCTCCCCAAGAACTCCAGAACAAAATGGAGTTGTGGAGAGGAAAAATAGAACCTTGGTAGAGATGGCTCGCACGCTTCTGGTCGAGAATCAACTACCAAGAACCTTTTGAGCAGAAGCGGTAAACATGTCATGCTACATCCTTAACAGAGTCATGGTAAGACTGGTATTCAAGAAAACTTCCTATGAACTACTGAAAGGTAAGAAACCCACCATTGGGTATTTCAGAGTTTTTGGTTCAAGAGTGTTCATACATAACAATGATAAAAATGATTTGGACAAGTTTGAAGCCAAAACGATGTAGGTATTTTTTTGGATACTCAGAACACTCTAGAGCATATAGGGTGTTCAATCTGAAAACTAGAAAAGTGGAAGAAACTCCACATGTTGTATTTGATGAATCTCAAACCAAGCCTAACAATACTAATCTTTACAGGTTTGCAGATGAAACTGAAGATACAACAATCGGAGAACTACAAAGAAAATCAAATGCAGTCTCCAAAACGACTGTCAAGACTAAAGGTGGATATCTTCGCAGGTACAATGATGAAGAAGACATACATTTGTTTAGAAATGAAGAAGATGTACCTGCACAAGATTCACAACAACAAGATCAACCACATGCTGAAAGTCCTCCAGCCACCCCTCCTCCAGAACAACCTCCTCAAATGCAAGATCAACCTGGACCTTCAACCGTTACTAATGTGAGGTATTCTAAAGCTCATCCACTTGAAAATGTTATAGGTGACATAAATGACTCAGTTCAAACTAGGTCTCAAGTCAATCAAATAGTTGAACAGGATCATTTAGCTTTTGTATCTCAAGTGGAACCTAAAAACGTTGAAGATGCATTAAAAGAAAATTCGTGGATTGATGCTATGCATGAGGAGCTTGGGCAATTTCAAAGAAATAATGTTTGGAGTTTAGTTCCTAGAACCCCTGAAATTTCTGTCATAGGGACAAGATGGGTCTTTAGGAATAAACTAAATGAAGATGGTAAAGTGGTGAGAAACAAGGCTAGACTGGTTGCAAAAGGATACAATCAGGAATTTGGTGTGGACTTTGAAGAATCCTTTGCACCAGTAGCTAGACTAGAAGCAGTAAGGATCTTGTTAGCATATGCATGTTCAAACAAGTTCAAACTATTTCAAATGGATGTTAAAACTGCTTTCTTGAATGGCTACATAAAAGAGGAAGTCTATGTTTCTCAACCACCTGGCTTTGAGGATCATGATAAACCAAACCATGTATTTAAATTGCACAAAGCTCTTTATGGTTTGAAACAGGCACCCCGAGCTTGGTACGACAGGCTGAGCACCTATCTGGTAAGCAAAAACTACTCACGAGGTAAGGTAGACCAAACTCTCTTTACAAAGAAAGTTCGCAATCATATAATTGTTGTTCAAGTATATGTGGACGACATTATCTTTGGTTCTACTAATCCTTCACTGTGTGAAGAATTCTCTAAACATATGCACAGTGAATTTGAGATGAGTCTTATGGGGGAGCTCCAATTTTTTCTTGGTTTGCAGGTCAAACAATTAGAAGACGGATTCTTCATCAACCAAGAAAAATATGTTAAAGAGCTACTGAAAAAATTTCAGTTTGAACAGGCTAAACATGCCTCAACACCAATGAGCACAAGCATTAAGCTGGAAAGTGATGAGAAAGGTAAATCGGTAGATGCCAAACAATTTCGAGGTATGATTGGCTCACTCCTTTATCTTACTGCAAGTAGACCGGACATACAATTCAGTGTTTATCTTTGTGCTAGATATCAATCTAGTCTAAAAGAAAGCCATTTAATTGCAGTCAAGAGAATTTTCAGATATCTCTCAGGTATGCATGATTTGGGTCTTTGGTATCCAGCAGGTAGTAGCTTTGACTTGGTTTCATATTCTGATGCTGACTATACTGGATGTAAAATTGACAGAAAAAGCACTAGTGGCTATTGCCAAATGCTTGGTGGTTGCATGGTTTCGTGGGCATCCAAGAAGCAACACTCGGTTGCACTCTCCACTGCAGAGGCAGAATATGTTGCTGCAGGGAGTTGTGCGGCACAAGTGCTGTGGATAAAAAGTCAGTTGTGTGACTACAACATTGACATTGGATGCACACCTATCCTATGTGACAACACTAGTGCAATCAATCTATCAAAGAATCCCATTCAACATTCTAGGACAAAACATATAGAAATTTGTCATCATTTCTTGAGAGATGAAGTAGCCAATAAAATATTGGAAATAAGTTTCATACCCACTAAAAGGCAACTGGCAGACATCTTTACCAAACCTCTGGCAGAAGATAGATTCACCACATTGAGAAGAGAATTGGGTTTGTGCAAATTGCAATGAAACTTAACACATATGTTAAGCATATGTCCCTCGTGTGCCATAACTATGAGGTATATCAAATGGTGATGTGTGGAAGAACATGTTATGCTTGTTTGGAAACTCTCATTATGCGTGAGAAAATATTCTCCGCCAAGTATCCATAGTTATATGGCATGAAAGGGGCATGTACTCTACATATGGAATTAGTTTCTTTACAATTATGCCCATTCAAAACTCTCTTTGAAAAATCTGAAAACATTTGATGGTCTGTCTTACTACATGCTTTGGTGTTCCTAAGTTGCTTGGTCAAATTGTGCAAATGAGTCCTGTTGTACTTGAATGCATGTGTACACAATAGCACACACTATGGGGGAGCAAATTGAGGTTAGATGGATGTCATTGTGAAAGAACTCACTCAGCTTTTGTGCTTCTACAATTCCCTCACATGCTTTGCCCATTCCATACTTCATTCTGACCTTATACTGGCTCTAAACAGGTCTCTGTCGACAGCCAACAAGCATCCTGTCGACAGAGCAGGCCATACAGAACACTCATTCTGCACACTGTCTACATCTGTCGACAGGTCCATTTTCCTTTGTCGACAGATATGTACAGTCTTTGCCTACCAGAACCCTACATCTTCTGTCTGTGTAATCCTGTCGACAGGACAATTCTCCCTATCGACAGACACACTAAATGTTGGAACTTCAAGCCACTTTCTCTACACATTCTGTGAGCAGATTCATGGTTGAAAACTAAGGTGTTTATAAGGTGTTAATACATGTTTGACCACACCATGTAGAAATGTAATTTAAAGCTATTCTATATACCACTATGATTTTCACATACTACTCATGTCTGGGTTTAGGTTCTATCATTTTGGAAACATTTTACAACTCTCAAGGATATACACCTCACTCCTCTGAATAATTTCTTTGTAGGTAACAATAATTCTCAATTTACTTGATCAGTCATTTGTTCATAGACCTGTATGTCTACTATTGATAGTTAATCATACAATCTACCTGATCTTGAGCTTTTATAGCAATACTTGGAGAACCGCTACCTATTTCTGAAAAATAACATTCAATTAAGAAAAAAAAACTACACATTGGGATAAATATAGAGCAATGTTGTGTTTTGATAAGTAACCGGAGTGATGGGCATCACAAATGTCCGCCCTCGCGTCAAAAGGCACACTCATCAACTCTGTACAACGGTATGCTAGACACTTCCACTAAGTAACTGGGGGTATGGGCACTTCTAATGTCTATTCTCACGTCAAAAGGTGTGAAGTCCTCTTAAGTACCACTTTTTCCCATTGCATCTGTGAATTGCAAATGACAGTCAAATGAAATAGTGTGAAGCCTCCACTGAGTAATAAATCCCAGGGTCCTTAGTTTTATGATTGTCTTGACATATAGATATTCGGTTCATAGATCATCTGTCTATCAAAAAAAAATGAAGATTATGTTGTCTTACACTATATTTATACAACGAAGGGTGAGAGTGCATGTTCTTCATTTTAGTAGGTGTTTTCTTAATGCTCTAACTTAAAATCCCTTGGGTATTATGTTAAAACCATTAAGGAAAATGAATTGGCTTTTCATATCTTTCTATATGGTCGGCAAAATATGTGTTCACCTATTATACATCTTCAATAGACATTGTGGATCATTGATCTCATGTTCCAACTCTCAAACCCACCAAAACATCAAACTGGGGATTTTCTGTCTTCCCCTGTCGACAGGCACCAGGGCCCTGTCGACAGCCGGCGGCCAGACCGATTTTGGAAGTCCAACGGGCAAGGTTCTAATTCCAAATTTTGTGGGACCTAACCTTTAAAATTCTCACCAACTTTCCATAAAAGGTCCCCACGCCCCTTCCATCCTTTTCAACTTCCAAAAACCCTCCTTTCCCTCCTTCTCTCCAAAAACCCCCTCTTTCTCCAGGGCACCGGAAGAACTTCTCCTCTCCCTTTCATCTTCCCTCTTCCTGTGTCTCCTTCTTCTCTATCCTCACCATCCGCATCAAGCTTCCACTCCTGATGGCTCCGAAGGCCAAGAAGCTGGCATCCCGTCGTCGTCCACGGTCTCCAGAACCCGGCCAGGGCTCCAGGGGAACCACCGAGCGTTGGACGAAGCACCGGGAGGATCGTTTGCCGGAGCTCATCATTCCGCCCTCTCTGAGTCTTCTCGGTGTCCATGGTACCTTCACCAAGGTTGTGCAGCCCCGCTATATTGATTTCCTTTCCTTGGAGGATATGTTTCCAGAACTACATCCTCTTTTTGATATCCAGGGTTGGGCACCTTTTTGCTACGATCACCTGCGGTATTCCACAACCGCCGTGACCGATTTCTACAACAACCTCCGACTATCGAGCAATGGAAAGTTGTATACCAAGGTGAAGGACACTCTATTTTTTATCACTCCTAATCTACTATCCACTGCCTTGCAAATCTCAAACATTGGAGTGGACATCATGACCCATCATCCAACTCCAGAGGAGTATCACACGCTCATTACTTTGCATCCTTATGATCCTACTGATCGTCGACAACTAAATGCCAACTCCTTCCCTCCTCTTCATCGTCTCATCCATCACATCTTCACCACTCTCATAGTTCCCAAGGATGGTAGCCGAGAACTTGTGACCTCCCTTCACAAGTCTCTGCTTCACCAATTCCTCAATGCTGAACCTATCAACTTACCTGCTCTTATGGTCTCTATCTTTCGCATTTGTGTTCGAAGTGCCAAGAGATCTATGCCATATGCATGCCAACTCACTTTTCTCTTCCTATTCCTTGGCATTCAAATTCCAAAGGAGGAGATGACTGTTCTCAAATCCCGTAGCTCCTATGATCTCACAGCTGCACATAGGATGGGCTACAAGATGGTAGATGGCAATGTCAAAAGAGATCTCAAAGGTAAAGGGGTAGTTAGTGAGGATGATGAAGATGAAGAAGATCAAGATGCAGAAGCTCAATATGAAGAAGATGCTCAAAATGAAGACTCTCAAGATGAGCCACTAGTTGCTCCAAGAGGTGATGCTGCTGATGATGCTGAGCCCTCAATTAGGGACTTACTTGCTCAGCTCCAGATTCAAATGGCAATAGGATTTGAATGACTTAATGCCAGAATGGACTCACTTGACACCTGCTTGGACAGCATTGCTACTGCGCATCGGGCTCCTACACCGCCAGCTGATGATGATGCGTAGTTAGCTTAGATGTCTAGGATAGCGTCAAGTCCTGTTATCTTGTTCAATCAATGTCTTTCCCTTTTTTTTTTTTTTGGCATATCATGTACTGTGTAAGACTCATGAACTATCAATGCAAATCCTTGCTCTTTGTCTAATACATGTGTATATGGAGTATGCTTTTCGATGTTGTCAAAAGGGGGAGAAAACTCAATTGTGCACTTACTGAATTGATTAATTTTGTCATCATCAAAAAGGGGGAGAATGTTGGGTTTACATTCTAAATCATAAATACAACATGTTTTTGATGATAACAATGATGAACAATGTGAATTGAGTTTGATGCATGAATTCTACATACAACTTGGCACAATGCTTCATTATATGCTCATAGTATCTCACTAACCATGTTCACTAATGTAGGAGATACACTATGCAAGACGTGTGCCAACAACAAGTATGAAAGATCAAGAAAAAGTCAGAAGACAGAGTACCTGTCGACAGCCATCAAGCCCCTGTCGACAAATGTCAACAGTCAGCAACACACTTGTTCTGGAAAACAAGACCTGTCGACAACAACAAAGCTCCCTGTCGACAGAAGCACACAGTCAGAAAACCAGTGTTCTGGAAAATAAGACCTGTCGACAGCAACAATGCTCCCTGTCGACAGATGCACACAGTGAAAGCTTTGACAGAACTTCCAGACTTCTGGAACTTGGGACACTGTTGATCTCTGTCGACAGCAGGTGTATGACCTGTCGACAGACGTACAGAAGCTTCAAATACGGGAAGTTTGAAAGTTACCAAACTTGGTGTTTCCTTCTACCACGACTCTCTATATGTAAACACCACTATATAAGCAACCTTTTGAAGCAAATCACGTACACAAGAAGCCTCCAAGCAAAAACTCTAAAGAGTTCTCACAAGAAGTCTTGTTCTGCTGCTCTGCTTCAATCTACCGCCCAGAATCAAGAAGAGAAGTCTCTCCAGTGGAAGGTGAAGTCTGAACGTCGTGGATTCAAGCATCTCCATCAAGTTGTGACCTTCAAGACGAAGCTTGAAGCCCAGTCAGACGTTCACAAGAAGAGTTTACAACTGGATTTGTTCTTCAACTCTTAAACTCTTCTCTGTTTCTATTTTTCCATATTCGTGTGTGTGTATTGTGTTTCAGGCAGCCCTTGTGCTTGATACACATGTGTGGGTGTTATTCTGATTGTGGTTTCACATCAGATAATACGTGTGTGTGAGTTGTAGTTTGTGAACTAGCTCATAAGCAGATTGCTCTGCATGTGTGTGTGGCCCGTGGATGTAGGATACACAAGTTGTGTACTCCGAACCACGTAAATCGTCGTGTCTTGTTGTTTGCACGAATTTACGCTAGATGTTTGATAGGCACGGCATCTCCACGCACGTTTGATAATCTGTTATCCATCTGTTATCAAGTCACACACATCCACACATAGTTCAAAGTTTAATATTGTTTTGATAATTTGTGTTTCGAAGAAAAGAAGGTGATAAACGTTTTTAATTGGCAGTAATCTATTCAACCCCCCTTCTAGATTACCATACAGGGAATTCTGTAACCCTTCAGATTTAAATCCTTCTGCGAGAAGATATACTTCAAGCTTTTATGATCTGTAAAGATCTCAAATCTCTCGCCATACAAATAATGCCTCCATATTTTCAAGGCAAGCACAACTACTGCCAATTCCAAATCATGAGTGGGGTAATTTTCCTCTGCCGGCTTCAATTGTCTAGACGCATAAGCTATCACTTTACCATGTTGCATAAGCACTGCGCCAAGTCCTCTTCTTGAAGCATCTGCATATACCACAAAACCACCACATCCTGCCGGTAATGTTAATATGGGTGCTGTTGTAAGCCTCTTCTTCAATTCCATAAAACTTTTCTGACATTCACCAGACCACACAAAAGGCACACCTTTCCTAGTCAACTTGGTCATAGGTGCTGCAATCTTAGAAAAATCTTGTATAAAGCGCCTATAATAACCTGCCAATCCCAGAAAACTTCTAATCTCAGTGATTATCTTAGGCACTTCCCATTTCATCATTGCTTCCACTTTACTTGGGTCCACTGCTACTCCTTTAGCTGAGATAACATGACCCAGAAACTGAATTTCTTTCAACCAAAATTCACACTTACTGAATTTGGCAAACAACTGATTATCTCTTAACAATTGCAGAGTAAACCTCAAATGAGCTGCATGCTCCTCTTCAGATGCTGAATAAATCAGAATATCATCTATAAAGACCACAATGAATTGGTCTAAATACGGATGAAAAATTCTATTCATCAGATCCATAAAACCTGCAGGAGCATTGGTCAGCCCAAATGACATAACCACGAATTCATAGTGACCATATCTGGTTCTGAAAGTTGTTTTATCTATATCTTCCTCTTTAATTCTCAACTGATGGTACCCGGACCTCAAATCAATTTTAGAGAATACCTTTGTTGATTGCAACTGATCAAACAGATCATCTATTCTCGGCAACGGGTACTTATTCTTAATGGTCACATCATTCAACTTTCTATAATCAATACACATACGAAAACTTCCATCTTTCTTTTTCACAAACAATACTGGCGGTCCCCACAGGGAATGACTCAGTCTAATAAACCCTTTCTGCAACAGCTATTCTAATTGCTTTTTCAATTCTTTAAGTTCTGTTGGTGCCATCCGATATGGAGCTTTAGAGATCGGCATGGTACCTGGCAGCAACTCAATGGTAAAGTCCACCTCTCTATGTGGAGCTAAACCAGACAAATCTTCAGGAAAGACATCAGCAAATTCCTTAACCACGGGAACTGCTTCCATTGACTGACTTGCTTCTACCAGACTTACCGAGGCTAAATAGACCACACATCCAGTATTTATCAACTTTCTAGCTCTAATTGCAGAAATTAGAAACTTAGAGGTATAAAAAGGCATACATTGATATTCAAATATTGCACCATTAGGATGACAAAACCTGATCCTTTTCTTTCTGCAATCTAGCATTGCTCCATAAGTCTCAAGCCAATCCATACCCAAAATAATATCATAATCTATCAACTGCAGGGCATACAACCGACCCGGCATCTGGTTCCCTTCAATCATAACAGGAGCTTCATCTATATAGCTCGAAGTGAGCAGGAACTCACCCGAAGGAACCTTCACTACTAACTCACAAGACTTTTCTTCTAAAGGAAGAGCCATGCAATCAAGAAATTCTTCGGAAATGAAAGAATGAGAGGCACCCGAATCAAATAAAACTCTTGCTGAATAATCATAAAGAGGTAAAGTACCTTCTATCATATTTGATGCCTCCGCCTGGGCTCGGGTGATAGCCATAACCCGGCCTCTTCCTCGCTGCTGTGGTGCTCCTCTGCCACGACCTGCCTGTGGTTGCTGAAACTGCTGAGGCTACTGCTGCTGCTGCTGCACACCTCTTCCATACCCATACTCTCTCAGATAGGGGCAATTGCGGATCAAATGCCCCGGCTGATTGCAATTATAACATCTATACCCTGGTGGAATAATAGGCTGCCTGGCAGTACTCTGCTGCGATTCCTCTACCTCTGGCCTACCACGACCTTGCTGGAATTGCTGTCGACCTCCCCATCCTCTTCCTTTGCCTTTAAATGCTTGCTTTAATTTCTGGCCCCATTTACCAAATCCTGATGAAGAAGGTCCTGCTGGTGCTTTACCCTTACTCGCACCCACTGATTGCTGCGGTAGCCGAAAACTACCTGAGCCTGACTCGCCCACCTGACGAGTCCGAATAGACCTCTCCAACGTAGCTGCCCTCTGAGCTGCTTCTTCCACTGTTTTACACATGAGAGGTACTATTGCATCCTGCAACTCTACTCTCAAACCTCTAATGAAATATTCAACCATCATATTATTATCTGATATTACATAAGGTGCATATCGGCTAAGCGCCATAAATCTCATCTGGTACTCTAAAACTGAAGAGTTACCTTGCTGGAGTGTCCAAAATTGCTCTCTCTTTACTTGTTGTACTTGAATCGGAAAGAATGTATCGTTAAATACATCAAGAAATTCCGACCAAGTGATAGCCTCTTCTGTCCTGCCTGCGAAGGTGGTCTGCATCTTCAGTCGCCACCATTCCAATGCAAAACCCCTCAACTGATAGGCAACTAACACGACTTTATCTGCTGCCGGATATCTCATAGTTGCAAAAACTCTTTCAATCTCATGACCCAGTGTTTCGCTGTATCTGGATTCGGCCCTCCTGAATAAGTAGGTGGCTACAATCTCAGAAATTTCTCCACATGCATCACTGGCTCCTCTGCTAATAACACTGGTGGTGGTGGTGGCACGGGTGCTACAAAAGGCACCTCTACTCCTGGCGGAACTGGAGCTACAGGTACAGTCTCTCCATCCCCAGGTGGCACTGCAACCGGTGGTACCGACGCCTACTGATCCATCCTCCTTTAGATATCAGTGAGGCTCTCCCAAATCCTCTCTATCATACGCTGAGTGCTCTCCTCTGGATCATCTCCTCCACTACCCCAATCTCTTCTATCAGTCATTTCAAATTTCTACATAAACAACACACCAAACAAAAATAAAACAACAAATTATCATAAACCAGGGCCCCTACCAGCAGTGTACAAAGACCGAAATAAAGCTATGTATCTTCCTAGTTCCCTTATATTAACACGGACCTTGCTCTGATACCAACTGTGGCGGAACACCTCGGCCAAGCCCGTTAAACTGATAACGTACTTGATCCGAGTCCGCCTCCCGCGAACGGGCCGAAGCCTCGCAAGGGATACCAAACCACAGTCCGTGTAAACACAAAGGAACACACCATTTCATATATATATTTCACAAGTTTACATAGCCATATTTCCACAAAACTGAAAGAAAGTACAAGAGCCTGGGGCATACCCCGAGGTATAACTGAAACAAGTAAACAACTAGCTACATTATTACTGCTACACTGCACTACTATTGAGACTACACTGCTGGAGCTGCTACTACACTGCTGGAGGTACTGACCCTGCACCGCTACGACGCGGCTCTGAACTGGACGATGGTCGAGAAACGTCCTCCTTGCTCTCACCTGTGGGAGTAGGGGTGAGCCTCGCTAGTCACTGGCTCAGTAGGGAACTCCCCCAAAACCGAGCAAACCAAAACCACAGGTACAAAAGCAGTAAACAGTACCAACAATTTATAGAACAGCTAAGCAGGATATGAAAGCTGTAAAAGTACTCACCGTCTGCCGACTACGAAAAACAACTGTAATAATTAAACGACAAACCAGTACAAGCGTACGAGCTAAAGTAGAGACAGCCAAACACGAGTCATGTGAACTAGTTCGCGACACCAGAGACTGACTCGGACAAGCTAACACAGGTCTACCTCTCAGTCTCGCAGCCACGGACGAAAGGTCCAGCTGTCGCTCCACGTGAAAAGGTCAAGTAACTGTGGAGACTAACTAAACACCACCACCTGTGGACCACACGGTCACAGGCCCATGCCTAGCACCTCTGGAGACCCTGGCCTGGGCCCTCTAGAGTGAGGCACTGGAAAAGGACTAGCTGGGGACCAGTGTCGACTACTGGTGTCTGCACCCCCAACTACGAGCGCGCTATAAGTGACTAAAAGACAAGTACGACAATCACTGTCCCACTGTCGTCTTTCCCTCAGCCGGACGTACAACTCAAACACAAGAGTGAGGGTGTCCAGGTCAGACGACATAGACCTCGACGGTACAACACAAGTATCGGGACAAAGCCCCGAGCTAACAGCCTGGCTCACAAAGAACCTGGGGCACCCAACTGGAGAGGTAACCACGGTAGGCGTCGTACTACTCGCCACGTACACAAAACCACGTGCACATCACACACAAACCACGTGAAGACTCACGTAAACTGCGTGCACTAGTAGTCCACTACACGTGAACACGACGTAAGCACGTAAAGAACCAACCATCTGCATACCCAGTACGCTAGTCTCAGAAACCACGAGCACTGGGTGCATCACAATTATCGTTGCACCGCTCGATAACAACAAATATTCAATATATCAATATTTAAACCAAAAGCATGCTGACGGCAACATCGACTGCCGTCGATGGGATGTAAATGGCAAGGTATCTGGCCATTAATCTCCCAGCTGAAGAACTTGGCGTCAAACGATGTTGTCGCTAAGCTCTTCGGCCACCTGTTCTCACAGAAAACCTAGGCCGACCTCACAAGTGTCCTCGGCCCTAAAACCTACGGAAAAACATGAGGAAACACTTCCTCTAACATGCATGCATATCAATCGAACCGAAACAACATGTTTCATTCTTCAAATTGCTCAAACCACCCATTTTCCCCGCATGGATACCATTACCCAAAAACACAATTATCATGCAGATTCATGCTTTTCAATTGCATTATCACAACCTATACGAACTAAAGGGATCGTTCCCTACCTCAGGACGTGCTTAAACCTCCTAAATTCTCCCGATCCACACCGACTTCTCCACGAGCTCCTACGGTAATTGCACCACGTTCCGTCGTTTCCTTGGCCAATTCGTCACCGTCTCGCGTTCCACGTTCCTCCAATGATCCTTATACAGCTCTTGGAAGTAGTGGGGAAGCAAGAGGCATGAAGACAGGGCAAGGGAGAGGGTGATTGAGCTGAGGAAACTATCCTCGGGCAGACCTATATTCTGCAGGTCGCACAGGTTGGCGTCAACATGTCTGTTGCCAATCAGACCGCCAAGACTAGACGTCCATATCCCTTGTCACCAAGTTGATACTGTAAACGTCAATACATATGGACGCCAACAAGTCAATGACCACACCTGGCCGCCAACTCCTACTCAACTGCAGCAGGTCCTATTTTATTTCAGGACCCAACCTCCACCACACCTGCACACACCACACGTCTACACCACACTGGCCTCACAATGGCCTTCACAACCATTACACACATGATCCACAAGGATCCGAAAAGCACGCGATGTTACAGATTGGAAACTCTCTACTGGACATTCCGTTCTAGTAGACTAGGGATCTTTCCAACAAGACCTCCGTAAATCTCCTTACTCTATAGATTCCCTCACGGAGATGAGTTGGTTGTACCATTGAAGTTCTCAGAAGATAGAATGCACTCCCTTTCTCGTCTACTTCTCATGAGTGTGATTCTCTACACATAAAACCAAGCCATTAATGTAAATATTGAACTAAGTGTAAATTGCGCCGTTATGTTGCCAAAATTCTCTCTTGACCATTGTTATCATGAAATCATGTTCACATTACTTGTTATGCTTGAAATCATTATTGACATGACAATATTTATGATACTTCAAACAATTGTTATTGACCTGATAGTCATGAACCTTCTTGACAATCTTATTCGTGATACTTGCTCTTGAAACTTACTCTTGACATGATAGTCTCGGACTGCTAGTGAACATTGTATCTTGACATGATCATACTAATGTTCTCGAACATCTTGATGTGACATTCTTGAACTCTTGAAAGTACCCTCTTAGTACCCTTTGAGTTGTCATGGCTCTTACTATTTTGTA
This sequence comes from Colocasia esculenta, assembly GCA_014218235.1. Taxonomy (NCBI): domain Eukaryota; kingdom Viridiplantae; phylum Streptophyta; class Magnoliopsida; order Alismatales; family Araceae; genus Colocasia; species Colocasia esculenta. The sequence goes on along the minus strand of CM024765.1, from coordinate 40,018,853 downwards.
CTGTTTTGAACTACCTAGCGCTATAACGGGTCTTGCGACTCTACTGGACTTGAATGCATACTACTAAGGGCACGGGGAGTGTATGAGGGGCTCCAATCTAGTCCTGGGGGCAGAGAGCCACCTGAAAATGCCTGTAAGGGCTAATGATGGTGTCGACATTTACACCGGTTCTGATTGTTCTGATTTAGCTAGACATCTGACTGTTATATTATTACTATTAGTTTGTTAATTCAGACATACTGTACTATACTGTACTGCCACTGTTCTAACTGTTGCTGAATTGCTACTATCCTGCTAATGCTCTCCTACTACACTACTACTATTCAATTATTATTATTTCTGTTACCTGTTATTACTTGACTGAAACAAAATCCTTGCTCGTCTTGTGAAAAACACCTTATACATTGACAGTCTAAATTCTACTGCCTTGACACGTTCCTGTCTACATGATATCCTTCTAGCACTTTGTCATCGATTTTATTGTGCTTATAATTTAGCTTGTTCCTCGTGCTTGCCTAGTTCTTAAAGCATTAATCACTTATATCATTGCCTGCACATCGAGATATAAATCCTACTGGGCTAGTTCACTCATATCTACTTCCTAACATTTCAGGTAGTGAAGATGAGGAGTATGTTTAATGATGGGACTTATGTGCTGAGCATGAAGTACACTTCAGAGTAGGGGCGCAGCTAGGCTATTTCCCGTGGGGTCATATGACCCCACTGGATTTTCATAATTTTATTAAAGAGGTTAATTTTTTCTATTAAATTTACTTTGATTGAATTTTTTTCTAAAGGGAGTGACCCCACTGGATTGTAAAATAAAGTCTATGGGTGCACCCTAATTTTTAAAGTGACCCCACTGAATAAAATTTCTAGATTTGCCATTGCTTTAGAGAGTCTTTCTTTATTCTAGTTAGTGAGAGATTGATAATCATTGTAATTTTGTCTTTCTTTGAGAGATAGATGAGGCTAGTAGTGGAGAGTTTTCCTTATTTTAACATTTGGAGATTGTAACGTTCACTTATGATGAATAAAAAAGTTTTGATTATTGAATTATGGGCCCTATTGATATTAGTCATTTTTCTATGGATTCTGAATGCTTGCTTGTCCATCGCGTTCCTGATTAAATTCTACTACTAAAATCGGGGGCGTGACAATAGTGGTTGTAACGACCCGACCGTTCGGACCCCCGCCAGCACGGATCCGAAGACTCAAAAGGGTTAGACGAAGTAGTCTAGTGAGATATGTACTGAATTTAAATAACTATAACAATATAACAAATGTACAACATGTCCCAAGTAAAAGCACAGGTACAAGAAGAAAGGTGCAGTCCTTAAGAGGCATACTCCGAGAACTTGCAAAGCACAACTCTCAACTCACTCAGGTACAAGAGCTCACAACACTCGCTCTCACTGTTGCTAACAACACACGGCGCCACAGCCGTCTCCGCAACCCGTCTGACACCGAGCTCCCGCGACGATGAGCCCCTAGCTGAAGGAAGTATTGAGGTGAGCCTCGCGAACAAGGCCCAGTAGGTATTACCAGTCCCTCACGAGCCAGAGCAGTAGGAATTCTGAAAATAGGAAACTACACTAGAAAGCTGTAAAGCGAGGAACACCTACAGCAGGTGTAACGTAGCGCATTTTTCAGATCTTCATGGATCCTTGCTTAGCAGGTTTGGTGGCCAGTGTGTGGCCCATTAATCTGTGTTTCAGGTGTTTCCGCAAGTTGTGAGGCTTTATGGGCCGGCAGGTTGGGCCCAAAGCACTCACAGGTTCTCAGTCTATGAACACGACAAAGGCTGGCGTCGCGTTCTGAATGCGACGGCCCTGAGTGTTGCGTTCTAGTTGCCGCCGCGGAGCGGTCTTCGTCTGCATGTCCGCCGCATGTCACGCATTGGGCGGCCTGCTGACGTCGACCATGGGAAGGCGACGGCCTTCTCCGTCGCGTTCAGGTCGCGATGGTAGGGTACGTCGCGTTCCCAACTGTGATGCGTTTTTAAGAAAGGTCGGTCGAACAGAACTCAGGAAGCTCTGCTCGGCCAGGGAGGAGTTTTTGCGTAGGTTTTCGGGCGATTCGAGGTTCTGGAGGTGTTTTCGGCGTGCTCTCTCCGCGAGGACATCGCACGGAGTGGGGGAAATGCCGGGTGATCGCCGTTCTTCGCATTCTTCGCGAAGGTAGGGAGTTTCTGCCCAGTTTTACGTTGTGGATTGCATGTGATGCATGTTCAGATTGTTATTTACTTTATAAATGATAGATACCATGTTAGGATAATGAAAAGAGCATGAAAAATGGGTTTTCACATCGTTTTACATGGTTTGTGTGGGAGATCCAGAGATGGGAACTCAGATTAGGGTTCTGGCCTGTGAAGGCGACGGACCCTGCTGTCGCACTCTGAACGCGACAGGCCGACCTGTCGCATTAGACTTTTGGTTCGCGACATGTCGAGGTGTCGCGATCAGAAGGCGACAGTTGCCTATGTCGCGATCACAGCCAAGAGAATTGGTTGTGTCTGTTTTACTGGTACGATTATCCGATTATCGTTAAAGTGTTGTGCATGGCATGGATATGTGGTGCCAATGCACTTGTAGCGCTCGTGGAGCATGTCGTTTACATGTTGTTTACGTGGTAAGTGTGTTGCTCACGAAGTGAGCATGTGTTTACGTGGTTGGCGTGTTGTGCACACAGTTAGTGTGTTGTACACATGGTGTTTACGTGATTTGAGTGCCGTGCATGTGGTTTGTGTGTGCACGACAAGTGTTTCGACGTTGTGTTTATTGTAATATAACTGTTGTGGTTAGTTCGTGGTGGCTGGACAGTGAGGTTCCAGTGTGAACCTAGCCTCGGCCCTTTAGTGTCTTTTGCATGGTTATTAAGTGGTTATTATATTGTATTAATATGGCAATGGAGGTCACTGGGTGACCAATGATAGGCAAGATTATTGTATGTTATTGTGATTTAAGTATGTGTTGGTGTCGGTTAGCTTGGAGGTCACATGGTGACCAATGACGAGCCAATTATATTTAATATATCGTGATATAAGTTTCACCAAGGTGTTAAGTGACTGACGTGGTTTGTGTGTTAGCCGAGTGTGGTGGTCCGGCGCCTATTCAGGAATACCTCTTTAGTCAGGTACCCCAGGTTTTGTGTGAGTCAGGCACGTTAGTGCTCGGGGTTTGTCCTGGTACTGTGTGTACTATCGAGGTCTGTGTCGTCTTCCTGGACACCCTCACTCCTGTGTTTGAGTTGTACGTCCGGCTGAGGGAAAGACGATAGAGGGCAGCGACTTGTGTTTGTGGGTGTGTGGTCGCTTGTAGCGTGCTCGTGGTTGGGGGTACGGACACCAGTAGACGTACTAGGCCTCAGCTAGTCCTGTGTTTCTAGTGTCTCACTTTAGGGAGCTCGTGCCAGAGTCCCTAAAGGTGCTAGGCATGGGCCTGCAGCTGTGTGATCTGTAGGTGTGGTGTTGGTCGGTCTCCACTATTCTTTGGCTTGTGCTTGTGGAGCGGCAGTTGGACCTTTCGTTCGTGACTGCAAGACTGAGAGGTAGTTCTTGTGTTGTGTTGTCCGGGTTGGATACTAGCGTCATGAACCAGTAGTTCGTTCCCGTGTGGTGGCGTCGTTCTTTCCGACTCGTGCTTTGCCACTGGTGGTGGCTTATGTGTGTGATAGGTTGGTTGAGGTTTTACCCATTGTGGTGTGCCCTGGTGGTGGCACGATACTGGTTGTGGTTCCATTGTGATACCTCGTGGTAGTAGGTACCTGTGCCCTTTGTGGGTAGTTTTGTGTTGTGGTACTTCATGTACCAGTCCCTTCAGGTGTTGAGGTGGACTTGTGTTCTGTGGGGGTCTGGGGAATGACCTTCCACATGTCGTGTTTCTACTCGTCTTCGAGTAAGCTTTCGATTATGTTTTGATGTGAGGTGTTGGTGTGAGGTGGATTGGCTAGCTGAAGCCAGTCCTATTACCCTTCGTGGGTAGGTTGCCTGTGAAGCTTGTAGCTTCAGTGACCAGTTGTTGTAATGATTTGCCTGTGAGGCTTGTGGCTTAGGCATTGCAGTTGTTTGGCAGACTAGTGGTGCTATGCTAGTCTTGTTGTCCCTCTTCCTTTCTAGGATTGGTATTAGTTGATGTAATTGTGTTTAGTTGTTATTAATTATACTTTGATGTGAGCATGATATGGTTTGGCTATTAGTGTTGCCAGTGAGTTCCTCTGGGGTTGAGGTTCTTCGGTGTTGTGTGTTGTTTTGGGTAGTCCCTACTGAGCCTGTGACTTGTTGAGGCTCACTCCCCTACAGTTCTTTTCAGGGCTTGCCGTTTGTGTGGCTTGCGGAGGTGTTGTGGTAGACTTATACCACCAGCAGTACAGTTAGTCATGTTGGGTGAGCTTGTGCTCCCTCAAGGTATGCCCCAGATAATTGTACTCTTTTTAATTTGACATGTAATAATGTATTGGGACAGTTGTAAATTGTTATATACAGGTATGAGCACATGTACTTTCTTGTGTCTTATACTATTGTGGTTGTCTTTTATATTCTTACTGGACATATGTGTGAGCTATCCCTTGCGAGACTTCGGTCTGTTCGCGGGAGGCGGATCTGGATATGGTGCCTTATTGGGCATAAATATCTAGGGACGCTACAACAGGGTACCACTAAGCAGCGAAATAGAATAGTTCAACGTCACGACCACCAACCAAGGTCGTGACACACACACGACTCCCGCAGAAACCAATGGAGTCGGGCACCAAGTGGAAGCAACCCTCGGCACACCCGCCGAGACCACGCAACAACCAGGTGAGAACGACGTCTCACCACAAGCACGGCCACCGCAGACCTCCACAAGGTTGATGTCACGTCACGTCATTTAATATAACTATAAATGTTGGAACGTGAACGAATGAGGAATCAAGAGTAAAACCTAAACTAATTGAGCAGAAATTGCTCAGGAGCTCTACTAAATAAAAATTTAATAACTATCATACTATGAATATTACAAGGTTTCCAAGTTACAATCTCAAAGTAAAATGCTGCCAAGGTTGGTCTCTCCACTCACAAGTCTCAGTGTCCCGCCTTCTAGAACTGTAAATACCTGAAAAAGTAGGATTTGGTGAGTTAACTAGCCCAGTAGGATTCAAATTCTCAAATCAAAAGGATTAAACTGTAAGATAATCAAGGAAAAAGACTTGATTGATATCAAAGAAAGACAGTTAATCATCTTAATATGACAGTGAATTTGAAACAGTAGTACTGAAACACAGGGCATGCTCAGGAATTCACAATAAGACTCATATTTTGGTTCATATATTCATTCATAGAGGACAGATAACATGATGACCATAATCAAACTGGTATTGATGCAATGCCAAGCATCCTGGTGTCCTTTATCATTCCGTATGGCCCGTAAATGAATTCGGGTGCTCCTCCCAGGACTGGACTAGCCCTATTTGCATAGGCATATAATATCTCAACTGAGTGCAAAGACCCAAAAATTGTCATCACAGATTATTTCTGGTAAATCTCAAAGGTACACACAAGTACTCAAGATTTCATATGGAACAAAGGTTTAGGGATTAATACCAATGATTCCAAAAGGTTGTAGTCATGTAGGAAACAATCAAACTTGAGATGTTTAAGAACAACCCATAGCTAGATATGGATGACACAAGAATGATCCCTCACAAAGGTATATGTTGTGTTGAAGACAGGTTGACACTACTGGACAGACAGGTCAACACTACTTGGTTTGTCAAGCCAGTGATGTCGACACAATTCAGGTGTGTGTCGACACTGCCACTGCCTCCAGAAGGCAGTGAAGAGCAAAAGGGGCCTGTGGTGTCAACACAGGTCAGGGGTGTGTCGACACTACCACTGCTTCCAGAAGATAGTGAAGAATAAAGGAGTCTGTGGTGTCAACACAGGTCAGGGGTGTGTCGACACTACCACTGCTTCCAGAACACAGTCAGAAGGAAAGAAGAAGAGGAAGAAGAAGAATCCTACAACATGGGTGGTATGAAAAACTTATGAAAGGAAGATTAAAGTATATACAACACTTCTAATAGATTTTTCCTTTCATCTAATAAGAATTTCTTCACAAGTATATTTTGGCTAAAGCATGGACACAATGGACAGAAAGGCATACCTATTGATCTTTTCAGAACACAAATCAAGGTGTGGATATAGTATACACTCAGACTTAGGATTCTAACAAAAGAAGGAGAGGTGATTACAGAAAAGAAAACCATTTCTACTAGTTTCAACAACACAAATTAGAACAAGTACATGGTAAGACACTAAAACACAAGGTTCTTGACAAAAGAAGGAGACAAGAAGGAGAGAAATAAAAGATGATGATCAGAAGAAGGAATCCTACAGACACACATACTAAAACATGATTGCAAGGGATGGACACACAGTTCAAAAGAGGATTTAAAAAATTAGAGACAAGCATGTACGTGGTCATGAATTCTCTAGCAAAGGTAAGAGATGAGAATAAGAGAGGAAGAAAGAATCCTACTAGAAGATTTCTATAGATACACATGCTACTTCACACCTACAGAAGATGAATACTCATTTCCGAAGGTACTCATGAAATTAAAATCAGTATGTGAGAACTTAAACACCTAACATGAGCTTCTTTAACATGTGTAGGAGACATGAGTGAGGAAGGAGGAAATGAATCCTATCAATACCTACTTATGTTCAACAGAAAGAATTTCACCAATTCATAGAACAAGACATGTTCACAAGAGATGAACTCATAACTCTTAAGATGGCTTATAAAGTTGGAAAACAAGTATATACATGGACATGAACCTTTAGCAAAGGTAGGAGACAAGGATTGAGAAGAGAAAAGAGAAGAGAATCCTACCTGACTGGTTAGGGTAAGGGTCCTTGTCCTCCACGTAGAGTCAGTAGCAGTGTGATGAAGAACAAGAAAATGGCAAGTGCAGGTGAAGGAGTTGCTATCAACAAAAGATGCTACAGTAGTTCCAGTATGCTGTAGTAGAAGCCACAACAAGAAGTGGTAACAACTCCTACAGCTCCAGCAACACCCAGTAGAACAATAGCAAGGCCACAACAACACACCCTCGGCAAGGAGATTGACAAGTGCAACAGTAGAAGAAGGAGGCAGAAGTGTAAAAACTCCCATGAAGAGTGTGAGGAGGCTTTTATAAGCTCCCAACCTTCATGCATGCTTGGCACGTCGGCCATGCATGTGTCAAGGTATAAACCCCTTAAACCTTCCAAGGCCACCTGGTCCATGCAACCATCTCATGGTGACACCTAATGGTGGGACATGTAAGGTGTTTAAGCCATGGGTTATGGCTTACGTAGCCCTCATGCGTAAGCAATAAAAAATCATAAAAATGCTTACGGTAAATGGGCAATAATTCAGCTGGCCCAATAAACCCCATGTTTAGGTGTCCTAATGATGTTCAATCAAGTTAAGATTTCAACCATAGGCTAATGAAAAGTTTTACAAATTATGGTGATTTTAGTTTGATTTTTAGAATTTATTTTTCACCCAGTGAAAAATCACCCAGAAAATAGTTGCGTCGGCTTAATATCGATATCCGCACGTCAATAATTCCGGATATTTACATTTCTGATATCACCATATTTTTCTAGAAATTATGGTGTTCTCAGATTCCATTTTCGTTACAGAATTCCGGTGTCGCCCTGTCGGAGCGCGCACCTCTAAGTACGACACTTGAAATATCATTTATTATCTCTAATAAATCCTAAATTAAGATTAATTATATCTCATGATAATAGTTATGTTTAATCATCAAACTATTCACATTTTTCTAGGAAATAAAATTTTCGGGGTGTTACAACTCTCCCCCACTAGGAAAAGAGTTTGGTCCTCCAAACTCCTTAACTAGTTTGGATGGATCACAAAGATTTAAATTTATAGCCTTTTAAATTTTATCTAATCCAGATTAGTCTCACCAATCTTGTCATGATTATCATGTCATATAATGTATGCACTCTTTATATATATATCATGTTATCATGATATCGTTAGTTGATGGAAATCTGAATATTAGTTAGCATTTTTAGATCCTAAGAAGCCATGTTGTGATCATGGGTTCAATTAGATGCATTCTCTACTATGTTTCTTATTTCTGGCAGTAGTATATTACTCTTAAGATCTTTCTCATCAAGGAATAACCTTAACTCTCAGAGGGTTATATGAATGTATATTCCCTTGAAAAGGGTAATAAGATATGACGAGGTTGATGAGTATGAAGAATATGAAGATAGACAACAAAGATTTTATTTATCACATAAAATTTCTATTACAGAACTCCATAATCAGCCTTACAAAATTACATTTATTGGCAAAACTTACCAAGTTTTGACATACTATAACAACTAAACTCAAGTATTTCTCACTACACTCAAGTCCTATTGACTTATACATAAAAATTACTTCTAATAACTTCAGTCAATTCTCCTTATGGCTTAAGGTCTTCCTGGACTCTTATCTTTGTCCTGAGGTGGTATGGACAATTGGAAATCCGATGCTGTAAACTACCACACCTCAAACATGCTCCTAATCTCCACCAACAGTTCTCTTTGACATGGCCTGGTTTGTGACAACATGCACAAGTTTCCTTAGGTTGTGCCTTAACGTTCGCTTGCTTGTTGGCCTTCTTGGTCTTTTTGTTCTTTTTTGTAATGCCCTCAAATTTTAAATACCATGATTTGCTTAGAAATTCTTGTTTATGCAAACCGATTAGGTTTAAATTGTGATATTTAGGATTAAGGGTATGTTTAAGACACTTTATCATACCCAGGTATCACTTTCGGTCGTGCGCACCTCGACAGGGCGACACCGGAAAACTGTAACGAAAATAAAATCTGAGAACACCATAATTCTTAGAAAATTGTGGAGATATTAAAAATATAATTATTCGGAATTTTTGACGACCGGATTTAGAGATTAAGCCGACGCAACTATTTTCCGGGCAATTTTTCACCTAGTAGAAAATAAATTCTAAAAATTAAATAAAAATCATGAAAATTTGTAAAACCTTTCTATTAGGCTATGGTTGAAATTTCAAATTAAACGGATATCATTAGGACACCTAAACATAAAGATCTTTGGTCCAGCTGATTTATGGGCTATTTACGGCAGGGATTTTTCTGGAAATTTCATATGCTTACGTGTGAGGCTTAGGAAAGGCCAACACATATTAGGATAAGGCTTATCCATGGGTTGGGCTATCATTAAGGTTACTTGCGTGTAACCAAGAGAGTGTATGCATGGGAGACGTGGCTGTGGGTGAAGAAGTGAGGTTTTACCTCAACACCTATACGGCTGATGTGCCGGCCTGCATGAAACCTGGAGGAACTATAAAAACTCCCCTCTTACACATCGTACAAACCTTTCCTCCTCTTGCTACTACTGTCGTTATTCTAATTGGAACTGTTGAGCTATTGTTGTGGGAGCTGTGGCGGTTGCTAGTTGTGGTTGCTGCTACTGCTTTGCCCGGAGTGGGTCCAAACAACTCCAATTGCCCTGTTGTTGCTGTGTTGATCTCTACGATCAAAAGAAGAAGAATAAGATCTTTTTGTTCTCTTCCAGTCAAGTAGGTTCTCATCCTTTCCTTGAACTTCTATTCTCTATTCATGTTGAAAGAATTTAGCCTCATACGAGTTGCTTTTGGAGCCTGCTAACCAGTCTCGGTTAAGTTCGTATTCGAGATTGTAACCTCAGATTCTTTAGTTTGGTTTTCCCAACTACCTTTGGAACTATGTGATTACCAAAGAAGAATCTTCACTCTCCTTACAGATCAAGTAGGTTCCCAATTTCTCCTTCCACCCATGATCCAAGTTTATGTTATAGAGTTTTGCTAGAAATTTTGATATCCTAGAATATTGTGATTTCTTTCCATTCGGATGTTTGTACCCCAAGCCTTGATTTGGAACATTAAATATCTTGTGTTTTAGTGTCCATATTGTAAGAATCTCCCAATAAACCATTGCTATCAAGACCACACTTCCAACAATATACTATGTCTAGTTTTTAGCTAGACAAGCTTGAATTGCAAACCTCTCGTTTCATCTCGCATGTTCGGTTTATAAACCACTGTGAGAACTATAATTAGACTCTTTTATTTGATATACATCAAGCCTAAATACATAGGTTCCATGGTTAGCATGTTTAGATTACATTCTAAGTCATTTATGAGTGAGGAACAGGCGGCTGTCGACAGACAGCCCAAATATGTCGACATGCGCATGTTTTCCAGAACTTCAGGTTGCTGGACTGTATACATCTGTCGATAGATCCCTTATTGCTGTCGAAAGATCCATACAGACCAGCAAGATAAAGTTCTGTCTGCAGCCATCTGTCGACAGGCCCTTCTTGGTTGTCGACAGGTACAACCCTGAATTGAATTTCTGCACTCTTTCATGTTTGAATCCATGGCAAAACTTCATCCTAAAAGCCATGAAAGTTACCCTCTCATTTACCTTGGTATTTATTGTCATACTACCTCAAAGTTTACCCACATTATGTACCTTAATCCCCCTTAAGTTATTCTTAAAGTTAGCAATTATGAATAGTACTCTGATTGAGTCTATTCTTCAGTATTCAGTATCTAAGTTTGTAAAACTTGACCACTTGAGAGTTCATATATTTGAACACCTTATGAGATGTGAATACTTGTGATGACAATTGTGGACCCTCATTTTCTTGGGTTCTTATGTGATTTAAATCTGTTGAACCACTCTATGGCTGTCCTTGTATTTTGGTGATAACAAAACTTATGATGATAACATAATGAATATTTTTGTTTCATCTGTGTCGCATCAATCTCATAGCAAAAGCTAAGTCTTTCATTGATGCAATATTTGGCGCACTAAAATGATAAAATCGATGTTTAATCAATATACATCGATTTCTGTTTAAAGTGCCAAAGTATCAAGCGCCGCAACGATTTGTTAAGAAATCGATGCCATAACGATTTCTTCTGTAAGCGCAACGATTTGCTAAGAAGTCGATGCCATAACGATTTGATAAGTGACCATAACGATTTTTGTTTGAGCGCATTTGATTTGATAAGAAATCGTTCCCATAACGATTTCATAAGCATTCGCAACGATTTCTTCTGTAAGCGCAACGATTTGTTAAGAAGTCGATGCCATAACGATTTCCTCTTTAAGCGCATTGATTTAGTAAGAAATCGATCTCATAACGATTCTATAAGTGAGCGCAACGACTTGCTCTCACAACGATTTGTTCACATCGATTTCGCTCTCATAACGATTTGATAAGTAAGTACAACGATTTGCCCTCACATTGATTTGCTTGCATAACGATTTCATAAATGATCACATCGATTTGTTTATAAATGAGCAACGACTCTTCACATAACGATTTCATAAGTCATGCTCATAACGATTTCTTCATGGATTCTGTTCAAACACAGATTGCCTTTATATTTCAAATATGCTTGGCGCTTAAATGAAAAGTCAAATATCTTCTGACAAAAAGCTGCATGCATATTTCAGAGTCTTGTCAAAAGATATGACCTCTATTTTCAGTATGTTAGCAGAAGCACAGTACCATGCATCGTTTATCATAAACACTCTTTTATGCTAACACTCTCTTCTATGCTCACAGACATCGAAGACCATCAGAGTCTGATTAAGACAAATGAAGAGGAGATGAGCAACGGCTAGAACTCCAACGGATCTCTTCAACGGATCCATTCAAAATGCTCATATAAAAGATGGAGCATTGCTGAAGAACACATGAGCCTTTTCTTGAATATCTTTGAAGGAGTGTACATCTGTGAGAAGCACCTTCACGCCACATACACTCAAGGAAAGAGAGAAAGAGCCCGAGCCAAGAAGAAGCAATCAAGCGTCTCAAGCATTCAAGCTTCCGAGCTTTCTGTCTTCTTTTCTCTCTTCTGTTTCTCTCCGAGCTTATTGTACATCTGGAGGAGAGTTTGGGACTGTGAGCTTTACATGAGTGTTCATCTTGTAAGGTCTCTCAGTCTGATCTTTCTAAGAAAGATCTGTGTCCAGCTGTAGGACTGTATACAGTTGTTAACCCAGCTAGGGGTTGGTGTCTAGCAGAACCTAACTGGGGTTTGTACCAGTTGTCAACCCAGCTAGGGTTTGTGTCTAGCAGAACCGCACTGGGGTTTGTACCAGGAGGTTGGCTTCTTTACCTGTAAGAGAAGTGGGCTGCCTTCTTGCCCGGGAAAGAGAAGAAGACCTGGTGGGGGATCCAGGGTGTTGTAAGGTCCATAAGGGGGACTGTACCCTTGGTTAGTGAAATCCCAAGAGTTTGCTTGGGGACTGGACGTAGGACTTCCATGTGGGAAGGGCCGAACCAGGATAAATCTCCTGTGTCCTTGTGTGATTGTTTATTTGCTTCCGCACTGCACTCTCTATCACACTGAACTAACCAAGCTTTCAAGTGTTATTTTCTGTGTTTAAGATTCTATTTCAGATTTCAGAAAAACCTATTCACCCCCCCTCTAGGTTGGCTTGCTGCCGTACCAAAAGGGCCAACAAGTGGTATCAGAGCGAGGTTGCGGGTTCGATTCCCCCGGGTGCCGCTGGGGGGGAGTTTGTTGGTTAATTGCCATCGACTCCCTTAGGGAATCGCTGCCACTATGCTGTTATGGGGCAGCATAGTGACATCGGGGCCGGCAACCCAACCCGCCGCAGGGGTAAAACCCTGTGCGAAGCCCCTCATGCCGACCACAGCGTTGACGTGGTGCTTTGCGCTTCCACCTTAAAGATTTGGCTACCGCCTTCACTATCAGCTCGAGCTTTTGGTGCAACGGTAAGGGGCTTGGTCCAACAAGTGGTATCAGAGCGGGTCTCTGATCATTCAAAGAAGATCCAACGATCTTAGAGCAAAGATCTATGGCAGCTCAAGGATATGCTGAAGGTCAATCAGTCACCAGACCTCCATTCTTTGACGGAGAAGATTATCAATACTGGAAAATGAGAATGGAATGCTTCATTCGAGCACAGACTTTGATCTATGGCAGGTAATTGAGGTAGGTGATTTTGTTATTGTTCCTATTGAAGGCACTACTGCCATTACACCTGCTGATAAAGTAAATTATCTTTAAACTTTAAAGCTAAGAACTACTTATGTTGTGCCTTATCCAAAAGAGAATTTAGTAGAGTTTCTGCATGCAAATCTGCTAAAGAAATATGGGATAAATTGCAGATAACCTATGAAGGAACAGATAAAGTAAAACAAACTAGGATAGATATTCTTATCTCTCAATATGAGCAATTCAAATGCTTCCAAATGAAAACATTACTACTATGTATAACAGATTTTCAAGTATAGTAGTAGGTTTTGATGAACAGTCCATCCCCATGTACTTTTAAATTAATTACTTGCCTATTTTGGTGATAAACAAAACACTGTCAAAAGTTTCTCTAACCTTGTTTATCTAGCCATAAGCACAGGATTTACCCAAAGAAAGTCAAGCATTTGTGGTAAGTCTTACATACATCTTTTCTCAGAAGAGCCATAACGACTTCTTCAGAAGTTATAACGACTTGCTCGTCATAACGACTCTGTAAGTTATCGTAACGACTTCTTCAGAAGTTATAACGACTTGCTCATTATAACGACTCTGTAAGTTATCGTAACGACTTCTTCAGAAGTTATAACGACTTGCTCGTCATAACGACTCTGTAAGTTATCGTAACGACTTCTTCAGAAGTTATAACGACTTGCTCATTATAACGACTCTGTAAGTTATCGTAACGACTTCTTCAGAAGTTATAACGACTTGCTCATCATAACGACTCTGTAAGTTATCGTAACGACTTCTTCAGAAGTTATAACGACTTGCTCATTATAACGACTCTGTAAGTTATCGTAACGACTTCTTCAGAAGTTATAACGACTTGCTCGTCATAACGACTCTGTAAGTTATCGTAACGACTTCTTCAGAAGTTATAACGACTTGCTCATTATAACGACTCTGTAAGTTATCGTAACGACTTCTTCAGAAGTTATAACGACTTGCTCATTATAACGACTCTGTAAGTTATCGTAACGACTTCTTCAGAAGTCATAACGACTTGCTCATTATAACGACTCTGTAAGTTGTCATAACGATTTCTTTAGAAAGTTACAACGACTTGCCATGTTTCATAACGATTTCTTTTATCATCTGTTATAGAACGACTTGGTTGTGATAACGATTTCATAAGTTATCATAACGACTTCTTATCAGTCTACAGCAACTTGATCATAACGATTCTATCAGATTTTCACAACGACTGCATAAGTCATGTTTCCATTTAATTAAACGTTTTTTCCTTGATTTAATCTACGTTGAATAGTCAAAGTCGCATCTCGTCTGATTGACTGCCATGCATTTAATAAAGACTGAACGTATCTCTGCATGGACACAGAACATATCTTCCATTCTGGTGTATTCTCTGCATGCATCTTTTAGAACGATAAAGTATTACTACTATATTTGTGTCTATCTGCTTTGACGTTGATTGACATCTGGAGATAGTATAGCTGTCTACCATTAAAGCTCAACCTTGCAGAACCTTAAGGATGTACTATCCTACAACAACGGACACAGAAGGAACTACAAGCAAACTCAGAAGATCTTATCTCTTTGCGTGCTCCAAAGAACAAAAGACTGTTGACAGGAATCTTCCACAAAACCTTCAGTCTAACGTACACCAAAGCTGTGAGACAACGGTCATCTCCTTGTCCTCATTCAAATCGGAGATACAAATACAAGATGAAGCTCGGAAGACAAATGCGACAAAAAATTCAATTCATATTGAAGAGCGGCTAGAACTCTGTAGCTTTCAAGTCTTCAAATTTTTCTCTAGAGCCAGAAATTCAGTCTTTTCGATCTTGGCTCTTAGCTCCCTGTGCTGTGAGAAGAAAAATTAAGGAAGAGCTAGTTTAGTTCTGAGAGAGTGCACTTTGTGTAGATCTTCGTCTCTCAGTGCTTGTAGCTTCAGATTGAGTTTTGTAAAAGCTTGATCTAGGGGCTAGTCTTTTTCTCTCAAGAATTTTCCTGTGTTATTCCCTTCGTGTGTGAAGGAAGACCTGGTGGTTTCCAGGGTGGTGTTATTCCCTTCGTGTGTGAAGGAAGACCTGGTGGTTTCCAGGTGGTGTTTTTCCCTTCGTGCGTGAAGGAAGACCTGGTGTTGCCAGGGTGTTGTGTTCCCTTCAGGGGTGAAGGAAGACCAGCTAAGCTGGGTGGTTGTTTTTGTCCATAGGGGGACTGTACCCCAGTTAGTGAAATCCTGAGGATTGCTCAGGGACTGGACGTAGGACTCCTAAGGAGAGGAGATCCGAACCAGGATAAATCTGTGTGTTGTGTGATTGTCTTCTTTGTGTGATTGTTGTTTCTACTAACCATTACTAATCCCTTTCAAGAACTCTTTATGTTTGTTTGAGTTCAGGTTTTTATCAGATAAATTTTTAAAGACCCATTCACCCCCCCCTCTGGGTTAGCCAACCGGGCAACAAGTGGTATCAGAGCGAGTCTCTTCGACAAAGAACAAGATCCAACGATCTGAAGAGTAAAGATCCATGGCAGCCCAAGGTCACTTCGAAGGTCAGTCTGTCAACAGACCTCCTTTGTTCGATGGTGAAGATTATACGTATTGGAAGACCAGGATGGAATACTTTCTACAAGGCCACGATTATCAAATCTGGTCAATAGTGGAAGAAGGTGATCTGGTCGTCACAAATGAGAAAGCACAATGGACAGATGAAGATAGAAAGAAAATCTCCTTGAACTGTAAAGCTAAGAGCATTCTATGTTGTGCTCTAAGCAAGAAGGAGTTCAACAGAGTTTCAGCATGCAAATCCTCCATGGAAATGTGGGAAAAGTTAAGGATTACATATGAAGGTACAGACAAAGTAAAGGAGACAAGAATCGACATTCTTGTCACTCAGTATGAAAGATTTCAAATGCAAACAGGTGAGTCTATTACCCAAATGTTTAGTAGATTTACTGACATCACTAATGGCCTAGCAAGTCTAGGAAAGTCATATGAGAATGCAGATATGGTAAGGAAGATTCTCAGATCCTTGCCATCTTCATGGACGGCAAAGGTCACAGCTATCGAAGAAGCTAATGATCTTAAGAGAATGTCAGTAGAAAAACTCATCGGGTCTCTCATGGCCCATGAAATAAACATGGAAAGACTAGGAGAATCCTCCAGTAGAAAGAAGCAGTCAAATGCGCTTAAAGCTAATGGGGACTCATCAGAAGAATCCTTAGATAACAGTGAAGATAGCAAAGATAGTGATGATGAAGAAGCCATGCTCTCAAGAAGATTGCAGAGAATCTTGGCAAAGAAGAAGAAGTTCCAGTCTGGTAGGAGGTACTTCAAGAAAAACAAAGATCTCAAGAGACCAGATGGAAAAGATCAGAAGAGGAATGAGCCACTTTGCTATGAATGCAAGAAACCTGGACATATCAAGGCAGACTGTCCAATGCTAAAGAAAAATGATCACAAGAAGAAGGACAGCTCCAAGAAGTTCAGAAGATTCAAAAAGAAAGCCATGGCAGCTGCATGGGACAACAGCAGCGACTCAGACAGTGAGTCAAGCTCCAGCAGTGAAGAAGAAGAAGCCAACCTGGCTCTTATGGCAAATACCGAGGATAAGGTAACATCTGATTCCTCTTTCGATTCCTGTAATGACTCAGATTCGGATAATTTGGAAAGTGCATTTAATGAACTCTACGATAAGTATAAAGAAGTGTGTAAACTACTTAAGCTAAGCAAGAAAAATATCACATGTCTCGAAAATACCAACTCAGATTTAAAATCTGAAAATGAAGAACTAGAAAAACAAATAATTGAGCTTAAGAGAAGAAATGAACTATTATGTGAAAACTTAAAAGACAAGAACAGAAAAATCATTGACCTAGAAAAACAGGAAAGCTCAGATGATTTAAGAAAAACGGTAAATGAATTAAATGAAGAAAACAATACACTAGCAAGCACCTTAGAAAAGTTTACAAATGGAAAGAATTCCTTATTATTAAAAGGTGCTAGAAGATCTGGTAAGAATAAACGAGGTTAGGTTACATACCGCCAGAAAATGAAGAAGAAATAATCTATCCAGAAAAATATCCAACTCCTAAGTTCACTCCAGAACAAGATGTGGCATATAAAGCGAATTTTAAATACATAGTAAGAGTGACAATAACATCATGTTGTAATCACTGTAATAAGCTAGGACATTTAAAATCCACCTGTCCAACAAGACATAAGAAGTGGATAATAAAAAGTAAAAATAATGATACTGACCCATCAGGACCCAAAGGAACTTGGGTACCTAAATCTTGATGTCTTTATTTCAGGCTAACCTTCGAGCATCCAAATGGTATTTGGATAGTGGGTGCTCAAGGCACATGACAGGAAACCTGAAGCTTTTCTCCCATCTTCAAGATGAAGAAGGAACAGTCACTTATGGAGATAATGGAAAAGGAACTGTAGTAGGCAGTGGATCAGTTAACAGCAAAGGAAAAACAGTCATAGAAGATGTACTGTTAGTCAAAGGTTTAAAGCACAACCTCATAAGTATTAGTCAGCTGTGTGATAGAGGACATCAAATCAAATTTCAAGAGTCAAAATGCAGCATACTAAAGGATGGAGCAGTCATCTTTGAAGCAAATAGAGAGAAGAATCTGTACGTGCTCTACCTTGAAGAACTCAAAGAGCAAAATGTGTGTCTGGCAGCCAGCAAAGACAAATCAACCGATCTGTGGCACAGAAGGTTAGGCCACTGCAGCTTGGATGGCATGAGCAAGCTCAGAAAGAGAAACCTTGTGGAAGGACTACCGAAAATCAATGGTAAATTAGAAAGTGTTTGCAGACCTTGTGCTAAGGGAAAGCACACTAAGAGTTCCTTCAAGTCAAAGACGGTGGTGACCACCTCAAAACCCTTAGAGCTCCTGCATATGGATCTATTTGGGCCAATGAGAACTACCAGTCTTGGAGGAAAGAATTTCGGATTTGTTTTAGTAGATGACTACTCAAGATTCACATGGGTATCTTTCTTAGAACATAAAAATGACACTTTTGATAATTTTGTTAGTTTCAGCAGAAAAATCCAGAAAGATCAGAAGTTCAGCATAGTATCCATTCGATCTGATCATGGTGGTGAGTTCCAAAATGAAAAGTTTGCTAGATTCTGTGATGATCAAGGAATTCAGCACAATTTCTCAGCACCAAGGACACCGCAGCAAAATGGTATAGCCGAACGGAAGAACCGAACTCTCTTGGATATGGCAAGAACTATGCTTTGTGAATATGAGTTACCAAGATATTTCTGGGCAGAAGCAGTCAACACAGCCAGCTACATTGTCAACAGAGTCATGATCAGGCCAATCCTGAAGAAGACTGCATATGAGCTGTTTAAAGGGAAGAAACCAAAGATCAGCCATTTCAGAACTTTGGATGTCCTTGCTTTATTCACAACAACGGAAAAAGGGATATTGGTAAGTTGGATGCCAAATCAGATGAAGGCATCTTCATGGGGTACACCTCTAAACCCAAAGGCTATAGAGTATTTAATAAACGTACTTTATTGATTGAACAGTCTGTACACATTATTTTTGATGAAACTAATCCCTCCTTGAGAAAGGAAGTAGAGAGTGATATCGATGACGCAGATGAACTGTCCAATAAACTGAAAGACACATCACTTGAAGATAAGGATGATCCGCCTCTGGAAGAAATGCAACAAGAAGAAATTTCTCATGAATCTCTTCCAAAGGAATGGAGATACAAGAAAGATCACCCACCTGAAAACATTATTGGTGATCCATCGGTAGGGGTAAGAACAAGAGGTAACTTGATTCCTTGTGATTACCTCGCCTTTGTTTCTCAATTAGAGCCTAAGACAGTCAATGAAGCCCTAACTGACGAATCCTGGATAATAGCAATGCAAGATGAATTAAATCAATTCAAGAGAAACCAAGTATGGTCACTTGTTCCTAGACCATCAGACCATCCTGTGATCGGCACTAAATGGGTGTTCAGAAACAAATTGGATGAATCTGGTGTAATTCTAAGAAACAAGGCCAGACTGGTGGCTCAAGGCTATTGTCAAGAGGAAGGCATAGATTTTGATGAAACCTATGCACCAGTGGCTAGACTTGAGGCCATTAGAATGCTACTAGCTTATGCTTCTGCATTAGATTTAAAGTTATTTCAAATGGATGTTAAATCTGCATTTCTAAATGGTTTTATAAAAGAAGAAGTTTATGTGGAACAACCGCCGGGTTTTGATGATACAGACTTTCCGAATCATGTTTTTAAGTTGCATAAGGCTCTATATGGTTTAAAACAAGCACCTAGAGCCTGGTATGAAAGACTTAGTTCTTTTCTCACAAAACATGGTTTCAATAGAGGTCAAGTAGATAGCACTCTTTTTATAAAAACAAAAGCCAAAAATATACTGTTGGTTCAAATTTATGTGGATGACATCATCTTTGGATCTACTGATGAATCCTTGTGCAAGTATTTTGAAAAGCTAATGCAGGGGGAATTTGAGATGAGTATGATGGGAGAGCTCAACTACTTCCTTGGACTTCAAATCAAACAAGGAAAGGAAGGAATTCACATCTGTCAAGCAAAGTACACCAGAGAACTGCTAAAGAAATTTGGATTTGAAAACACCAAGCCACTGTCAACACCAATGAGTACATCAACTAGGTTGGACAATGACAAGGATGGTAAGAAAGTAGATCAAAAGATCTACAGAGGTATGATAGGTTCATTACTTTATCTAACCGCAAGTAGACCTGATATATTATTTAGTGTATGCATGTGTGCTAGATATCAAGCCGACCCTAGAGAATCACATTTAATTTCTGTCAAAAGGATTTTCAGATACTTAGCCAGGACTCATGATCTAGGACTATGGTATCCAAACTCCTGTGATGTAAAATTAGTAGGGTATTCTGATGCTGATTATGCTGGATGCAAGGTAGATAGAAAAAGCACCAGTGGTTGCTGTCAATTTCTTGCAGGGTGTTTAATCTCATGGTCCTCAAGGAAACAAAATTCAGTAGCACTATCTACAGCTGAAGCCGAGTACGTAGCTGCTGGAAGTTGCTGTACACAACTCTTATGGATAAAGCAACAACTTGAGGATTTTGGACTCAAAGTCAAGAAAATTCCTCTGCTATGTGACAACACCAGCGCTATCAACCTCACCAAAAATCCAATTCAGCACTCCAGGACCAAACATATTGAGGTCAGATATCATTTTATTCGTGATCATGTAGCAAATGGCAATATTGAAATATCGTTTATTGATACAAATAATCAGCTAGCAGATATTTTCACAAAGGCCTTACCTGAAGAGAGATTTACATCTCTTAGAAGGGAGTTAGGCATGTGTATTTTGTGAAAAGATCTTCATTTAAAGCTGGTATAAAAATTCTCAGAATTTAAGAAGGTTCTCTCTCTCTCTCTTTCTGTGTCAAAATCAATTCAAAAGTCTCAGTTTAAGCGTTCCGTCCGATAAGTCATAGTTTCAAGGCGGTCAACCTCGCTTGTCGTTTTCTGACGCCTCACCTTTTGGAGCATTTATTTTCTTTAAATCGATGCGTTAACGATTCCTCTTCCTCATTCACTTTTTCCCCTCTTCGTCCCGACGCATGAGCCGATGCCCTAGCGACTCTTGCCTCTACCCTCTGCAAATTTGAAGCTTCCATCTCCTTCCCGCGAAATCGTTTGAGGGTTTCCTCTCATCACCCTTCTCGTCACCCCTTCAAACCTTCTCCCACCTGAATCCATGGCCGCACCAGCTATTGCCGGAAGTGTGGGTGGCTACAGCGCCGAATACCTCTCCCCAGCGCAGGAGGAGCGCTTCACCTTTGTGAAGACAAAGCTCTGTGGTCACAAGGAAGTAGATGTTTCAGATCTGCAGAAAAATGGAATGAGCAGCCTCATTGAGAAGATCGACCAGATGAAGTGGAAAGGGCTTACCACTTGCTCAGAGGTAAGTTATCCGGACCTGGTAAAGGCGTTCTTTGTATGCTTAAGAACAGAAGAAGATGGGGCCCTCGTTTCTTCAGTCAAGGGCACCGTAATCAGAATCGACCAGGAATTGCTTAGGATGCTATTTGGAGTAAGCATATCGGGCTTCAGTGGAATTCATTCTGTAGATACCCAAGAAAAGGGTTTGGGGATTGTTGGGCCAGGGTTCAAGATGAGGGATGGCAAGCTAGATATCAATCAGTTAAGTGCCTTCAACCGCCTCCTTCACTTTATCGTTTGTCAGATTTTGGTTCCCCGAAGTGCAACCTTCTCCGCTTGCACTAAGGCTGACTCCGATCTGATGTACTGGGCCATTAAAAATGAGGAAATCAATATGGCCGCAGTGATGATGGAGAGAATGAAATTTGCCAGGGAGCAGATTTGGGACACTAAAAGCAAGTTGAATGTGTCCCTTCCCTATGCCCATTTACTCACCAGAATCTTCAGACACTTCGGTGTAGATGTCTCAGGGGCAGTTGTGGAGAAGATGGGCCAAGCTATCAGGTCCAGAAACTTAAAGAAGAGCGGTTTTTCAGTAGTCAATGGGGTCTGGTTCAAGGCTTCAGTTGCAGAAGGTGAAGGTCTCATTGGTGAGCCTTCAGTTACTCAAACCCAGTCAGAGGCAGATTCTGTGATGCCCGAATTGCCACTGGAATCAGGTTCTGTTCCAGTCTTTGTAGAAACAGAGCAGGAAGGGCCATCTATGGCCAGAAATCAGTCAGAGGCAGCAACAGCAGTGAGGGCAGAGGAAGACAGGCCAGCTACAGCAGATCCAGTTGTGCCTCCTGTTGAAAGGAGAATTGAGGACATTCTTCCTGAAGACATCCTGCCTGTTATGGAGCAGTCTGTGGCATCAGGCCACATCTTTGTAGACGGTCCAGTAGAAGAAGAGCAGCAAAATCCTAAGGATAATTCAATGGAAATGGATGCTCCCTGTCAGGGGGAGACTGGTGCAGTTGCAGAAGATGCTCCACTTGAGGGGGAGCAATCCCAAGAAACACCAGATGTTGTACCTCCAGCCACCAGCGATCAGGAGGAAGACCAGAGAGAGTCTGAAAATTTGGATGCCAGAGAAGGGGAGACAGCTAGTTCATCAAGCTCTGATGAGGACAATAATCCACCTCCTCCAGCTACAAAGGGCAAAGAGAAAGATATAGCTCCTGAAGTACCCCTTTTAGCTGATGCACCATTTGAAAGACAGGTCAAGCAAAAGATTATCATCAATTTAAAACCTGTGATTGAGAGGTTGGATGCTCAGGGTGAGCTGCTTTGCTCACTTCAGACTGATGTGAATTCCATCTTTCTAAGCCAAGCTTCAGCCCGCAAGGAATTGGTTCAGATTCGCTCTGCCATGACATGGTTTCATCAGGAAATGGGGACCATGAAGAATTTGCTATCTGACATCCTTCAGGCAGTTGGAGCTCAAGCTCCTGCTCCTCCAGCAGCTCAGGAGCCTCACTCAAGTGTACCTGAGCCCTCCGGGCAGTCAGCAGCAGCAGCAGAAGCCCCAGCTGAAGAGTCAGGGCCACAGGGCCAGCTGAAGATTCAAGGCCATCAGGGCCAGTTGTGATGGAATCAGGGCCACCAGGGCCGGCAGTGTTGGATCCGTTGCCTCCCTTGCCTGAAGAAGTGGTTTCAGATCCTCCACCCCTTGCTCCCACTTCTACCAACACTCCCATTCCTCCTTCTCCACCCTCTAACTCCACAGCTCCACCTGCTCCACCTCCCTTCAAAAAGCCCAGATCCAGGCCCATTTCCTCTCCCACACCTTTTCCTCCTCATCCCATCACATCCTCTCCTGTTTCTTCTACTTCTCATCTTTCCTCTGCTCAAGAATTTGAGGCCCCTCCAGCATCCTCAGCTGAGCCTCATCCTCTTCTGGTACATCTTCATTCCAGAAGTAGGATCTCTCAATTCTGATGCATTTCTGAACCCCCTGCACCTCCCTCCTTTATCACTATTTTCCTACAGATGTCCAAGTCGACTCACCCTTTCTTGATAAAATCAAGGATGAGTTTGAAGAGGTCATTCTTAAATCTGTGCTAAAGGTAGGTGACCACCTTTCCAAGACAGACTCTTCCAGTACTGTCTCCAAGAAACGAAAGCTTTCTTCCTCCACATCTCCTCTTTACCCTCCCTTGTGGTTTTCTCTTACAGTCACCCACAAGCATACCTCTCTGTACAAAGAATACCTTCAAAAGGTTGTCTTTGCCACTCTTCACAATCTTCCTTTTCTTAACCTCTCTGACCATTTAGATGTTATTCTTCCCTATACTCCTCTGTCTAAGGCCGACAAATCCAAAATCTTCTCCTCCGCCCACTCCAAAACTGAGGAGCAATGGGCTAAATCTCATAAAGATCTGTACAGTCGCTTCCTTCAGGCTAAGGCAGCAAGGTTTCCACCCAGGGATCACTCCTTGACCCTTTCTGAGTGGTTTCAGTTTCACCACCAGAACACCTGGGCTCCTGCCATTCAGAAGCTCATCAAGCTGGTCAGGCATTTCCAAACATTCAACAACTACAGGTATCTCAACAATTTACCTGAAGTTCAGCTCAGCCAGTTCAAGAGAGCCATCAAGGTCCTAACCCACTCTGAGCAGTCTGAGGAAATCAGAGTAGATTTTGCCACTCTTAATTTACCTGAAGAGATTTTCCTGCCTCAGATTCATTTCCTGATTATGGAATCTTCGGTTGGTTCCATCGTTTTTGAGCATTTTGCAAGGGTTATGGGCAGAATCAAGATTCAGAAAGGCCTTCAGGTTGGTTTTCCTAGATTTCTTTTCCGGGAATACCATAGAGGGTTTGTCAACTCTGCTGTCCTTGCCCCTCTCCTCTCAGAATGTGAAAGGCTGAATGCCTCCGATTGGTCCAAGTTTTACTCTCTGTCTGCTCAGCAGCTAGCACATCTGAATGCTGCTCAAGCCAGGGAAGGGAAAGCTCCTATCTCTCCTGCAACCTTCTTGGATATGAATTCAATCCAGCTGGTCTTTGATCCCTACCACGTTTGGGCTGAAAGATACAAAGTGTTTTTAGCTCTTCGCCAGGAACTCAAGGACAAACAGATTTTCTACTCTGTCACCATGGATCAGTTTCTTGCCTGTGCAAGTTTGGTAAAACAATCATCACCTGCTCCTCCATGGATCCAGACGAGTATGACCTGTTTCTTACCAAGCAGCGCAGCCTCTATCTATCCAAGATGGCTCCAATCATGGGACCATCCTTCTCCATTGAGAGCGGTGCCTTTAGGCAATTCTTCAAGCGTCAGGAAGAGCAAGCCTGGGAAGCTATTTCTCATTATGCCTCCCTTCTCTCTCCTGCTTATTATTTGCCTGTACCTCCTCAATCTTAATTGAATGGATTGTGCTCCTTCTCCTCATTGTCTCTTATTCTTTGTCTCTTTCCTTTTGCTTTTTGCTTAATGACAAAAAGGGGGAGAATGATTACCTACTTGTCTGACACATTCCTGAATCATGACTCAAGTACTTTAATTCATGTTTAATACTCAGTACTACTTAAATATTGATCATAGTTTTGTCATCACCAAAAGGGGGAGATTGATGAACAGTCCATCCCCATGTACTTTTAAATTAATTACTTGCCTATTTTGGTGATAAACAAACACTGTCAAAAGTTTCTCTAACCTTGTTTATCTAGCCATAAGCACAGGATTTACCCAAAGAAAGTCAAGCATTTGTGGTAAGTCTTACATACATCTTTTCTCAGAAGAGCCATAACGACTTCTTCAGAAGTTATAACGACTTGCTCGTCATAACGACTCTGTAAGTTATCGTAACGACTTCTTCAGAAGTTATAACGACTTGCTCATTATAACGACTCTGTAAGTTATCGTAACGACTTCTTCAGAAGTTATAACGACTTGCTCATTATAACGACTCTGTAAGTTATCGTAACGACTTCTTCAGAAGTTATAACGACTTGCTCATTATAACGACTCTGTAAGTTATCGTAACGACTTCTTCAGAAGTTATACGACTTGCTCATCATAACGACTCTGTAAGTTATCGTAACGACTTCTTCAGAAGTTATAACGACTTGCTCATCTAACGACTCTGTAAGTTATCGTAACGACTTCTTCAGAAGTTATAACGACTTGCTCATCATAACGACTCTGTAAGTTATCGTAACGACTTCTTCAGAAGTTGCCATAACGACTTTCTATTATCGACTTCTTCAGTTAACGTCGTAACGACTTCTTCAGAAGTCTAACGACTTGCTCATTATAACGATGTTTGTCTTTTTGAGAGTTACAACGACTTGCCATGTTTCATAACGATTTCTTTTATCATCTGTTATAGACGACTTGGTTGTGATAACGATTTCATAAGTTATCATAACGACTTCTTATCAGTCTACAGCAACTTGATCATAACGATTCTATCAGATTTTCACAACGACTGCATAAGTCATGTTTCCATTAATTAAACGTTTTTCCTTGATTTAATCTACGTTGAATAGTCAAAGTCGCATCTCGTCTGATTGACTGCCATGCATTTAATAAAGACTGAACGTATCTCTGCATGGACACAGAACATATCTTCCATTCTGTGTATTCTCTGCATGCATCTTTTAGAACGATAAAGTATTACTACTATATTTGTGTCTATCTGCTTTGACGTTGATTGACATCTGGAGATAGTATAGCTGTCTACCATTAAAGCTCAACCTTGCAGAACCTTAAGGATGTACTATCCTACAACAACGGACACAGAAGGAACTACAAGCAAACTCAGAAGATCTTATCTCTTTGCGTGCTCCAAAGAACAAAGACTGTTGACAGGAAGCTTCCACAAAACCTTCAGTCTAACGTACACCAAAGCTGTGAGACAACGGTCATCTCCTTGTCCTCATTCAAATCGGAGATACAAATACAAGATGAAGCTCGGAAGACAAACGACAAGAAAAAATTCAATTCATATTGAAGAGCGGCTAGAACTCTGCAGCTTTCAAGTCTTCAATTTTTCTCTAGAGCCAGAAATTCAGTCTTTTCGATCTTGGCTCTTAGCTCCCTGTGCTGTGAGAAGAAAATTAAGGAAGAGCTAGTTTAGTTCTGAGAGAGTGCACTTTGTGTAGATCTTCGTCTCTCAGTGCTTGTAGCTTCAGATTGAGTTTTGTAAAAGCTTGATCTAGGGGCTAGTCTTTTTCTCTCAAGAATTTTCCTGTGTTATTCCTTCGTGTGTGAAGAAGACCTGGTGGTTTCCAGGGTGGTGTTATTCCCTTCGTGTGTGAAGGAAGACCTGGTGGTTTCCAGGGTGGTGTTTTTCCCTTCGTGCGTGAAGGAAGACCTGGTGTTACCAGGGTGTTGTGTTCCCTTCAGGGGTGAAGGAAGACCAGCTAAGCTGGGTGGTTGTTTTTGTCCATAGGGGGACTGTACCCCAGTTAGTGAAATCCTGAGGATTGCTCAGGGACTGGACGTAGGACTCCTAAGGAGAGGAGATCCGAACCAGGATAAATCTGTGTGTTGTGTGATTGTCTTCTTTGTGTGATTGTTGTTTCTACTAACCATTACTAATCCTTTCAAGAACTCTTTATGTTTGTTTGAGTTCAGGTTTTTATCAGATAAATTTTTAAAGACCCATTCACCCCCCCCTCTGGGTTAGCCAACCGGGCAACAGGTTTAAATTCTCTTGGAAAATTCTTCCTAATGAAGAAACCGTTAGAAAATCTTAGGTCCTAACATTTCATGGACCCCTAAGGTAACGGCCATAGAAGAAGCCCATGATTGCCAAATTATCGATCGATAATCTGATATTCTCTCATGGCACATGAATAAATATGGAGCGATTATCTGAAAGTCATCTAAAATGAAATGCACTAACGCTCTTAAAGTTGTAGCCGCTCCTTCCATCTCTTTTCTAGTTCCCAGATGTAGATTCTGAAGACTGTAATATGGATGAAGTATTTCCAAGCTTCAGAAAATTTTTAAAAGAAGAAAAATGGATCAAGAAGGATTCACAAGAAAGAAGAAAAGAAAAGGAACCAGTCTGCTATGAATGCAGAAACCTGGACATCTGAGACCAGATTGTCAAGGTTAAAGAAGAATGGCCAAACCGAAAAGCTCAAGAAGCAGCACAAGAAATTTAAAAGAAGCCATGGCAGCTGCTTGGAAAATGATGAGGCCACAACTCCGAAACATCAAGCTCAGAATCGGAGAAAGAGCAGGTAAATCTAGCCCTCATGGCAGGACTAGATGAGGTACACTCTGAACCTTCTTTCAATTCTTGCACAGATTCAGGATCAGAGTCTGAAGACTTAGAAGAAGTATTTAATGAACTATATGAAAAACATAAAAATGTTGTAAAAGAATTAAAGAATCTGAAAAAACACACTATTTGCTTAGAAAACACCAATTCTGATCTTAAATCCGAATTGGAGCAACTAGAAAAACAATAAAGGATAGTAAAGATAATAATTCTCTTTTGAATGAAAATTTAAGGAGCACGGATAATGAAAAAGTAGAGTTGGAAGAAAAAGTGAAAACTCTAACTGAAGAAATTTTTATTTAAAAGAACCAGTTAGGAAATTAACTAAAGGAAAAACATCTCTAGCCCTATGCTTAAAAGATCAAAATCTGGAAATGACAAACAAGGGCTTGGTTATACACCTCCAGAAAAAGGAAAACAAGTAATAAACTCAGGAAAATATCCTTTACCAAAATTTGTAAAAGAAACCAAATGCCTCAGAAAAGGAACCTGAAACAACCAAGCTTTATCAAAAGAAAAAGGTTTCTAAAATTATGTTCAAATCATGCATCACAAAGGCAATAAGAACTGCAAAACAAATTATATTCATTGCTGCTCTCATTGCAATAAACTAGGACACACTGTGAACACCTGCACAACTAAGCACCTAGTTTGGATACCTAAAGGCTATTTTTATGCATCTAATCATCAAGGACCCAAAAAGATTTGGTACCTACTCTGAGTAGTTTATTTGCAGGTTAGCCTTGGAGCATCAAACCAAGGATGCTCAAGGCAGGAGTGACTGCAGACTCTTCATTCAATCACATCTGAAGAAAGAGTAGTCACAAAATTGATTTGGTCTTCATTACTAATAATTATTTACAAGTTTCATTCAGGTGGAGTCTCTCACTCAGGGGGAGCACAGACTAAGGGGGAGTTATTCATTTATGTCAATCATTGTTGAACCCCTCTATGGTAAGAAGTTCTCTCTAAGGGGGAGAGAAATGATGGTAAGATCCTTCCTTTTTGGTTAGTGACAAAAAGGGGGAGAGTATGTATGCACTATGAATTTTCTGTATGTCTCTGCATGTTTCAAGATTTAATTCTGCATGTTTCATGATTTAAAGCGTTCATGATTATCCTATCAGAAAATTCGCATAAATTTTGTCATCACAAAAAAGGGGGAGATTGTTGAACCACTCTATGACTGTCCTTGTATTTTGTGATAACAAAACTTATGATGATAACATAATGAATATTTTTGTTTCATCTGTGTCGCATCATCTCATAGCAAAAGCTAAGTCTTTCATTGATGCAATATTTGGCGCACTAAAATGATAAAATCGATGTTTAATCAATATACATCGATTTCTGTTTAAAGTGCCAAAGTATCAAGCGCCGCAACGATTTGTTAAGAAATCGATGCCATAACGATTTCTTCTGTAAGCGCAACGATTTGCTAAGAAGTCGATGCCATAACGATTGATAAGTGACCATAACGATTTTTGTTTGAGCGCATTTGATTTGATAAGAAATCGTTCCCTAACGATTTCATAAGCATTCGCAACGATTTCTTCTGTAAGCGCAACGATTTTTAAGAAGTCGATGCCATAACGATTTCCTCTTTAAGCGCATTGATTTAGTAAGAAATCGATCTCATAACGATTCTATAAGTGAGCGCAACGACTTGCTCTCACAACGATTTGTTCACATCGATTTCGCTCTCATAACGATTTGATAAGTAAGTACAACGATTTGCCCTCACATTGATTTGCTTGCATAACGATTTCATAAATGATCACATCGATTTGTTATAAATGAGCAATGACTCTTCACATAACGATTTCATAAGTCATGCTCATAACGATTTCTTCATGGATTCTATTCAAACAATTGCCTTTATATTTCAAATATGCTTGGCGCTTAAATGAAAGTCAAATATCTTCTGACAAAAAGCTGCATGCATATTTCGAGTCTTGTCAAAAGATATGACCTCTATTTTCAGTATGTTAGCAGAAGCACAGTACCATGCATCGTTTATCATAACACTCTTTTATGCTAACACTCTCTTCTATGCTCACAGACATCGAAGACCATCAGAGTCTGATTAAGACAAATGAAGAGGAGATGAGCAACGGCTACACTCCAACGGATCTCTTCAACGGATCCATTCAAAATGCTCATATAAAAGATGGAGCATTGCTGAAGAACACATGAGCCTTTTCTTGAATATCTTTGAAGGAGTGTACATCTGTGAGAAGCACCTTCACGCCACATACACTCAAGGAAAGAGAGAAAGAGCCCGAGCCAAGAAGAAGCAATCAAGCGTCTCAAGCATTCAAGCTTCCGAGCTTTCTATCTTCTTTTCTCTCTTCTGTTTCTCTCCGAGCTTATTGTACATCTGAGGAGAGTTTGGGACTGTGAGCTTTACATGAGTGTTCATCTTGTAAGGTCTCTCAGTCTGATCTTTCTAAGAAAGATCTGTGTCCAGCTGTAGGACTGTATACAGTTGTTAACCCAGCTAGGGGTTGGTGTCTAGCAGAACCTAACTGGGTTTGTACCAGTTGTCAACCCAGCTAGGGGTTTGTGTGTCTAGCAGAACCGCACTGGGGTTGTACCAGGAGGTTGGCTTCTTAACCTGTAAGAGAAGTGGGCTGCCTTCTTGCCCGGGAAAGAGAAGAAGACCTGGTGGGGGATCCAGGGTGTTGTAAGGTCCATAAGGGGGACTGTACCCTTGGTTAGTGAAATCCCAAGAGTTTTGCTTGGGGACTGGAACGTAGGACTTCCATGTGGGAAGGGCCGAACCAGGATAAATCTCCTGTGTCCTTGTGTGATTGTTTATTTGCTTCCGCACTGCACTCTCTATCACACTGAACTAACCAAGCTTTCAAGTGTTATTTTCTGTGTTTAAGATTCTATTTCAGATTTCAGAAAAACCTATTCACCCCCCCTCTAGGTTGGCTTGCTGCCGTACCAAAAGGGCCAACAAAATCTTCTGAAGTTATTAGCTTTGAGTCATAACCTTTCTCAACCAATTGTCCTTCTCATTTTCTTGAACTATGAACTACTTTGTCACCAAGATATTTGTATTGATTCTCAATCAAATCTTCCTTTAGATTTCAATTTCTAATATGCTCATGAAAAGAAATTTGATTTATAGACAGTGCTCTCTTCAAAGAGGGTTTAGGATTACTTGTAGTAGCACCAGCTACTTGTGATCAGCTGAGGGCGACAGTTTGTACGTATGTAAATCCAAGTCAAGGAATCAACGATGGTGGGTAATAAAATAATTATACCCCGTTCCTGTGCAATGAACAAGATCTAAGGTGCTGGAATCGCCTAGGCACTGAGGATGGTATATTATGTCTATATAGTAACCTCTTGAGAGCAGTGATGCCTGTCGAATTTGTTTCCAAATTAAGTTATGGTCTGAATTCTGAAAGACAATTGACTTTTATTCTGTGATTTGCTGGAGCTCATAGAAATCAATTTGAGCTATATGTTTCTGTTAAGTATGAAATTCATGAGCAATTATGTTTTGATCCACGTATGCACTATTTGAATATTTATTCAGCTCTGCAAATAAAACTTCTACGCTATGTTTACTGATACCTACTAATTCCTTTCTACTCATGCCTTTGTTTCCTCCAACCCTTTCAGATTGAAGGTGTGTATAATCTCAGCTACATGTGAATCCTAATTCCACTGCGGACGATGAAGAGATGAAGAAGAATAATGTAGTTTTAGTAGTTTCTTTTAGTTGATAATGTATTAAGTTAGAAAGAGAGAAACTTAGCTTTTGTAAATAATGAGTGTTGCTACTTTGTCACTTTGTGTATTATAATGTGTTCCAAGATACCTTTGTGGAATCGTTTGCTAGTTTTGTGCATTGCACGGATATATCTACCCATAACGAAAGTTTGTCGGCATAACCCCTCTTCCGATCAAAGGTTACGTATGTGTTTGTGTGAAGTCGGAGGAGGGTGTTACATTTTTACTCTGTTTCATCCTCTGTTTGCCAGTTGTTTTTCTATTATTGGGGAGGACTGTCTTTTTCCATATAGACACTATAATACTCACTGTTTCTTGGGAGTTTTGTACTACTAATGTTCTTATGCAGTTCATTTTCCCTTGATTATCAACTGGACTACCCTGCTCTAAGGATTGAGCAGGTTGTCCATCGCATGTTCAACCACTCTCCAATGCGTTCTTCTTACTATATGTATCTAGTTAGTAATACATTAACCTCCAGGCTTAAATGATGTCTTTTCCTTGTAGGATTTTGAGATATGCCAGATGATTATGTTATGTCCCTGGTTTTGATAAATCAAGTAAAATGTATAAATATCTAGCACAAGTCTTTTATATCATAAGAAAAATCCATATGAACTCTTTTATTGTGTTAATTCTGGTTACTTCACAGGTAGACTTACAAGTAATACTGAGTGAGCTACTGAAGTTTGGTGATGTAACCCCCGACGCGGAATATCGGAGCGGGATTACAGTTTAAATAGTACAGAGCGAGAAATAAATAACAAACCATTGCACAATATTGGATACACCAATAAACTCCAATTTCATTAATAATCCAACATCACCATTACATTTACTAATAACACATCGTCTTCATAAACTGACTAATACTTCAACGTATCAGGAGCCAAAACTAGAGCCCATAGTACTTTATTCAAAATCAAACTATTACATAATGACTAATACTTCAACGTATATCAGAGCCAAAACTAGAGCCCATAGTACTTTATTCAAAATCAAACTATTACATAATGACTAACTGACTCACTAACTCATAACTATACTAACTACTACTAGTAGATAGCACTGGTGGCTGAAATGGTCACTCCTGAGCATCTCCCTCAGTCCCGTCCTCGATGTGTGGTCGCCTCCATCCCACTCACCTGAACACATTAAATAAATACGCAGATGAGAGAATAACGCCCAGTAGGACTTATATCTCATGAACACAAGCATGCTTAAATAGTTAGTTTAATGGCAGGTAACTAGAGAGTAAAGGCATGTAGAGCATGTCACGATAACGAGGGAATAATTGTAACTGGCAAAGGGAAAAATGTACAACAAGAACGACAATAGAATGGCCATGTAACGAATAACACGTAAATTGCAACACGGTGCACTAGTAACGATCACGCTTGCACTTGTAGAGATAGCACTTTGATTGTCATAGATTAATCTAGATAGTAAAAGGCGCTGGATGCATGCCGTAACACATCCTATGATCAATTTAACTCCCATGGGCACTGGCACTTTTCGGGCGCTCCTCCAGGACCTGATCGGGCCCTATGGCGCTGGCATTAGTCATTTCTTTTATCTTGACAATCACACGAATGGCCAATAGAGTACAAGAAGAGATAAGAGAGTACTAGACGAGATAGATGAGAGGTGTAGAGAGAACGTGAACAGGTGAGAGGATATAGATAGTAGATGAGGATAGGGACAATTTTCGTAAACAACGTGAAATTCTGATAGTAACGGTTGCACAGCACTGTTGGGTGCCGGCAGTCTGGTAGAAGTCCAAACCGCCCCTTAACCGTGTTGTGTACACGGGTCAGTGTGGTCTGGCGTGATCCCAAGATAAGAAGGATACACTAAGATTTGGATCGTACTGATCCGAAGAGTGTGACAGGTTTAGGGTACAACCAGCTCGTTGACTAAGGACGTGCGCCAAAGCAGAAGACTTACGGAGGTCTTGACAAGGAGTCTCTGGTCTAGTCGAGAGTATTCTCGGTGGAGAGGTGGTCCAAGTCAAGGGAAAGTATAAACAAGGGGTCCGTCGTGCCTCGAGTGCTTGAGGCCGATGGAAAACGATAACGGTAGATAAAATGCACGAGTAAAAACAGAAACAATGTATTAACAAAATAGGGTAATTTAGTCATTTATTTCGATAATTTAACGAATACATTATTGCATAATTTTCGGGGTCAATTGGCATTTAATAATGTTGGGTGTGTGTAAGTGTAAAGAAATCTTGAGGATATGACAAGTCGTGCAAATGTCATTTTAAATAATTAGATTTATATCATTAATGCCATTTATTAATTTACCAAGTCGAATTAACTAAACATGAGTTAATCATGGCTAATTAAAGGGGAATAGCTTAAACAACATGGTATATGCACAATTTTCAATTTTGGCTGATTTCTTGAAATCGCGGCGGACCTACCCGTCGCGTTTCAAGTCGCGACAGGGCGGTCGGGCGCGACACGGGGGCCTGGCCGGTTTGGCCCGGTCTGGGGTGAATCGCGACGGCCGCGCCGTCGCGTTCTTGACGGGACGCCATCGGCCGGCGCGACCCCACTGTTATCGCGGCGGGTCGCGCCGTCGCGATAACAGGTGGGTTTGCTCTTTTTCCTTTTTTTCTAGGGCGAGCCCTCTGTGATACATGGACGTTCTAAATTACATATAAAATAGTATGGTGATCCAAAAAGTATGAAATTAGTTCTAAACGAAAGTAGACATGTATATATATCAACATGCACGATTAATTTGAAAATAGACAAGGTTTATATCTGCATTGATCAGGTTACTTTTCGGTAACCTAAACAGGCGCAGTCAGTGTTCCACGAATTATTCAGGGATGAATGCATGATGAAAAAATTACGAAACAGCAGCGTTTGAAATCTAACATGATTTAGTATTTAGAGAATTTTATCATGGCATGATATCCAATATGCACGATGTTTAAAGGTCAACATGAGAGTCAAGTACAGGCATAGACAGAGATTCAATGATTTAATTCTCCCTTATGGAGGTCGAAATCGAGCAAGACCATAGGACTTTTGAAGAGGTACATGAAGACTACCTAGGGTAATTATTTTACGATTTTTTGCTGAGAGATTGCCTACCTTTTTCGTGAAGTAAGAAAGCCTAGTTTGAATGACGAAAATAAGAGAACCCTTCTTGCTCCAAGCCTTCTCCTTCCTTGCTCCTTGGCCCAAATCTTCTCCTCTTCTTCTCCAAAGGTCTTAGCACGAAAGGTGGGGTGTTAGGGTCAAATGGGGGGTGTTTTGATGGCTTATAGAGTTCTAAATCACCTAAAACTCTTTCTTTCTCATCCAACTCCGAAAATTGGCATTTATCTCCCACTTTCTCTTATTTATCCACCTATAGAGTTGGGAAGGGATCCAATTTCGTGGGTAGAGGTTTAGGATAAGTCTAGGACTCTTTTTAGGATGGGTATGGACTATTTAATAATTATTTAAACCTTTTCTAATTATCACTTATTTTTATTCCAAATTTGGCTTAATTATTTCTCATCCCATGATGGGCTATCCCTATTTGGGCCATTCCATTGGGTTTGGGTTATTAGAGTAACCCATTAATAATTTAGCTTAATGGATGTTGCATTAATTCCCTTTTATTCCATGTATTCTCTCTTATTATAATTAAATCGATTTATCTCATTTATTAAATAATAAAAAAAATTTCTTTATTTTAAAAATCAAGGGTGCTACATCCTCCCCCTCTTAAAAAGAATTTGGTCCCCAAATTCATAGAATCGTAAGAGGAAGAATTACTTACTGAATAATTCCGGATAATTCCGTCGTAATAACGCTTCGGGCTCCCACGTGGCCTCTTCGACTTCATGGTTTCTCCATAATACCTTCACCACGGGTATAGACTGATTCCGAAGCTGTTGCATCTTCTTGTCTAAGATCTTCACTGGCCTTTCTTCGTAGGTCATATCCTTGTTCAGAGTAATGTCATCATAGCTGATTACGTGCGATGGATCGTACACGTACTTCCTCAGCATTGACACATGGAACACGTTATGTACAGTAGAGAACTGGGGGAGGTAGTGCTAGTCGGTACGCCACCTTGCCAACTCTATCTAATACTTCAAATGGACCTATGAATCTCGGTCTCAGCTTGTCTTTCATCCCAAACCTCTGAAATCCTGTCGGGGATACTTTGAGCATCACATGATCTCCAGCTTGAAACTCTAAGTCCCTTCTTCTTTATCAGCATAGCTCTTCTGCCTGGACTGAGCTATCTTAATTCTGTCTCTGATAATTTGTATGTCTCTGCTAGTGCTCTGCACCATGTCTGGTCCCAGCCATTGCTGTTCACCTACTTCGTTCCAGCATACTGGCGATCTGCAACTTCTGCCGTACAATGCTTCAAATGGTGCCATCTTAATGCTGGCCTGGTAGCTATTGTTGTAGGCGAATTCAATTAGTGATAGTTGTTCATTCCAATATCCCTCAAAGTCTATAGCACAGGCTCGCAACATGTCTTCCACTATCTGATTTGTCCTTTCAGTCTGTCCATCCGTCCGTGGGTGGGTGGAAAGCTGTGCTAAAGTTGAGTTTTGTGCCTAGGGCAGTCTGGAGTCCCTTCCAGAATCTAGAAGTGAACCTAGGGTCACGATCTGAGACAATGGATACTGGAACTCCACGTAGTCTGACTATCTCTTTCACATATATGCTGCTAACACATCCCACTCCAAGTGCTCTTAATGGCAAGGAAGTGTGCGGACTTGGTTAAACGGTCCACAATAACCCAGATAGCATCTAGTCCACCACGAGTTCGGGGAAACCCATGATGAAATCCATCCCGATGCTTTCCCACTTCCATTCAGGTATGTCCAGGGGTCTAAGTACACCCGCAGGACGCCGGTGTTATGCTTTTACCTGTTGACAAGTGAGGCAGTGCGCGGCATGCTCAGCTACCTCACGCTTCATGTTTGGCCACCAAAATGACCTCTTCATGTCTTGGTACATCTTGGTTGCACTGGATGTATTGTGTACTTGGTTTTGTGGGCTTCATCCATCAGTTCCTTTTCAGCTCTTCATTGTCAGGCACACATGTCCTGGCTTGGAATAATATTCTTCCATCTTCAGCGATGGAGAAGTCTGGCTTGTCAGCTATGGTCTCTCTGACTCTGACTAGAAACGGATCATTGGCTTGTTGCTCTCTGATCTCGACAAAGATGTCGGGTTGGGCTTTAAGATTAGCCACTAACATCTTATCATTCCTCTTTTCAATGTTTAGGTTCAGGTTGGCGAATTGTTCTAACAATTGCATCTCCCCATGACTAGACAGGATATCGAAGCTACAGGCTTTCTGCTAAGTGCATCAGCTACTGCATTACCTTTGCCTGGGGATATTGAATGTTGAAATCAAAATCCTTCAAGTACTCCAGCCATCTCCGTTGTCGCATATTGAGCTCCTTTTGAGAAAATAAGTACTTCAAACTCTTGTGGTCGGAGTAAACAATGAATTGTTCCCCATATAGGTAATGCCTCCAGATCTTGAGTGCAAATATCACAGCAGCTAGCTCTAAGTCATGGACAGGATAGTTAACCTCATGTTGCTTCAATTACCTTGATGAATAGGCTATCACTTTCATTCTGCATTATACGCAGCCTAGACCGATTCCAGATGCATCAGTGTAGACTGAGAATCCCGCGCCTTCGACTGGTAATGCGAGGACATGCAGATGTGCAGATGTCAACAATTGCGAGTGTCTGAAAGCTCTTCTCGTACTCCTTGCTCCAGACATATGGGTTTTCCTTCCGCGTAAGACGCGTAAGAGGTACAGCTATCTTGGAGAAGCTTTTATGCCGTCTGTAATATCCAGCCAGTCCAAGAAAGCTTCTGATCTCGGTGACATTGGTCGGCCTTTCCCAGTTCAGCACGCTTCTACCTTGGAAGGGTCGACAGCGATACCATCCTTGGAAATGACATGGCCTAGGAACGACACCTCCTCGAGCCAGAATTCACACTTGCTCAATTTGGCGTAGAGTTGGTTGTCCCGCAAGATTTGCAGAGCGATCCTCAGATGCTCCTCGTGCTCTTCTTTGGTCTTGGAGTATATGAGAATATCATCAATGAATACCACGACGAACTTGTCGAGGTAGGGCCGGTAGATGCTGTTCATTAATTGCATAAAAGCTGCAGGAGCATTGGTTAGTCCAAAAGGCATGACTATAAATTCATAATGACCGTACCTGCTCCTGAAAGTTGTCTTGTAAATATCTGCATCTTGAATCCTCATCTGATGATATCCCGATCTAAGGTCAATCTTAGAAAAATATTTAGCTCCTGATATTTGATCAAATAATTCATCGACACGCGGCAGAGGGTACTTGTTCTTGGTAGTGAGATTGTTCAACTGCCTGTAATCGATGCATAACCTCATAGATCCGTCCTTCTTCTTGACGAACAACACTGGTGCTCCCCAAGGAGAAGTACTTGGCCTAATAAAACCCTTTTCTAGAAGTTCCATCAATTGCTCTTTCAACTCTTTCAATTCAGCAGGGGACATCCTGTAGGGTTGGCGTGAAACCGGTGCAGCTCCAGGTACAAGATCAATTGAGAAATTTACATCTCTCTCGGGTGGAATGCCTGGCAGCTCATCGGGAAACACGTCTGGATATTCTTGCACTATGTGGATGTCTGATATTAGTTGCTTTCTTCTCAACTACAATTGCGGCGAGAAATGCCACACACCCCTTCTTATCATGTTCTGTGCCTTTATAGCAGAGACGAGAGACAAGTGCCTCTTGTGTCTACGTCCTGTGAAGATCAACTTAGGGAATTCACTAAAAGAAATTTTCCCTCTCTACAATCCACGATAGCCCCATATGTGGATAGCCAATCGGCTCCCAGAATGACATCGTAGCCCTCCATGGGCATACATATCAAGTCAGCTCTAAGGTTAAGTTCACCAACCTTAACATCAGCTAATGGAAAATATTTATTTAATTGAGCCTTTTCTCCTAGTGGTGTTGCGACAGATAATTCAAATGTCATAGATGCAGGTTTCTCATTTAGGGTATCAGCAAATGCTTGTGATATGAACGAATGCGTTGCGCCATTATCGAACAAAACAAATGCTGAATGAGAAAAGACTGGTAGTGTACCTTCCACCACGTCACCTTCCTCGGTGGTCTCTACCTCTTGCAGGGCTTGAAGTCTGCCTGGCTTCTTTGGTAACGCAGGACGCTTCTCATTTTCTTTCAGTAACGGGCATTCAGGGATCCGATGCTCTCGGCTCCCACAGCGAAGGCATGCACCTGCCTTCCTCCAGCATTCTTCTGTCGTGTGACCAAGCTTGTCACAGTGTTTGCATCTGGGCTTGTTGTTCGGAGCAGTAGTATAGTGGGGACTTTAGGCTTCCGCTCCTGGCTTGGCCGTCAGTGATACTTAATGGCCTTTTCTTGCCATTAGTAGGCTTGCTCAATACTCCGGAAGTTTGCTCTTTCCTGAACATTTACCCTTGATGCGCTCAGTGAGTTCAGTCGCATCTTCCAGGCATTGTGCTCTCCTGACCATCTCTGGGTAGGTCTGAATATCAAATGGTGCTAGCTGTGTAATATATGCGGGTCTAAGCC
This sequence comes from Colocasia esculenta, assembly GCA_014218235.1. Taxonomy (NCBI): domain Eukaryota; kingdom Viridiplantae; phylum Streptophyta; class Magnoliopsida; order Alismatales; family Araceae; genus Colocasia; species Colocasia esculenta. Next base: position 39,980,223 of record CM024765.1, on the reverse strand, counting down.
CGTTGAGAATCTCTTTGCCTTCATCCTCTGGGTACTAACCAGATGATTGGCGTAGCGAGCCAATCGAGAGAACTGTGCCTCATATTCAGCAACCGTCAGGTTTCTCTGTTTCAGAGCGGCGAACTCGGCGGCTTTCCTTTCTTGAATTCTTTCTGAAATTATTTGGAGTTGAATTGCTCCTTAAACTCATTCCATGTAAACTGAGCATCTGCCGTGTGGCCTCAATGGACTCCCACCACGCACGGGCGTCCCTTTCAAGCTGGAATGTGGCAAGTAAAAGCTTATCTCCATCCGCGCATTGCATAACACGGAATATACGCTAGTCTCCTTGAGCAGTTCTCGGCCTCATCAGGGTCTGTAGTACCGCTGAATCGAGGCGGGTTCAGGTTGGGGAGTTCGGTGCAATTCACCAGCTCCTCGGTTGTTGTTGTTGTTATTGTTTGCCCAGCAGCCTGAAGTAAAGCTTGAGTGACCTGCTGAATCGTGTGTTGCATATCACGGAGTTGTGCACGCTCCGCTGCCATTGTTTAAGTTCCTTCAAAAGAGAATTTAAAAATGTAAGTCGTTGGGTTTGCACTAAGTTTGTGCGTGTGTGTATTTGTTTTATCTTATTACCCACGGTTCTACCCATCTCACATAGGTATGGAATTTAGACTCTAAGTCAAGACAGGTCAAACCTAGATCATCCTATACTTAAGAATAACCTAGGCTCTGATACCACAAAACTGTAACGCCCCGACGCGGAATATCGGAGCGGGATTACAGTTATTAAATAGTACAGAGCGAGAAATAAATAACAAACCATTGCACAATATTTGGATAACACCAAATAAACTCCAATTTCATTAATAATCCAACAATCACCATTACATTTACTAATAACACATCGTCTTCATAAACTGACTAATACTTCAATGTATCAGAGCCAAAACTAGGGCCCAGAGTACTTTATTCAAAATCAAACTATTACATAATGACTAACTGACTCACTAACTCATAACTATACTAACTACTGCTACTAGATAGCACTGGTGGCTGAAATGGTCACTCCTGAGCATCTCCCTCAGTCCCGTCCTCGTATGTGTGGTCGTCTCCATCCGACTCACCTGAACACATTAAATAAATACGCATGATGAGCGAATAACGCCCAGTAGGACTTAATATCTCATGAACACAAGCATGCTTTAAATAGTTAATGTTTTAATGGCAGGTTAACTAGAGAGTAAAGTCATGTAGAGCATGTCACGATAACGAGAGAATAATTGCAACTGGCACAAGGAAAATAGTACAACGAGAACGACAATAGAATGGTCATGTAACGAAATAACACGTAAATTGCACAACGGTGCACTAGTAACGATCACGCTTGCACTTGTAGATATAGCACTTTGATTGTCATAGATTAATCTAGATAGTAAAATGGCGCTGGATGCATGCCGTAACACATCCTATGATCATTTTAACTCCCATGGGCACTGGCACTTTTCGGGCGCTCCTCCCAGGACCTGATCGGGCCCTATTGCGCTGGCATTAGTCATTTCTTTTATCTTAGACAATCACACGAATGGCCAATAGAGTACCAAGAAGAGATAAGAGAGTACTAGACGAGATAGATGAGAGTGTAGAGAGAACGTGAACAGATGAGAGGATATAGATAGTAGATGAGATAGGGACAATTTCGTAAAACAACGTGAAATTCCGATAGTAACGGTTGCACAGCACTAAGTCGGGTGCCGGCAGTCTGGTAGAAGTCACAACCGCCCCTTAACCGTGTTGTGTACACGGGTCAGGTGGTCTGGCGTGATCCCAAGATAAGAAGGAATACACTAAGATTTGGATCGTACTGATCCCGAAGAGTGTGACGGGTTTTAGGGTACAACCAGCTCGTTGACTAAGGACGTGCGCCAAAGTCAAGAAGACTTACGGAGGTCTTGACAAGGAGTCTCTGGTCCAGTCGAGAGTATTCTCGGTGGAGAGGTGGTCCAAGTCAAGGGAAAGTGTATAAAAACGGGTCCGTCGTGCCTCGAGTGCTTGAAGGCCGAGGGAAAACGATAACGGTAGATAAAATGCACGAGTAAAAACAGAAACAATTGTATTTAACAAAAATAGGGTAATTTAGTCATTTATTTCAATAATTTACCGAATACATTATTGCATAATTTATCGGGGTCAAATGGCATTTAATAATGTTGTGTGTGTGTAAGTGTAAAGAAATCTTGAGGATATGACAAGTCGTGCAAATGTCATTTTAAATAATTAGATTTATATCATTAATGTCATTTATTAATTTACCAAGTCGAATTAACTATAACATGAGTTAATCATGGCTAATTAAAGGGTATATAACTTAAACAACATGGTATATGCACAATTTTCAATTTTGGCTGATTTCTTGAAAACGCGGCGGACCTACCCGTCGCGTTTCAAGTCGCGACAGGGCGGTCGGGCGTGACACGGGGCCTGGCCGGTCTGGCCCGGTCCGGGGTGAATCGCGACGGCCCGCGCCGCCGCGTTCTTGACGCGACGCCATCGGTCGGCGGGACCCCACTATTATCGCGGCGGGTCGCGCCGTCGCGATAACAGGTGGGTTTGCTCTTTTTCCTTTTTTCTAGGGCGAGCCCTCTGTGATACATAGACGTTCTAAATTACATATAAAATAGTATGGTGATCCAAAAAGTACGAAATCAGTTCTAAACGAAAGTAGACATGTATATATATCAACATGCACGATTAATTTGAAAATAGACAAGGTTTAGATATGCATTGATCAGGTTACTTTTCGGTAACCTAAACAGGCGCAGTCAGTGTTCCATGAATTATTCAGGGATGAATACATAATGAAAAATTACGAAAACCAGCGGAGTTTGAAAGCTAACATGATGTAGTATTTTAGAGAATTTTATCATGGCATGATATTAAATATGCACGATGTTTAAAGGTCAACATGAAGATTTGGGTACATGCAATAGACATAGATTCAAAGATTTAATCCTCCCTCATGGGAGATCGAAATCGAGAAAGACCAGAGGCGTTGGAAAGCTAGTATCATGTAGTATAACTGAGAATTTTATCATGGCATGGAAACAAGTACATATCGGGAATTAGAGAAAATATGAGACCTCAGTTCATGAGAACAACAGGATTTCACGAATTAAATTCGCTCAAACGGATGAACGAAATACAACGAAATCATAGGGCTTTTGAAGAGGTACATGAAGACTACCTTGGGTAATTATTTCACGATTTTGGATTGAGAGATTGCCTACCTTTTTCGTGAAGTAAGAAAGCCCTAGTTTGAATGACGAAAATAAGAGAACCCTTCTTGCTCCAAGCCTTCTCCTTCCTTGCTCCTTGGCCCAAAGCTTCTCCTCTTCTTCTCCAAAGGTCTTAGCACGAAATTGTGGGGTGTTAGGGTCAAATGGGGGGTGTTTTGATGGCTTATAGAGTTCTAAATCACCTAAAACTCTTTCTTTCTCATCCAACTCCGAAAATTGGCATTTATCTCCCACTTTCTCTTATTTATCCACCTAATAGAGTTGGGAATGGATCCAATTTCGTGGGTAGAGATTTAGGATAAGTCTAGGACTCTTTTAGGATGGGTATGGACTATTTAATAATTATTTAAACCCTTTTCTAATTATCACTTATTTTTATTCCGAATTTGGCTTAATTATTTCTCATCCCATGATGGGCTATCCCTATTGGGCCCATTCCATTGGGTTTGGGTTATTAGAGTAACCCATTAATAATTTAGCTTAATGGATGTTGCATTAATTCCCTTTTATTCCATGTATTCTCACTTTATTATAATTAAATTGATTTATCTCATTTATTAAATAAGAATTTTTTTTTCTTGATTTTAAAAATCAAGGGTGCTATAGGTGATGCCTATGATTCAACTATATTCAAGGGATAAATTGATACTTGACGGGTTTTCTATAGTGCGGAAGTTCAAAGTATCGCCTTAGGTTGACACTATAGGGAAATCAGGTTGATACTAATATACTACAAGATCAACTCTACATGATGGACAGTTAGTCAAAACTGCAATCACCTGATTAAGGTCAACTCTAGAAAACAGGGAGTTGATTTTTCTAAAACTTTCCTATTTCTTCTCTTCACCAATATATTTCGTTATCCACTCTAGTAGAGGTAAACAGATTTAATCCTACATTGTGTATAAGGTTTGTGAGATTTAAAACAATCTTGAAATTTTGAGTCATCAATTGTGTGAGTGTTTCCCACACTTGAGTTATTAAAGAGCTTTACTTGATTTAGTGAAGAATGGAGGTAGGTTTCCACACAAAAATTGAACTACCTTAAAATTTTTGCTTGCTTTAGGTGGTTTGATGTACACCGACTATATTGTTTCATTTGATTTGACCATAGTCTTAACCTCTTAAGTTTTAATTGATCAATATCTCTTCACCCATCTCTTAGATACTCATTTTATACACAACACAATCTATATCCAACTTTATTTATCTAACTTAACCTCAGGCTTTCTACCCATCATCACAGGTCAGTACAGAATGTTGAAGACCAATAACTATTTGAATCCTCAACCAATGCTCTGATACCATTCTGTCACGTCACGTTATTTAATATAACTATAAATGTCGTAACGTGAACGAATGAGGAATCAAGAGTAAAACCTAAACTAATTGAGCAAAAAATTACTCGGGAGCTCTACTAAATAAAAATTTAATTACATGGTTTCCAATTTACAATCTCAAAGTAAAATGCCGCAAAGGTTGGTCTCTCCACACACAAGTCCCAGTGTCCCACCTTCTAGAACTATAAATACCTGAAAAAAGTAGGATTTAGTGAGCTAACTAGCCTAGTAGGATTCAAATTCTCAAATCAAAAGGATTAAATTGTAAGATAATCAAGGAAAAATACTTGATTGATATCAAAGAAGGACAGTTAATCATCTTAATATGACAGTGAATTTGAAACAGTAGTACTGAAACACGGGGCATGCTCAGGAATTCACAATGAGACTCATATTCTGGTTCATATATTCATTCATAGAGGACAGATAACATGATGACCATAATCAAACTGGTATTAATGCAATGCCAAGCATCCTGGTGTCCTTTATCATTCTGTACGGCCCGTAAATGAATTCGGGTGCTCCTTCTAGGACTGGACCAGCCCTATTTGCACAGACATGTAATATCTCAACTGAGTGCAAAGACCCAAAAATTGTCATCACAGATTATTTCTGGTAAATCTCAAAGGTATACACAAGTACTCAAGATTTCACATGGAACAAAGGTTTATGTATTAATACCAATGATTCCAAAAGGTTGTAGTCATGTAGGAAACAATCAAACTTGAGATATTTAAGAACAACCCATAGCTAGATATGGATGACAAAAGAATGATCCCTCACAAAGGTATATGTTGTGTTGAAGACAGGTTGACACTACTAGACAGATAGGTCAACACTACTTGTTTGTCAAGCCAGTGGTGTCGACACAATTCAGGTGTGTGTCGACACTGCCGCTGCTTCCAGAAGGCAGTGAAGAGCAAAAAGGGTCTGTGGTGTCGACACAGGTCAGGGGTGTGTCGACACTACCACTGCTTCCAGAAGACAGTGAAGAACAAAGGAGTCTATAGTGTCGACACAGGTCAGAGGTGTGTCGACACTACCACTGCTTCCAGAACACAGTCAGAAGGAAAGAAGAAGAGGAAGAAGAAGAATCCTACAATATGGGTGGTATGAAAAACTTATGAAAGGAAGATTAAAGTATATACAACCCTTCTAAGAGATTTTTCCTTGCATCTAATAATAATTTCTTCACAAGTATATTTTGGCTAAGACATGAGCATTAGCTAAAGCATGGACATAATGGACAGAAAGGCATACCTATTGATCTTTTTAGAACACAAATCAAGGTGTGGATATAGTATACACTCAGACTTAGGATTCTAACAAAAGAAGGAGAGGTGATTACAGAAAAGAAAACCATTTCTACTGGTTTCAACAACACAAATTAGAACAGGTACATGGTAAGACACTAAAACACAAGGTTCTTGACAAAAGAAGGAGACAAGAAGGAGAGAAATAAAAAATGATGATCAGAAGAAGGAATCCTACAGACACACATACTAAAACATGATTGCAAGGGATGGACACACAATTCAAAAGAGGATTTACAAAATTAGAGACAAGCATGTACGTGGTCATGAATTCTCTAGCAAAGGTAAGAGACAAGAATAAGAGAGGAAGAAAGAATCCTACTAGAAGATTTCTATAGATACACATGCTACTTCACACCTACAGAAGATGAATACTCATTTCCAAAGATACTCATGAAATTAAAATCAGTATGTGAGAACTTCAACACCTAACAGGAGCTTCTTTAACATGTGTAGGAGACATGAGTGAGGAAGGAGGAAACGAATCCTATCAATACCTACTTATGTTCAACAGAAAGAATTTCACCAATTCGCATGACAAGACATGTTCACAAGAGATGAACTCATAACTCTTAAGATGGCTTATAAGGTTGGAAAACAAGTATATACATGGACATGAACCTTTAGCAAAGGTAGGAGACAAGGATTGAGAAGAGAAAAGAGAAGAGAAGAGAATCCTACATGACTGGTTAGAGTAAGGGTCCTTCTCCTCCACATAGAGTCAGTAGCAGTGTGATGAAGAACAAGAAAACGGCAGGTGCAGGTGAAGGAATTGCTATCAACAAAAGATGCTACAGTAGTTCCAGTATGCTGCAGTAGAAGCCATGACAAGAAGTGGCAATAACTCCTACAGCTCCAGCAACACAGCTGACCCAGTAGAACAATAGCAAGGCCACAACAACACACCCTTGGCAAGGAGATTGACAAGTGCAACAGTAGAAGAAGGAGGCAGGAGTGTAAGAACTCCCACGAAGAGTGTGGGGAGGCTTTTATAAGCTCCCAACCTTCACGCATGCTTGGCACGTCGGCCATGCATGTGTTAAGGTATAAACCCCTTAAACCTTCTAAGGCCACCTAGTCCATGCAACCATCTCATGGTGACACCTAATGGTGGGACATGTAAGGTGTTTAAGCCATGGGTTATGGCTTACGTAGCCCTCATGCGTAAGCAAGAAAAAATCATAAAAATGCTTACGGTAAATGGGCAATAATTCAGTTGGCCCAATAAACCCCATGTTTAGGTATCCTAATGATGTTCAATCAAGTTAAGATTTCAACCATAGGCTAATGAAAAAGTTTTACAAATTATGGTGATTTTAGTTTGAGTTTTAGAATTTATTTTTCACCCAGTGAAAAATCACCCAAAAAATAGTTGCGTCGGCTTCATCTCGATACCCGCATGTCAACAATTCTGGATATTTATATTTCTGATATCACCATATTTTTCTAGAAATTATGGTGTTCTCAGATTTTATTTTCGTTACAGAATTTCGGTGTCGCCCTACCGGAGCGCACACCTCTACGTACGACACTTGAAATATCATTTATTATCTCTAATAAATCCTAAATTAAGATTAATTACATCTCATGATAGTAGTTATGTTTAATCATCAAACTATTCACATTTTTATAGAAAATAAAATTTTCGGGGTGTTACAGTCGAGGGCCCACAAGCAGAACCACCCCGAACCCCGGACACACCGCGAGGTCGGGAAGCCGCACACGCCTGTGCCACCACAGATTGGCATCCAAGAATGGGACTACGGAACCGAGAGGACACCGAAGCGGAAACCACTAGAAGCACAGGCCAACAAGGCCAAACCAACGATGCCCACGGAAGCTAGACACGGCCAGGCTACAACCACCGTGCATGTTAGGGCAACGAGGCATACTTGGAAATGTTGTGAGGAAATGTCATCACAAAAACATCAACCAAGACACCGCCGCTAGCAGCCAAGAGGGGGACATGCTGTCCACGCCCTCTGCTAGCCAGCCTGGCTCCTGTCTCCGCCTCCCCGGAAGAGTGAGACAGAGCCGCCACAGAAACACCACAACACAACAACAACCGCAGCCTGGCCAAGCTGCGGCCTCACGCCTGACCTCCCTACGTGGCTCCGAAACCAACGCAGAGCGAGGCAGTGAGAAGAAGGACTGACTGGTCTGCGTCGGGAAGAGCTCCAGCCGGCCTCGACATCCCAGACCAACCAAGAGAGCTCTACAAACGACTTGGCACCGCTGTCCAAACCTCGTTTTCCCCTAAGCTCTAGAGTCCACCAACTCGGCTGCCAACTCGAGCACGCTCGTAGCCCCGAATGCTCCCTCAAAGGCTCCCAGGGATGGGGGTCCCAGGCAATGGAGAGAACCTCTGAACAGGACAAGCCCTCAAATGCCAAGCACTGGGCGAACATGCGGGGTGCGCGCAACAAGAACCATGTCGAACCGCTGGCTTGTAACCCACGACAAGCCCAGCAAGCAAGAGGCATGCACGGACCCTCAAGAGGGCCGTCGGGCAACCAAGGCACGCACGAACAGCTGGAACCTCGGAACACCACCAGATAGTACGGAAAATCTGTCACTCTGCTAATAATCGATTGACCACCAATCAATCGATTATTAGACAGACGCGACCCTCCTGGCACCACCGCCAGGACACGGCCACGAAGGTGTCACCTTCAGTCACTGAACGCAACCAGGTAACCTGCTGCATTCCCCACCTGAAGGTCCTGAGGGTAAGCCAACCCTGGGGCACACACCGACACCCCAACTGGAACCACAAAAACACCCAAGGCAACACAGGTACTGTCGCATCCTCCAAGGCTGTCGTGATACCATCGCGACGGGGAAGGGCACCGCGACACCAACCATGTCGCAACAAGGAAACGCACCACGACAAGATCACGTCGGACCGCCCGACCGTGACGCCATCGCATCAGGCCGGCGCAACACAACACGATCGTGCCCTCTGGTGTCACGACTCGCACCACGGTCGCGACACTAGAAGAAGGGCAGACCCATGGGATGCTCCATCCCGGGGCCACCCATACACCACAAACACTCCACACGGGGGAGGGGAGCATGGAGAAGTAGTAAACACTATCTACAAACCCCGAGGGGCTCCCAATCCACCCGGATCAAGAAGGGTACAAGCAATCCCTACCTTAAACAAAGAACGAACCTCAATAGGACCCTTCACGTTGGATTGGCCACCTCCTCCTCGCTCCACGCAAGCTCCACGGCACCGGGAACACAAGCACGACCCTCCTCCTCGCCTGAAACACACAAAGGAGAGAGAGAGAGGCGGAGCACCACTGGAGGGGAAGGAGAAGAGAGGGGAAGGAGGAAAAGGGAGAAGGGGTCGCCGGCCAAGGCCTTAAGCCTTCGGCATCTAAGACGCGACGGGGCGACACATCGTGTTAAGGACCTTAACGCGATGGGTCAATGCACCGCGACAAGAACACGTCCCCCAAGGACGCCGCGACAACACGACAGGTCGTACTGACACACCTGCCACCCTGACAGGCGTCAGACGACAAAAAAGCATGGAACACTATCGTGACCCGTTGACCGGGCATGACACGAAGACGTGACGGAGAAGCCAGGCGCGACAAGAACACAACGCATAAGTTCGTCGCGACAAGGATGACTGTCGCGTCGGACACCCACGACGTGACACTAACGCATCACCCAGCCTGGACGCGTTAGTGGCCAGTCATCCAAGACATCGGACGGAAAGCCGCGAATTACAGTGGTCTTGGGACATCTTGTAGAAGTTCTTATATATCAGGTCTTGTGCCTCTTCCTACGTGAAGAAAAGATTGGTAGGGTTTTCCCGTGAGTTTTTCCCTTTGGATAGAAGGGAAGATTAATGGTGTACTGGTGTGTTTGTTCTCCTTCAAATTGTGAAGGGAAGACCAACTGTGATGGGTGTTGTAGTGTCCTTAAGGGGGAATGTATCCTTGTGTTAGTGGAATCCCAAGTTGTTGCTTGGGGACTAGACGTGGGACTAAGAAGGAGCTCAGTGCCAAATCAGGATAAATCATCGTGTCTTTGTGAGATTGCTTTTCCCTCTATTTTTGCGATAATGTAACGCTAACTGTTGACCAGGTTGCTAGCCCAGAGGAGGGTGGGTGAATAGATTGCTTAAAGTATATCTTGAAAATTTCCTGTTAAAAATAACTTCAAACAGAAACACTAAACGCAAGTGTTAGAGCCAGTGAGTAGCGGAATAAGATAAAAACTCACACAAACAATGCACAAGAGTTTTATCCTGGTTCGGATCTCCTATCACCAGAAGTCCTACGTCCATTCCCCAAGAAACTACTTGAGATTTTACTAACCAATGGTACAGTCTCCCTTATGGACACTTACACATCCAGCACCTACTGGCCTTCTCTTCAACCTAAGAAGAGACAAAAAAACCACCTGTAACAACATGTCTTCCCTTCAACAAGGGGAACAAACCACTTACCCACAACAGGTCTTCCCTTCAACAAGAGAAGCAAACCACCTACCCACAGCAGGTCTTCCCTTCAACAAAGGGAACAAAACACCTACCCACAACAGGTCTTCTCTTCGTACAGGAAGAGGAACACTTAGAAAAAGAGGAGGAGTGAATGTCCCCTAAATCAAGCTTATACAACAAAGCCTTGCTTGATCTGAGGCGCGAACTAAGAGAGAAAATAATGGAGCTATGATGCTACTCTCTCAGAAACAATATGCTTTCAAAGAAAAATAGAAGTGAAGGCTTCAGGAGAGCTCAGAGCAGATGGACTTAGAGTGAGGGCACACTGCTCTTCTAATGGTTGTAAAGGCTTGTGTGTATCCGCATGTGTTGCTTGCTGGGTTCACTTCCTTCTTTTGTTTCTTCACAACCATTGTCTTCTTATAAGCATTTTGGCTATCTTTATATGTATTCGTTGAAGTAACTATTGTGTTGCCTTTATTAGAATTTGTTTCCTAGGTGTCATGCCAGGTCTATTTTGCTATGAGAGGAAGAGACTACCAGAAACCTGCATACAATAAATGCTCAAATATAAAGAGAGAAAAATCATGTAGAAATCTTTTGTGTAAGTTAACTTCTGCTAACTGGAGCCGTAAGATGTATTTCCAAGAAAGGTATGTTCCTTTCTATTTACACGTAAAGTATTAGAAGACTTATCTTGAGAAAGATAGTCAGCCAAAGAGTCATACTGTATTGGAAATATATCTAGCAACAAATTTAGCATATAGAAGACATCTTAGAATGCTTATATATATGAAACAGATGACGGGACATTTAAATTTCACACCTTCAAATCTCTAAGAATATTTAAAACATGTCTTTGAATACTTTAATCATATTATCAAATATGTTTTTAGAAAGTTCCTTAATCAGAAGATATGCAATGTGATCAATATGATTTCATCAAGAAAAATAGCTTGATAAAGATAATATATATTTTATTTGAAATCACATTTGATATGATAAATCCAATCGATGTTTATACAAACAATCGATATCTAAAGCAATCGATGTGAAACTGATCAGTAATCGATGTGGCAATTGATATTCAAGTCATAACATCAATCGATATCTAAATATAATAGTAATTGATGTGACACTTGATATTCAAGTCATAATAACAATTGATGTCTAAATATAACAGTAATCGATGTTTATAAAGGCAATCGATGTTTTATGAAGGCAATCGATGGTTTATAAAGACAATCGATGTTCAAGTTTAATAGCAATCAATGTTTAAGTTAAAAGACAATCGATATTTTATAAAGACAATCAATGTTTAAAGACAATCGATGTTTTATAAAGACAATCGATGTTTATGAAGGCAATCGATGTTAAGATGTTCAGCAAATCGATATGACAATTCGATTGGACAAAATACAACGTGATCTGCCAAAGTAGACTGCTTCGACTGGCCAAGATATAATGCAATCAATCGAAATGAAGCTTGAGATATGACGAAGTGTAACTTCAGATTTGACGAAGTGAACTTCGGATGAACAGAAGTTAACGTTGTCGGTCGAAGTTGAAACATGCAGTCAGTCGAAGTGAACTTCATACATGGATTCAGATATGACGAAGTGAGACTTCGACTGATCAAGACAAAAATAAGCATGGCGAAGTACCAGATTTGGATATGACGAAGCTAGCTTTGTATGATCAAGAAGCAAAACATGTATGACTTTGGATGATGATGTTTAAAGCTATGGATGATGAGACTTGACTTCGATTGAAACTATGAAAAGATTGTCAGTGATGTAAAACATGAATTTATGAATGAAACTATGAATGACAACAAAGATTTATAAGAAATGAACACCATCTAGTGGACTTAGAAATTCTTGGAATACTTATAATGGTGATCCTTGAAGTATTATTTATTTCCTTTGAGTTTTCTGTTGACAGACTTAATCAAAATGATATTAAGGTAAAACACATGATTTTAAAAAAATAGAAATATCCTGATAAGTTTTGTTATCCCCTAAATATATAATCATGGAGATAAAGGAGTCAACACTAACCTCTATACATTTAAGTTTTTATTTTTGAGTTACAGAATTTAATTTTTGCAGCCCATTCACCCCCCCCCCCCCCTTCTGGGTTTGCTAGTTGGGCAGCATGACTTCTCTAAATACACTTAAGTATCTCTTCTAGGAAACAAATCTGAGACATTTCTGCATTCTTGAAGTTTAACAAAGTTATTCAGAAAATTCAAAACTTTACAATAATTAGTCTAAGATCAGATCATCGATGAGAATTCAAGAATGAAGAGTTCATCAAGTACCGTGAAAAAAAGGACATTGAACACAATCTTATGCAATCTGTTCGAGCAATCTGCACTTCTTTCAAATTTCAGAAGTACCTCAGTCTTAGCAAGCCATTCTCCACCATCATACCAATGGGAAGGAAAATCTGAAGACAAGAATTCCGAGCATTGTCCGGTGGCTCACGCCCCCGCCATGGAGATTAAAGTTCAATGTTGATGGTGCTTTCAAAACAACATCCGGGTCAACTGGAGGGGGAGGAATCCTTCGCGATCACGAAGGTAATATGTGCTGGGCTTTCACTCGGGCATACTAAGGTTTGAACTCTAGTCTCGCTGCTGAGGCTTTGGCACTCAGAGACGACATTTATCTTTGCTGCAGTAAAGGAGTTACTGATGTGTTGGTGGAGACCGATTCTTATAATCTTCTGCAGATTGTCACCAAACAAATCTCATGCCCTTGGGACTTGGCCTGCATCACTCAATATATTGCTGCCAAAACTCAAAAACTGAATGCTGAAATTGCTTATACTCCTCAGGAAGCTAACAAAGTTGCAGACCGCTTGGCTAGTTTTGCATTGTTCTGTACCCATCTTGTCATTTGGGATTCATGGGCCGCTATGCCTACCATTGTCAAGGATCCCTACCATCTTGATAAGGTGGGGTGTCCTTCCATCAGGCCCTAGCCCCTTTCTGTACCTACCTTTTTCCTACTTATAAAATTCCTACCTGCCGCATGGAGAAGGTAGTGGCCCTCACACTTGGTGAGGCCGCCCCTACCTACCTCTTTGGTTCGGCTATATTAAAAAAAAACACAATCTTCTGAGCTATACAAAGAGAATATTACCTTGGCCACATATAGCTTGGAGAGTACTCAGCTGTGACGGAATGCCTCGTCCAAGCCCGTTAAACCAGTAACGTGCTTGATTCGAGTCCGTCTCCCGCGAATGGGCCGAAGCCTCGCAAGGGATACCACACACTAGTCCGTGAAAATACAAAGGAACACACCATTGCATTTATAATATACAAGGTTTTACATAGCCAATCTTCAAAAGAAATAAAGCAAAGTACACAAGTCTGGGGCATACCCTGAGGTACAACAGGTACAACTGAAGAAAGAAAAGCTACACTGCTGGAGGCGCTGGGCCAACACCGCTATGTCGCGTCTCCGAACTGGACGACGGTAGAGAAACCTCCTCCTCGCCCTCGCCTGTGGGGAGTAGGGGTGAGCCTCGCTAGTCACTGGCTCAGTAGGGAACTCCCCCAACACCGAGCAAACCAAACACAAGTACCGAAAGTAGTAAACTATGCTAGCAATTTAAAGCACAACTAAACAGTATATTAAAGCTATAAACAAACTCACCGCTAGCCGACTGCGTAAAACATTTGTAATAAATAAACGGCAAAACTCCAACACGTGTACGAGCTACGGTAGAGACCGCCACACTCGAGCCACGTAGACTGGTTCGCGACACCAGCAACAGACCCGGACAACTAACACAGGTCTACCTCTCAGTCTCACAGCCACAGACGAAAGGTCCATCTGCCGCTCCACGTGAAAAAGACAAGCAACAGTGGAGACCAACTAAACACCACCACCTGCAGACCACATGGTCCCAGGCCCATGCCTGGCACCTCTAGAGACCCTGGCCTGGGCTTGCTAGAGTGAGGCACTGGAAAAGGACTAGTCGGGGACCAGTGTCGACAACTGGTGCCCGTACCCCCAACTAAGAGTGCGCTACAAGTGACTAGAAACAAACACAAGAGTCACTGTCCCATTGTCGTCTTTCCCTCAGCCGGACGTACAACTCAAACTAAGGAGTGAGGGTCTCCGGTCAGACGACATAGACCTCGACGGTACAGCACAAGTACCGGGACAAAGCCCTGAGCTAACAGCCTGGCTCACAGAGAACCTGGGGCACCCAACTGAAGAGGTAACCACGGTAGGCGTCTACTACCTGACACGCACACAGAAACCATGTGCGCACCGCACAAACCATGTGAAACCTCACGTAAACCTCGTGTACTGACGGTCCACAACACGTGAACACCACCTGCCTCGTGTGAACACTATGTCCACAGACAAATTACTAGCTAGCTACGTAACCTGTGAGCTAGCCTCAAAAACCACACGCTTCCCAGAGTGCCACAAGTGCCAATGCACTGCTCACTAACACTGAGCATACCGATAACGATAATCAGATAGTCACATGCGTAAACCATGCACAAACACGGCCTCTCGGGCCAAGTCGCGACAACCCATTGGGTCGCCTTCAGAAGGCGTTGCCACGACATGTCGCCTTCAGATCCAGAACGTGACCTACTTACATGTCGCCTCCTGATCCTTAACGCGGCACATCGCTGTGTCGCGTTCAGGACGTGACATAGGGACCCGTCGCCTTATCAGGTGGGAACCCTAATCCGGGCTCTCTCCATGAAAGCCCATTTCACACCATACAAACCACCCTTAATTCTTCATTTTCATGCTTTTGTGAATACCTAAGCATGGTATCTAAGGTTAGAAACGCATTAAACTGATTGGAACCCTATCCCTTGTGATTTACACCCCAAAAACGGGAAGAGTTCACCTACCTTCGTGAAGAACGCGTTATGCAGCGATCTCCCGGCGTTTCCCCTGCTTCTCTCGGACTCCCTGCAGCGAGGACATGCCGAAGACGCCAAAACCCAGCAGAAATCGCCACAGCTCCTCCCCCTGGCCGAGCAGAACCCTTGTGCGTTCTGCTTGGCTGGGGTTATTTAAAAACCTGCAGCGGTTCGGAACGCGATGCATCGTGGCATCGCGATTAGGTCGCGATGGACCTGAGCGTCGCCTTCCCAACGCCCGATGGCCTGAGCGCTACACGTGGCGCACATGCAGACGCTCAACACTTCAAGACGGCCCCATGAACACGACGGCCTCCTCTGTCGCGTTAAGAACGCGACACACCTTCCTGTCGCGATGACAGGCTGAGGAATCTAGGGTACTGTAGGCCCAAACTGTCGGCCCAGTAAGCCCCAGAAACACACACACACACGACACACAAGCCACATTGGCCTTACATTGGCCACCACAAGCGCTAAACACACGATCCACGAGGATCTGAAAAACGCGCGACGTTACATTAGTATCATCTAAAAAGAAATTTCGACCTCGAAATTCATAATACAATTTCACATATAATGTACACATATAATTACAAATACTATCATCTAAAAAGATTTAAAACATTACTCGAACAAGTAAGGATATCCTTTAGCCATTTCGTCGGCTAACTCCCAGGTATCCTCACCACCCAGCCTATTTTCCCATCTGACTTTAACTAACTCAATTTCTTTATTTCGCAACTTTTTCGTCTTGCGACCAGTAATTTGTACCAGATATTCTGGCATGGACATGTCCGGTCTCAAATCACTTCCTTGATAACTGATTATTTGCGTTGGGTCCTCAATACACCTCTTTAACATGGAGACATGAAAGATATCATGAACATCTGCAAAATCTACTTGCAAATCCAGTCTATACGCTGTCTCCCCAATTCTTTCCAACACCTGGAAGGGTCCCACATATCTCGGACTCAGCTTTCCCTTCTTACTGAATCTCACAATACCTTTACTAGGAGAATTTTTCTGAAAAACATAATCTCCAACTTCAAATTGAAGTGGCCTTCTCCGATTATCAGCATAACTTTTCTGCCTATTCTGAGCTGTTTGCAATTTTTCCTTAATAAACTTTACCAACTTTGTAGTTTGCTGAACTAACTCAGGGCCCACTAACTGCCTCTCTCCCACTTCATGCCAATTTAAAGGTGTTCTACATGGTCTTCCATATAAAGCTTCATACGGTGCCATCCCAAGGCTGGTATGATAACTATTATTATAAGCAAATTCCACCATACCCAAATGATGCTCCCAGCTACCACCTCAAACTAAACAACAAGCTCGCAACATATCTTCAATCGTCTGGATAGTTCTCTCTGTTTGACCATCCGTCTGCGGGTGGTAAGCTGAGCTATACCTCAACTCAGTGCCTACAACTCTCTGCAGGCTCCTCCAAAAATCTGAAGTAAATCTGGGATCTCTATCAGATACAATTGACTTCGGAATACCATGAAGTGGAATAATTCTATCAGCATACACTTTTGCTAATTTATCCACTGGCCAAGACATACTCACTGGCACCAATCTGCACACTTTAGTCAATCTATCCATAAACACCCATATTCCATTATGACTTGAAGCTGTTCTCGGTAAGCCTGCCACGAAGTCCATAGTAATATCATCCTACTTCCACTGCGGAATGGGTAACGGTTGCAATAGACCTCCAAGCTTCTGATGCTCTGCCTTAATTTGCTGACACACAGCACATCTTGAAACAAATTCAGCTATTTCCTTTTTCATATGAGGCCACCAGAAATACTTCCTCAGATCCTGGTACATCTTAGTACTGCCTGGATGGATAGTGTACCGGGATTTATGGGCCTCTTCTAATACTCTTTGCTTCATTTCTCTTTCTGCTGGTACAAATAACCTGCCTCTGAGCCTGACCACACAATTATCATCAAGGGTAACTCCTTCCATTTTCACAATTTCGGCTAAATTTGCATCTGCTTTCTGAGCTTCAACAATCTGCCAATACAAAGATGGCTCTATAGTATTACTGGCTAGTACTGCCCGCCGCTGACTACTCGGCACGTACAAGGAGTTTTCTGCTATCTCCTCATACAACTTCCATTCTTTAATTATCATGTGACTTACATAAGCTTTCCTGCTTAAGGCATCAGCAACAACATTGGCCTTACCCGGATGGTAAGCTAAACTAAAATCATAATCCTTTAAATATTCCACCCATCTACGCTGGCGAAGATTTAAATCTTTCTGAGAGAAGATATACTTTAAACTTTTATGATCTGTAAAAATTTCAAATTTTTTGCCATACAAATAATGCCTGCACATTTTCAAAGCAAACACAACTGTTGCCAATTCTAAATCATGGGTGGGATAATTCTCTTCTGCTGGCTTCAATTGTTTGGACGCATAGGCTATCACTTTGCTATACTGCATTAATACTGCGCCCAGCCCTCTTCTAGATGCATCTGTATATACAACAAATCCACCACTTCCTGCCGGTAGTGTCAATATTGGTGTTGTAGTAAGCCTTTTCTTTAATTCTATACACTTTTCTGACACTCTCCGGACCACACAAATGGCACACCCTTCCTAGTCAGTCTAGTCATGGGTGCCGCAATCATAGAAAAATCTTGTATGAAGCGCCTATAATAGCCTGCCAGCCCCAAGAAACTTCTAATCTCTGTAATTGTCTTAGGCACTTCCCACTTCATCACAGATTCCACTTTACTTGGATCGACTGCCACTCCATCTGCCGAGATGACATGACCCAAAAACTAAATTTCCTTCAACCAGAACTCACACTTACTAAATTTAGCAAACAACTGATTATCTCTTAATAACTGAAGAGTAAACCTCAAATAAGCAGTATGCTCCTCTTCAGAAGCTGAATAAATCAGAATATCATCTATAAAGACCACAATAAATTGGTCCAAATACGGATGAAAAATTCTGTTCATCAGATCCATGAAAGCTGCAGGAGCATTGGTCAGCCCAAACAGCATAACCACAAATTCATAGTGACCATATCCTAAAGCTGTGTTTATCTATATCCTCCTCTCTGATTCTCAATTGATGATACCCTGACCTCAAGTCAATTTTAGAAAACACCTTGGCTGACTGCAATTGGTCAAACAAATCATCTATTCTTGGCAACGGGTACTTATTCTTAATGGTCACATCATTCAACTTTCTATAATCAATACACATTCGAAAGCTTCCATCCTTCTTTTTTACAAATAACACTGGTGCTCCCCACGGGGAGTGACTCGGCCTAATAAACCCTTTTTCTAACAATTTTTCCAATTGCTTCTTCAACTCTTTAAGCTCTGCCGGTGCCATCCGATAGGGTGCCTTAGAAATCGGCATGGTACCCGGCAACAACTCAACAGTAAAGTCCACCTCTCTGTGTGGAGCTAAACTAGGCAACTCATCTGGAAACACATCTGCAAATTCCCTAACCATGGGAACGGCCTCAACTGACTTACTAATTTCTATCAAACTTACAAAAACTAAGTAAGCCACACACCCCGCATTAATCAACCTTCTAGTTCTAATTGCAGAAATTATAAACTTAGAAGCACAAAAAGGCATACCTTGATATTCAAATACAAAACCATTGGGGTGACAAAACCTGATCCTTTACTTCCTGCAATCTAGCATAGCTCCATAGGCCTCAAGCCAATCCATACCCAAGATAATATCATAATCAGTCAACTGTAAAGCATATAACTGACCTGGCATCTGGTTCCCTTCAAACACCACTGGAGCCTCATCTATATAACACGAGGTGAGCATAAACTCACCAGAGGGAACTTCCACTACTAATTCACATGATTTTTCTTCAAGAGTGTGAGCCATACTATCCAGGAATTCTTCAGAAATAAATGAATGCGAGGCACCTGAATCAAATAAAATTTTTGCTGAATATTCATAAATGGGGATAGTACCTTCTATCATATTCGATGCCTCCGCCTGGGCACGGGTGATAGCCATAACCCGACCCCTACCTCTCTGCTGTGGTGCTCCTCTGCCACGACCTGCCGGTGGCTACTGAGACTGCTGAACACCTCTACCATAACCATATTCCCTCGGATAGGGACAATTACGGATCAAATGCCCTGGCTGATTGCAGTTAAAACACCTATAGCCTGGTGGAAGGGTAGGCTGCCTGGCGGTACTTTGCTGCGATTCCTCCACCTCTGGCTTACCACGACCCTACTGAACTTGTTGACGACCTCCCCATCCTCTTCCTTTACCTTTAAATTCCTGTTTTAATTTCTGGCCCCACTTACCAAAACCAGATGAGGAAGGTCCCGCTGATGCTTTGCCCTTACTCACACCCCTGACTGCTGGGGTAGCCGGAAACTACCCGAACCTGACTCGCCCACCTGACGAGTCCGAACTGCTCTTTCCAGAGTAGCTGCTCTCTGGGCTGCTTCTTCAACTGTTCTACACATTAATGGTATCACTGCAGTCTGCAATTCTTGCCTCAAACCACGGATAAAATATTCAACCATCATAGCATTATCCGTGACAACATAGGGTGCATACCTGCTCAGTGCCATGAACCGCATCTGATACTCCAGGACCGAAGTCTCACCTTGCTGCAAGGTCCTGAACTGCTCCCTTTTTGCCTGCTGCACTTGAAGAGGAAATAATGTATCGTTAAATACTTCAAGAAATTCAGGCCAGGTAATAGCACCCTCTATTCTGCCTGAAAAGGTGGTCTGCATCTTCAGACGCCACCATTCCTGCGCAAATCCCCTCAGCTGATAGGTAGCCAACAGAACTCTATCCGCTGCCGGACACCTCATGGTCATAAAGACCCTCTCAATCTCATGAATCCAGTGCTCCGCTGTATCTGGATTCGGCCCTCCTGTATAAGTGGGCGGCTGCAACCTCAAAAACCTTTCAACTTGCACCACTGGCTCTTCTGCCGCAATCACGGGTGGTGATGGTGGTACTGGTGCCACAAAAGGTACCTCCACCCCTGGCTGTGGTGGAACTGGGGCCACAGGTACCGCCTCTCCGATCACTGGTGGTACCGGTGCCTGCTGATCCATCCTCATCCGAATATCGGTGAGGCTCTTCCAAATCCTTTATATCATCCGCTGAGTCGACTCCTCAGGGTCATCTCCTCCACCACCCCAGTCTCTTCTATCGGCCATTACAACTGCCTGCACACACAACAAGCCACAAGAAGGCCAGCTACCAGCAGTGTATCCACAAGAAGGTATGGCTATGTAACTTCTTAATTCCTTTATATTCACACGGACCTTGCTCTGATACCAACTGTGATGGAACGCCTCGTCCAAGCCCGTTAAACTAGTAACGTGCTTGACCCGAGTCCATCTCCCACGAACAGGCCGAAGTCTCGCAAGGGATACCACACACTAGTCCGTGAAAATACAAAGGAACACACCATTGCATTTATAATATACAAGGTTTTACATAGCCAATCTTCAAAAGAAATAATGGAAAGTACACAAGCCTGGGGCATACCCCGAGGTACAACAGGTACAACTGAAGAAAGAAAAGCTACACTGCTGGAGGCGCTAGGCCAACACTGCTACGTCGTGGCTCCGAACTAGACGATGGTAGAGAAACCTCCTCCTCGCCCTCGCCTGTGGGGAGTAGGGGTGAGCCTCGCTAGTCACTGGCTCAGTAGGGAACTCCCCCAACACCGAGCAAACCAAACACAAGTACCGAAAGCAGTAAACTATGCTAGCAATTTATAGCACAACTAGATAGTATATTAAAGCTATAAACAAACTCACCACTAGCCGACTGCGTAAAACAGTTGTAATAAATAAACGACAAAACTCCAACACGTGTACGAGCTATGGTAGAGACCGCCACACTCGAGCCACGTAGACTGGTTCGTGACACCAGCAACAGACTCGGACAACTAACACAGGTCTACCTCTCAGTCTCACAGCCACGGACGAAAGGTCCAGCTGCCGCTCCACGTGAAAAAGACAAGCAACAGTGGAGACCAACTAAACACCACCACCTGCAGACCACACGGTCGCAGGCCCATGCCTGGCACCTCTAGAGACCCTGGCCTAGGCTCGCTAGAGTGAGGCACTGGAAAAGGACTAGTCAGGGACCAGTGTCGACAACTGGTGTCCGTACCCCCAACTAAGAGCGCGCTACAAGTGACTAGAAACAAACACAAGAGTCACTGTCCCATTGTCGTCTTTCCCTCAGCCGGACGTACAACTCAAACTAAGGAGTGAGGGTGTCCAGGTCAGACGACACAGACCTCGATGGTATAGCACAAGTACCGGGACAAAGCCCCAAGCTAACAGCCTAGCTCACAGAGAACCTGGGGCACCCAACTGAAGAGGTAACCACGGTAGGCGTCTACTACCTAACACGCACATAGAAACCACGTGCGCACCGCACAAACCACGTGAAACCTCACGTAAACCTCGTGTACTGACGGTCCACAACACGTGAACACCACCTACCTCGTGTGAACACTATGTCCACGGACAAATTACTAGCTAGCTACGTAACCTGTGAGCTAGCCTCAAAAACCACGTGCTTCCCAAAGCGCCACAAGTGCCAATGCACTGCTCACTAACACTGAGCATACCGATAATGATAATCGGATAGTCACATGCGTAAACCATGCACAAATAGGGCCTCTCGGGCCAAGTCGCGACAACCCATTGGGTCGCCTTCAGAAGGCGTCGCCACGACATGTTGCCTTCAGATCCAAAACGCGACCTACTTACATGTCGCCTCCTGATCCTTAACGCGGCACATCGTTGTGTCGCGTTCAGAACGCGACATAGGGACCCGTCGCCTTATCAGGCGGGAACCCTAATCCGGGTTCTCTCCATGAAAGTCCATTTCACACCATACAAACCACCCTTAATTCTTCGTTTTCATGCTTTTGTGAATACATAAGCATGGTATCTAAGGTTAGAAACACATTAAACTGATTGGAACCCTATCCCTTGCGATTTACACCCCAAAAACGGGAAGAGTTCACCTACCTTCGCGAAGAACGCGTTATGCAGCGATCTCCCGGTGTTTCCCTTGCTTCTCCCGAACTCCCTACAGCGAGGACACGCCGAAGACGCCAAAACCCAGCAGAAATCGCCACAGCTCCTCCCCCTGGCCGAGCAGAACCCTTGTGCGTTCTGCTTGGCTGGGGTTATTTAAAAACCTACAGCGGTTCGGAACGCGACGCATCGTGGCATCGCGATTAGGTCGCGACGAACCTGAGCGTCGCCTTCCCAACGCCCGCTGCCCTGAGCGCTACACGTGGCGCACATGCAGACGCTCAACACTTCAAGACGGCCACATGAACGCGACGGCCTCCTCTGTCGCGTTAAGAACGCGACACACCTTCCTGTCGCGATGACAGGCTGAGGAATCTAGGGTACTGTAGGCCCAAACTGTCGGCCCAGTAAGCCCCAGAAACACACACACACACGACACACAAGCCACATTGGCCTCACATTGGCCACCACAAGCGCTAAACACACGATCCACGAGGATCCAAAACATGTGCGATGTTACATCAGCCCTACAAGTAGTTAGTTCAGTGGAGCCTTAACTCGATCGAAGTGAAGTGGCAGACACTCTTGCCTGATCTGAAGGTCATCGGATCCCACATTGAATGACAGTTACCTAGGGATAGTAAATGCCTTAAAGAGAATAATGATGGATTGGCCATGATTGCCATGGCTACTACCCATGATCCTTGTGACCTCTACCCTCTGATTACGACCACAACCCCGGCCATAACTGTAGCAATGTTGCATGAAATTGTTGGAGAGATTAGACCACCGTAATAAATCATAAAGGAATCCCTTGGGTTAGAGCATGCAAGATTCTACACCCATATTACTATGAGGAGCGATCTCGAATCGCTCACCCTCTTGCTCTATTTTTGACTTAAGTATCAAAAGATTTTCCCTAAGATTCCAATCCCAAAACCCCCTAATCCATTTTCCTTCTTGCAAATCTTCTTCTTTATGGATAGGATCGCCATCTAGTTTCTCAAATCTCAAGGTCATCTAATGGTCAACAACATATTCGAGGTTCAGCCTCTTCAATTACTTTTTATTTATTCTTGAGGTTTGATGCATAGTAAATAACTTAAATTGTACATAATATTACTAAATAACTTAAATTATCTCTAATATTACCAATTTATCTAGCACTTTCTTTTCCTAGTTTGTTTTTTAATTTATTCATGACTTCTGAAGCTAAAATCTCGAGAGTTTTAAGGTTGATGACTTTGAAGCCAGAAGATTTCAATGTTTTGCAACATATCCTACTTGACGATAGCTAAAAGTAAATATATTAGTAAAGTGATTAATTCAATTACCTAAATGCCTACATTCTTGGTGGGTTAAGTGGTTTATGGCTTCTTTTTGTACTACTTCTTAGGCAGAAACGTACTCCAAGAATGATAAATTCTGCATCATTAGGAGTTTTGAGGAAATGTTTAGTTCAGATGCATATCCATTGAATTTGATCCTTTCCAGCGTTTTCAAGTATATATAACATTAGAGGATCCCGGTTGAGTCGATCGGTTAGAACTTTTGCTTAAAACAGGAGATCCCGAGTTCGATTCCTGAGGGGGGGTTACCTGATTTACGTGCAATCCTCGAGATGTGTAAATTCGAGATTTTCCGGTCAAGTGAGGTAAGGGCAATATAGATATACGGAAAGTAGGAGTTGTCAAGTCCTGATCTTGGAGTTCACAAACACCAATCCCTGAACCCACAAAATCACACGGGGCGAAATTTCCTCGTTATATATATATATATATATATATATATATATATATATATATATATAACATTAAAGTCTCATTTGACTTAATAAAATATGAAAAAAAAATGGTACTTGCATGTGTACATAAATTTACAGATATGTTTGTCCTCACATTAAAATTAAGACGGGTCTTATAGTCAAGTGAAAGGTATATTCGGTTGCGAGTCTTATTTTATTGTGAGAGTAAACACATTCGTGAATGTTAATATATGTGGACATCGAAAATTATTCGACAGACTATTGATATGGGTGCCTATGAAATTAGATGAAAGCATGGCAATCAAACATTCTCAATGAAATAGAATATTTTGACCCCTGGATGTCCACATACTGCAGCAAAGGGGTTGCATTATCCTGTTCAAGTAAAACTTTATATTTGATCTTTTAAGGGGTGATGCGACCATTGTGAGTCATGAAGACGCTTTTTGCTTTTTATTTTTTCACGATCTCTTTTTCTAGTATTTTTCTAAGAATATTGTTTCAAGGTTGTGATCACCCCTGAGAATTTAGATCTGTAAAAACAATATGGTGGCTCTTTTTTTCTATCCGATGTGATCACATTTTGGGCACATTTACTCAATTTTATGTTGCTCTTCACATTTCCAACATGGCATTTGGCTATTTCAACTATCAGCTTCCAAGCTGTTGAATAAAATTTCTTTATAATGTCAAAAAATTTCATGAAAAGAAGTGATGATGCCTAGACCATGCCTAGGTGACCAGGCGCCGTTAGAAATTTAAGACGCAGACCCATCCCTTCTTGTTTGAGCCCAAAGGGACGAACGAACGCACCTGTCTAAGTGGGCCGGGCAGCCCACTGTGGTAATCCATTCTTGAAGCCTAAAACTTCCTAATACATGATATTTTTGTTACTAAAAATAAGAACGCAATTGCCAGCATGGCTTTCGAGGTCGTGACAGGTGTCAATAGTTTAGAATATTGTAAAGACATTGTGAGTCACAAAAATCTTCCTGCAACATTATTTGTAAAATTTTAAAAATAATTCTCAAATCATATCCAATTCATATATAAAATCTATCCAAGCCACATTCTTTATAGCCCGGCCCCCCTTTATAGTCGGAAAGGATATTGGGTGGGGCAGGGAAGCGAATCTAGGCCGAATATTTGCCTATGACTTGAGTCATTAAAAAAAAAAACATTCTTTATAGCCCTACTAGGTTCTTCCTTGTTATATCCTAAATGATTTTTTGCTTACTTTGTCAAGTTATTTATAAGTTCCAAACAATTTTCCTTACCACCACCAGGCACCATCAATAAGTGATGCTCCGTTGAGTTGTGCTTGCAGTGCACCAAAGAACAATAGAAACCTTCTCCTTGTCCTTTTTCTTAAGACCTCAAGGCTGCTCTTGTTCAACTGTTCTTTCCCTCCTCGTCCCACACAGTCACAGACTGCACCACCAAGTCCTTGACCCTGATCTGCAACTGATGATAGAGCTAGGCTCCAACCATTACGACCAAAGAGAAGAGAGTAATAAGAATATGAGATCAATCTGTGGAATACCAGCTAGACTTGTGCAAATGCTCTTTTTACTATCATCACCTTCTTTGCACCCCCACTTTTTTTCTTCCTTTCTTTTTTTCCATTGTGCTGAAGACCCAAATTGGAAGGACTCGAGACGTGTGAAAGATGTTCTCAGATGAGAGATTGAACAAAACTTGTTAAGGTTTTGAACCCTTAGGTGTTTGGTTACAGTTTTTTACCTCTCTTTTCTCTAAATTTAAAAAAAAAGAGAAGACAGATACAAAGATATGTTTGGTAAGTAGTTTTTTTTTTTTAGGGAAGATTTTTTTCCTATGTAAATCTCTCTAGAAAAAAAAATAAGTCTCACCTTATTTTATTTTAAGATCACACTGACTCCTCCACCCCCCACCCCCTGCGCACCCTCCCCACCCCACCCGGCGCCCTCCCCCACCCCATCCGACGACCCCCCCTACCCGCCGGCGCCCTCCCCCACACCCGTCGGCAGCCTCCCCCACACCTGCCGGCAGCCTCCCCACCCCACCCCATCCGGCGACCCCCCCCACCCTCTGGCGCCCTCCCCCACACCCGTCGACAGCCTCCCCCACGCCACCCCATCCGGCGACCCCCCACCCTCCGGCGCCCTCCCCCCCACCCGCCGGCAGCCTCCCCACCCCGCCGATGCCCTCCCCCACCCCCCACCCGCCAGCGCCCTCCCCCACCCCCCGACACCCTCCTCCTCCCCCCTGCTCTCCCACCCACCGGCGCCCTCCTCCACCCCACCCACCGGCGCCCACCCCCACCCCTGCCGGCACCCTCCTCCTCCCCCCCTCCTCTCCCACCGGCTGGTGCCCTACCCCACCCCACCCGGCGAGCCCCCACCCGCCGCGCCCTCCCCCACCCGCCGGCGCCCTCCCCCCCCCTGCGCCCTCCCCCCCCCCCCCCCCTGCCACCCCTCCCCCACCCACCCCACAACTTCAAACTTAAAAAAAATATACTTCTCGCCAACAGATAAAACATTTTTTTACAATTTTAAAATTTTAATAGAAAATGGAGACATCATTAATTTTTAGATAGAAATAGTTAAAAAAAAAGTGTTCTCAAACACCCTATTAATTAGTTAAAGTTAAAAAAGGAAAAGAAAAAATAACTTAAGTCAAGATCACCTTGGCCTTCACCGAAATTTGACGGGACCTTGATTTGGTTTACAAATCTTTGTCACTAGTTCATGTGTGATTTGAGGTTGGTCAGTGGCTTTCACGGGAAGTAGTTTTGATTAAAGATCTATTTGATATTTGTTTGAGCGTAAAATCTCATATATTTTCAGATAAAATTTTATATAATGATTTTTTTGATATCTTAAAAAATTAATTTATGAAAATTTTTTACCTAAATTTAACACGTTTTGACATCTTTGATGAGACCTTGTAAACTATTTTATTTGATTTCTCTTTTATTTAAGATTTTTACGAGTGAGATTACAATCTCTGCTCTCATTTCTATTATCTCTTTGGCACTATCAACTACTTTCTCTAAGACGGCGATCGATGACTGACGCTCGACGACCAACAACCGACGGACACCTGACGATCAACGGGCGCTTGACGACCGATGATCTATAGTCGGCTATTGGCCCTTGATGTCCAGGGCCTTGAAGCCGGCCGCTACTGGCGCCCAACACCCAATAACTAGTCGTTGACGGCTAGCGTCGGATGATTGACGTATCGAGCGTATTTTTTAAGATATTTTTTTTAAAAATATTTTATTAGAAATAAATATAAAAAATCTTTTTAGAAAAAATTATTTACGTAAATATTAAATATTAATTATATTTTTATATTTTTGTAAATACTTTATTTTTTGTAAAAAATCTTATAAATATATTTTACAACCAACAAAATGAATTCTAAACCTCTTTCAAAAGTTGTGCTTAGTGCAGTTTCAAGTGTTTGATCTCTAGCTACAAGCTCCCTTCTAAATACTTCCGAGGGCAGAGTGCTGAGCTATACCCATATTATTCTAGTTTGCTGTAATTGCAGAAATAAACTTGTTATATGCATAATTATAAAAGTACCACTCCTACATTCCTATTAATTAAAATGAACTAGTTATACAAAAATAAGTGTAGAAATACCTTCACATATAGTTGGCCCGTAAAATGACACGATGGTGCATAATGGAGGGGTATCTTTCACTTATGGTTGCCCATTGTATTGGTATATTTATCATGGCAGGTTTTTTTTTTTTTCTCCACTAGCAAATTAAAGATTAAGAATGGTTTGTAACCTTAGTAAAAAAAAATTAACTTGAGTAAGTTTACATTTGTCAGACGACACGCCGACACACCTAAAGATAGTGGTACTTTTACACACAGATTTATATCCTCATCATGTATTTAAAAATATGATTTTTTAGTTTTTTATTATTCTAATCTATAAAGTCAATGTTTAGTCATTCATAACTGAGGAGTTTTAGTACTGCATGTAAGAGACTTTATTTGAAGCCTGTCTTGTCTCTCAGTAATAGAAGAACCCCGTGAGGTGAAGTCGGCCTGCTTTGTAAAGTTTATTAGGTATGTAATAAGTTAAAAAGTCAATTAAGTTGCTAATTGTAAAAGATAAGATTGACTATATAAACCACGGTTGGCCGCAACTCAGATCGTGTTAGAAATCTTCCAATCTCCGGCATGGTCGGTAGAAATAGTCTTTTTTTTTAATTTTTTTTAATAATAGATAAAATTGGCCGACTCAATTTGGTACGGTGTAATACGCTTGATTGCATAACGTGTCAAGTAATATGTAAGACGGCTCAATGGGAAGCAAAGAAACCATTTTAAAATTAAATAAATAAACCTTTTCATATATATTTTTAGAGGTATCAAAATAAACTATTCCACTTTTAAAATCAAACAAGCACATAAATTCCAGATTAAGTGATTCTAAAATAAGAGAATGTACAATATGTTATGCAGCAACAAATAAACAATAACCTTTTAACATAAGGATGCCCACCCCAATTTTAGCTGCATTCATAAGTCACCATGTTTTTGTTCCTCTTTTCTTGTTTGGAATTGGAACCCTGTTTTCCATTGTTAATGGACAGATAGAGATGCATTTCGTTATCACAAGAAAAATAAAAAATGATCGTGATGATGAAACACATCATTGCTAACACTGAAATAATAATAATAATAATATATTAACCTAACGTGATGTGAGATCTTCTTCTAACTCCAACCTTCCCCTTTGTCGTTTGTTATGTTATATATTTAATCAAATAATAATAATATAAAAATCAAATTAGGTTATTAACGATAGATTTTTTTCTATAACACTCTGACGCGGAATATCGGAGCGATAAACAATTAAATAAATATTATAGAATGAGAAGTAGACATCAAACTTTTGCACAAATTAGAATGATACCAAATGAACCATCTTTATTGATAATTCTACTAATTTTATTGCATTCACTAATTCAGAGCCAAAACTATAGGCCCAAAGTACTTTATTCAAAACAAAACAAACTGAACTATCTAACTAACTACTAAAAACTTTAGTTGTCGAAATATTGGATCACTCCTGGCCTTGCTCATCTCCATCCTCGTGTGTGTGGTAGTTTTCATCAGACTCACCTAAAACACATATAACAAATAGCGCAGGATGAGCGATAACACTCAGTAGGACTTAATATCTCGTGTAAACATATATACTTTAAGTGATTAATATCTTGTAAAGCAAGATAACTAGATAGCACGATCAAGTATAGTCACGAAAGTGATGTACAAGATAGCAAAAGAACGAGAGTACTTTCATATGAAAATAACACAACAAGCATGATAAAGGGTTGGCCATATAACAAGATAGCATATATGGTTGCACAAAAGTGCACTAGTCGCAATAGCATGTTTGGTTGATATTCTTTCAACCACAAGAATAAGTATTTTGATTGATTGTCTTAGATTAAATCTTGCTAGTCATGCGTTTGGATGCATGCCGAACACCCTGATCATTGAACCCCCGCGAGTAAATAGCCTTTTGGGCACACCTCCTAGGACTAGATTGGGCCCTTTATAATATTGCCTAGCATTGATCATATTTGTTATCTTAGACAATCAAGAGACGACCATATAGAGTGCCAAGAATAGATGAGAGTAATTGAAGAATAGATGGGAGTATAGAGAGAATGTGAATAGATGAGAAGATAGAGAAAGTAGATAAGAAAGAGGGTCGCGTTCGTAAATCGTCATTAAATAAGCGATAGTAACAGTTGCACAACACACACGATCGTGTGCCGGCAGTCCGGTGGAAGTCACAACCGCCCAATAGCCGTGCTACAAATATAGGCTAGAGATCTGACGTAATTTCAAGATAAGAGAGAGCAATCTAAGGCCGTTTAATCATTACTGATCCCTAAGGGTAAAATAGGTGTTGAGGGTACAACCTTCTCATCGGCAATGGACGTCCGCCAAAGCCAAGGAGTCTTACGGAGGCCTCGACAAAGAGTTCATAGTCCTGTTAAGAGTATTCCCAACGGAGAGGTCATCCAAGCCAAGATTAAGTGTGTGTAGAAATGTTTGCCCATCATACCTTGAGTGCTCGAAGGTAGAGGGACGCGATAACGGTATTCAAATCAAGCGAATAAAACGAAGACAAGTTCATTTAAATTAATAGGAAAATTTATATGATTAAGTACTTAATTACCATATACATTATTGAGTGATTTTAGTAAGGTCTCATGGCAAAAATTCACGTTTGGTGTGTGCAAGTGAGAGAAAATCAATGATAGCATGAGATGATTGTGCACACATTTTTAATTAATAAAATCATGTGAATATTATCGACAATACTCTAACATGTTGTTACTGTTCATAATAGTGCATTACAAGGGTTAAGCCATGATAATAAAGTATGATTATCATGGTTTGCATGCAAATTAGGATTTCTGGAATAGACAGTAAAATCGCGACGGGGGTCTCGATCGCGTTCAAATCGCAACGGTTATACATGTCGCATTCATAGGAATTGGGTCAGGCCAATTGATTGTTGCGCCCAAAAACACGATGGGATGACATGTCGCGATTAGGGCATCCGGTCCAGAATGCGACGTATGGGTCTGTCACGTTAAGGCTAGTTGGTACAGGTCATGAAGAACGCGACGTGTCGGGCCGTCGCATTCATGTCGCGACATTCTGAGAAACACGATCGGTCGGGCAGTCGAGTTCTCAGAGGGTCAGACCGAGCCCAAAAAGTGAACTAGTTCACTTTGGAATTTCGGTCCAGTCCTCTAAGGGTTGATACATGGGTCTTTTAAAATCCATATAAAATCGTATACTCGATGAAAAATCATGAAAACACTTTTAAACAAAACTAGACTTGCATATGTATCATCAGTATGTTGAGCAACTATCCCCTTAAAGTATTATTAATCATGTTATTTTTCCTATGACAAAACTTTTAAGACTTTATATACAACAAAACCTTTTTAAAGACTATGACAAAACCCTATCAGAATATACCCCAAAGTAATTTTTATACAAAAAGTATACTGCATAAACACTTGCCCAAAAAAATCTAGTGTATCAACTCTGACGAAAAAAAATTCTAAGTCCACAGCATATACTATATATCATACTGTCTTCGACTTCAGTCTCCGACTCCAGTCTCCGACTCTAGACAACATCGATTTGGTCTCACATCGATTACTGTTTAAGTTCACATCGACTATCTTTAAACAACGATTTCATTTATAGCATCAACTTCAGAACATCGATTTTGGCTTAAACATCGACTTCCTCTCAAACATCGATTACCTATATGAAACAACGATTACATCTAAACATCGATTACATATGTACACAGATTATGTTCACATCGATTTCATTCCACATCGATTCTTCTTAAACATCGATTGTTTTTTGTTTAAACATCGATTCCCCTTGAACATCAATTCTCTCACTCCGACTTCAGTACAAATGAAGTTCTTATTGCATCTCTGACTCTGACTTCAGAGAAGTCAAAATTTAGTATATCAACTTCTGTATTTGGAAAATCCTTTTGTTTCTGTATTTTAGCACAGAACTTAATAAATCATTATCTTGATTTCTTCATGAGTTTTCATTGTTCATATTGGAATCCCTTTTACATAAGAATATTTTCTGTGAGACTTATAATTATTTTTCTGCTCTCATAAAATTCAAATATCTTTTGGCGGGAAAAATATTATATATCTATCTCATTTGAAATATATTTTAGACCTGCATTGTCTGTAAGCTTACCATCTCTCTCCTACTAGTCAAATTATTTTTATCTCTGATTGACATATGGTCAGGAATTAAATGTGATAAGCTGTATGGGCTATCTATCAGAGATCTCCTGCTACATCCCTTTTGTCAGAACTCTCTGACTTTCAGCATAAAGTACCCATGCACCTATCTATCTATCTTTTAAATACTCTGACCTTCTATTTATCTGAGCCTGCTTGCTTTATATTTCTATATGTATCTCACCTACCTCTGAAAGCATGGATATATCTTTCTATCTTGTCCTTTCAGGCTTGTAGAACATTTATTAAAGCATGGTTAGCCTCCAATCTTGCGCATGAAGCCTGCAGAACATTTATGAAGCAGGTGTTGCACATGGAGTTCACAGAAGTATTTATGAAGTTGTCTCTCAAGCATGAAGCTACAAAATATAGCATGAAGACGTTGGGACTCATGGAGCTAAAGATTTGATGGGCAAACCTAAGAAGATCAAAGTCTCCTCTCAACGAACATCCTTCAACGGCTAACTTCCAACGGCCAAAAATTCAAATGGGCAAATTTGAAGCTCATACATATAGAAGCCAAAGGTTGAAGCCAAGTACAACCATATACACATATAGATGATACATAGAAGAAGATAGAAGCTCACCTTCCACTCCAATCCGAAAAGCTAGAAGAGCCACTCAAAGAGAAAGAGGGCCACTCCTCAAGCCTCAACTTGCAAGCTCTCCATTGGCTTTTAGAAGTCTTCTTCCTTGGTGGTTTTCTGCATTGCAGATCTTTTCAGTCCACCTCTATTTTAGAAAGAGCTTGAGCTCCACTTTCATTTGCTTCTCTTTCTGAATCTCTGTGTCTACTCATTTCTGTTGAGCAGATACACAAGTTTTCAACTTCTATGTAAGATAACCCGCAGAGGGTTTGTACCCTGCAGTGCCCCTCTTGTGAAGGGAAGATCTACAGTTGTAGATGTTCTTGTACCCCTTGGTTTAAGGGAAGACTTGTTGGTCTGCAAGTGGTTGTATTTCCTCTCAGTTGAGAGAAGGCCAAGTGCACTTGGTAGTTAGTGAAATCCCAAGTGGTTGCTTGGGGACTGGACGTAGGACATCCATGTAGGAAGGGCCGAACCAGAATAAAATCTCTTGTGCATTTCTGTGTGATTATTTCTGCCAAATTTACACTTATTTCACACACACTACACCAAGTACTAACGACTTTATTTAGTGTTGTTTATCTTTTAGACAAAATTTTAAAAGTGCAAGAAGTCCTATTCATCCCCCTCTAGGACAACTTAGTGCCATCTCGATCCAACAAGTGGTATCAAAGAGAGGTCTTCTCAGAAGAATCGAAAGATTTGAGAAGAGATGGTAGCTGAAGCTCACAACTACGAAGGTCAGTCAGTCACCAGACCACCATTCTTCGATGGTGAGGATTATCAGTACTAGAAGATGCGGATGGAATGCTTTATTCGAGACACAAACTTTGATCTGTGGCAGGTAATAGAAACAAGTGATTTTGTTATTACTCCTGTTGAAGGTACTACAACAATTACACCAGCTGATAAAGTTAAACTGTCTCTAAATTTTAAAGCTAAAAACTATTTATGTTGTGTTTTATCAAAAAGAGAATTTAATAGATTATCAGCATGTAAAACTGCAAAAGAAATGTGGGATAAATTGCATGTAACATATGAAATAACTGATAAAGTTAAGCAAACAAGAATAGACATTCTTGTTTCACAATATGAACAATTTAAAATGTTGCCAAATGAAAATATCACTAAAATGTATAAAAATTTCTAAATATAGTTGTTGGTTTAAACTCTCTTGGAAAAGATCTTTTTGATGAAGAAACTGTTAGAAAAATACTTAGATCTTTAACTCATTCATGGACTCCTAAGGTCACTGCAATTGAGGAAGCCTATGATCTAACAAAACTTTCCATTGATAAATTAATTGGTTCTTGTTGGGGAATATCCCCCGATCGGCAGCTCTCTCTCACATGACTCACACGTAGAGATCGGAGGAGAGATTGAAGAAGGGAGAAGAAGAACACAAGAACACTAGATTTTTATGTGGTTCGGAGGCAACGCCTTCCTACGTCCACGGCCACAGCAGCGATTCCAATACTATACGTCAGAGTCATCATAGTACAAGGAGAATCTTCCCCACTTTATAAACTGGCAGGTTAGGGCGCCATAATCGAGAATTACAAGGACAAAATTACCCTTAACTCAGAAACGCGAAGTCGTCTGTCCTGGGGTGTGAGAAGTCGAATGCCTTGAGGACTTCGACTGCCTTGGGTCTTGAAGTCGACTGCTGAAGTCGATTGCCTTGAGGTGTGTGAAGTCGACTGTCTTGAAGACTTCGACTCATTTTCTTCTGTAAGCCAAAGTCGATCCGCGACTCCGAACCGGTCCACTTTGAGAGTTCAGGCTCCACACTCTAACAGTTCTCTTATGGCCCATGAAATAAATATGAAAAGATTCTCTGAAAGTACATCAAAAAAAAATGACAAATGCATTAAAAGTTGTAGATTCTTCTTCCTCTGAAGCTTCAAAGGAGAAAACAGATGACAGTGATGATGAAGCCATGCTGTCAAGAAAGCTCCAACGAATTCTTGTAAAGAAAAAGAAATTCGGCTCAAGAAGGTACTTCCAAGAGAAAAGAAGAAAGAGCCGACCTGTTATGAATACAATCAGCCTGGACATTACAAATCTAATGTCCCAAGATCAAGAAGAAGGATCCGGCTGAAAAGTTTGATAAGAAAAAGGGCAAAGAAAGAAAATCCAACAAATACAAGAAGAAGGCAATGGCCGCGGCATGGGATAATGAAGAAGCTACAACTTCAGATTCCTCAAGTTCAGAATCAGAAGAAGAACAAGTCAATCTAGACCTCATGGCAGGACTAGAACAGGTAAATTTTGAAACTTCTTTTACATCATGTTTAGAATCTGACTCTGATAGCTTAGAAGATGCATTTAATGAACTGTATGAAAAATATAAAACAATAGTTAAACAAATGAAAATAGTTAAGATCAACCTACTAAATCAAGAAAAATCCAACACTTGAAGTAGAACAGATAGGACAAAACTTAACTGAAACAAAAAGATCAAATTAATTACTCTGTCAAGATCCAAAAGCTAAAAATAGTAAAATCATGGAACTTGAAACAAATCTAAAAGAATTGAAAGATGAAGAAAAATTAAAAGAAGAAAGTGACTATCTAAGAGCTACCTTAGATAAAATTGCTAAATGTAAAACATCTCTATTTGTAAAATTGAAAGGTGCTAGAACTGGCAAAAAGAAATATGGAGTAGGATATACACCTCCATCAAATGAGGAGAAAATTATCTATTCTGAAAATTATCCAACTCCCAAATTTGTGAAGGAAAAGAAATTTAAAAATCCTAGAAAGGTAAATCAGTATGTTTATAAACAAAAACTGAACTCTAGAAACACTACACATATAAAGAATGGCTTTGATTTATGTAGTCATTGTAACCAACTAGGACACACTGTTAGCACTTGCACAGCTAGACACTTGCATTGGATTCCTAAGACTAACTATCAAGGACCCAAGAAAATTTGGGTATCAAAAGTTACAACTTAATTTTGTTTACAGGGTCGCCCGAGAGCATCCAAATGGTATTTGGATAGTAATCAAGCATCAGTAATCAAGAAATTAATCAAGCATGATCTAGTTGAAGGTCTTCCAAAGCTCAAACTGAAGAAATCTAGAATCTGTACAGCATGTGCAAGAGGAAAGCAGACCAAGACTTCATTTCAGTCCAAAACAATAGTAACAACTTCCAAACCATTGGAACTCATTCATATAGGCTTATTTGGACCAATAAGAACAGTCAGTCTTGGAGGAAAAGCTTATGGCTATGTAATTGTGGATGATTATTCAAGATACACTTGGGTATCATTTCTAGAAGCCAAATCAGAAACATTTTCAGCTTTTCTGAAGTTCAGTAAATTAGTGCAGAAAAATCAAAAATTTCAGATAGTTAGTATTAGATCTGATCGTGGTGGAGAATTCAAGAATGAAGAATTTGTCAAATTTTGTGAAGAAAATGGCATAGAACATAACTTCTCTGCACCAAGAACACCTCAACAAAATGGAGTAGCAGAAAGGAAGAATAAAACACTGTTGGACATGGCTAGAACAATGCTCACAGAATACAGTTTACCAAAATACTTCTGGGCAGAAGTAGTCAACACAGCCTGCTACATCATTAACAAGTGTATGATCCGACCAATCTTGAAGAAAACACCTTATGAGCTATACAAAGAAAAGAAGCTAAATATCAGTCACCTTCGACCCTTTGGATGTAAGTGTTTTATTTTAAATAATGGCAAAGATAATCTAGGTAAATTAGATGCTAAAAGAGATGAATGTTTTCTGTTATGATACATCTCAAAACCTAGAGGATATAAAGTGTTCAATAGAAGAACTTTAACTATAGAACAAACTATTCATATTTTATTTGATGAGACTAACCCTTCTATTAAGAACATAGAAGAAGAAGATGTTGTTGAAGAATTGTGCAGGGATCTGGAACAAGCTTTTCTTGAAGAAAAAGAAGAAGAGAAGGATGATCCACCACTAGAAGAATTGCAACAACCAGAAGAAGCACAAGAAGGACTGCCTAAAAGATTGAGGTATCACATAGATCATCCAAAAGAAAATATTATAGGTGATCCTCAAGACAAGGTAAGAATATAAGGTATGACCATTCCCTGTGACTTTACTGCATTTATTTCTCAGATAAAGCCTAGGACAATCAATGATGCACTGGCTGATGAATCTTGGATCCTAGCTATGCAAGAGGAACTTAACCCTAGACCTTCTGACCATCCAGTTATTGGGACCAGATGGGTTTTCAGAAACAAAATGGATGAATCAGGAGTAATCACAAGGAACAAGGCCAGATTGGTAGCACAAGGATATTCTCAAGAGGAAGGCATTAATTTCGATGAAACATATGCTCCAGTTGCTAGATTAGAGGCTATTAGAATCTTGTTAACATATGCATGTTATCTTAACATAAATTTATTTCAAATGGATGTTAAAAGTGCTTTTGTAAATGATTTGATAAAAGAAGAAGTTTATGTTGAGAAACCACCAGGTTTTGAAGATAATAAATATCTAAATCATTTTTTCCATTTAAAGAAAGCATTATATGGTCTAAAACAATCTCCAAGAGCTTGGTATGAAAGATTAAGTGCTTATCTTATATCACATGATTTTTCAAGAGGTAAAGTAGATAGCACCCTATTTATTAAGAAATTTTCAGAAGGAATCTTTATTGTACAAATATATGTAGATGATATTATTTTTGGTTCTACTAATGAATCACTCTGCAAACTCTTTGAAAACCTTATGCAAAGTGAGTTTGAGATGAGCATGATGGGTGAGCTTAATTACTTTATTGGGTTGCAAATCAAGCAGACCAAGGAAGGTACTCACATTTATCAAACCAAATATATTTCAGATTTGCTATCTAAGTATGGTTTTGACAAGTGTAAGCCCTTATGAACACCCATGAGCTCTGGAATTAAGTTAGATAGTGATCCATTTGGAAAGAAAGCAGATCAGAAGATCTATAGAGACATGATTGGGTTATTACTCTATCTTACTGCTAGCAGACCAGATATAATGTTCAGTGTATGTTTGTGTGCTAGATTTCAAGCTGATCCAAAAGAATCGCATGTCAATGCTGTTAAAAGAATTTTTAGATATCTTATAAATACAAGTAAATTGGGTCTATGGTATCCCAGATGTTCTGAATTTAAATTGTTTGGATACTGTGATGCTGACTATGCTGGATGCAAAATAGATAGAAAAAGTACCAGTGGTACTTGTCAAATTCTTGAAGGATGCTTAATTTCTTGGTCTTCTAGAAAGCAGAATTTAGTAGCCTTGTCCACAACAGAAGTAGAATATATTGCAGCTGGAAGTTGCTGTACTCAACTGCTGTGGATCAAGCATCAATTGGAAGACTATGGTCATGAACTTCATGAAATTCCAATGTTGTGTGACAACACCAGCGCAATCAACCTGACCAAGAATCCAATCCAACATTCAAGAACCAAGCACATTGAGGTCAGACATTATTTCATCAGGGACCATGTAAGTAATTTTGATATTTTACTTAATTTTATCTCTACAGATAATCAATTAGCAGATATATTCACTAAACCTCTTCCTGAAGATAGATTTACGTCTATAAGAAGAGAAATAGGCATGTGTAATCCTGACTAAAACTTACTGCACTGCATGCTTTCTTATCGTAAAATTTTCCAAGTCCTGAGACTTCGACTCTGGAAGTCAAAGTTTGGTACTGCGACTCTAGAAGTCGGAGTTTGGAAAGTCGGAGTTAATATTGTTTTAATTAAAAAAAGGAAAAAATTAATACATTAAATTTTATTTAACAGAAAATAAGTGTCATTCATTGAATCTCAGCTGTTCATCTCTCCATCTATGACTCTTTATACTTTCCCCTTATTTATTAAAACCCTTTCCTCTCACTTTCCAAAACACCCCTTTGAATCTTCTCTGACTCTCCAGTCGTCATCTTCCTCCTTCCCGCATACACACTTCAACCTGACGAAACCAACCTTGAAGTCTCTGAAGAACCTCTTCATTCTGCAGAAGAAAGGTAGGATCTTTAATCCCTCTGAACCATTTCGACATCTCCTTATCATCCCTCTCAGTCTGTTCTTTCCTCTCTATCTAGATGGCATCATCTAGGGCTCCGGAAGGCGTATTCTTCACCTCTGAGTAGTTTCAGAGGTTATCTTCTGCTAAAGCTTTGATTTGCCCTGGAAAGGTCGTCGACTTCAGCCATTTGAGGGGTAGCCTTGGTTGGGTAGCTGAAACCCTAGATAGAATGGGTTGGTCGAAGCTGTGTCAGATCAACGAACCAACTTTCGAGGGTGCCCTTAAGGCATTTTACCTATCCCTTCAAGTCTGTGCAAATGGATCACTCACTGGGTCAGTCAAGGGCACAACAGTTACTATCTCCGAAGCTCTATTGGTAGAAATCTTAGATTGCCCTAATTCCAGTCACAAAATTAGTGAAGCAGTGTCGTTTGAGAAACAGAAACTGGGAGTCATTGGCACTTTGGGAACTATCACTGAGAAAGGGCTCTTGGCAAATGAGCTTTCCATAGAAAAGAGACTTCTACATTCCATCATAACCAATATCATTACCCCAAGGGCTAGCACACACTCTTCAGTCACAGCCAGAGATGGGAGTCTACTCTTTTGGGCAATTCAAAATCATAAGGTCAGCCTGTCTTCCATCATCCTGGAAAGGATGGCAGGGTCTAGGAACCTACAAGAGTCCCTTCCATATGGACCTCTACTGACCCTTATCTTCAAAAGATTCTCAGTAGATCTATCAGATGAAATTTCAATGGCAGTTAAAGAAAAGATTGGTCTTTCAACACTGAGGAGGAGTCACTACTCATTGGAAAACAAGGCTCAAAATTTTTGGACTAAGGATTCAGTCCCTC
Source organism: Colocasia esculenta (assembly GCA_014218235.1). Lineage (NCBI taxonomy): Eukaryota > Viridiplantae > Streptophyta > Magnoliopsida > Alismatales > Araceae > Colocasia > Colocasia esculenta. The sequence continues at coordinate 39,940,835 of CM024765.1, read as the reverse complement.
AGTACTCTCGTGAAGAATTTCCCAATGAGGACCAGAGCACCCCTCAGCCTCCAGCAGTCAGAAATGATGAAGTAGAAGTAGAACACAGACCAGAAGCTTCAGTGGCAGAACAAGACTTGGCTCAAGCTTCTGTCCCTGAGCAAGAACAAGAAAACCCTGAAGAAACCATCAGTCAGGTTCTAAGGGATCTAAGGGGGAATGGAGTAGCCCAGGAAGAAGAGCTCCCCAGCTTTACTCCAGTTGAGCCTGAATTTGAAGAATATCATCATGTCTCCCCACCAGTTGAGGAGACCAGGCCAAGGACTCAGGGGGAGTCTAGTAAGAACTTGGATGATGTGATAGAGTTAGTGATGAAACAACAAGAGTTGATGTCAGTTCTGTAGATGCAAGTCCAGCAGCTTGATGTCAAATTTGATTTCATGTTAGAGGAGGTACAACAGATGAAGGATCTGTTGTTACAATTGGTGTGCCAACATGGCACAGGTGGTTCTCATGCTCCACCAGCTGCTCCAACCCCTGAAGAGCATCCTCCAGAGCAACAGCAGCAACAGCCTAAGGCAGTAGTTCCTGAACCAGAGTTGCCAGCAGATCAGTCTAGTGCAGACTTAGAGACAAAGCTTGTTTAGCAAGAGAAATAGTTAGAATCAGTGTCTGAGCAGCAGCAGTCAGCTCAGGAAGATCAGCCCATGGAGGATGTAGCCAACCCTAAGCTTAAGACCTTTAAGAGGAGGGTTAGAAGGAAACTCTATAAGTATGGTGTCCCAGTCTTCCCTTCCCAACCCTTAGCTACAACCACTCCTACTGCTCCAACTCCAACTCCTGTCACTATTCCTACACCACCTCCCTTTGTTGAACAACTACCTCCACCTCCAACTCAACCTAATCCTCCTATATCCTCTGATCCTCCTCCCTCTACTTCTCAACCAGAGGAACAACCTCCATCTCCCACCATTACTTTAATTCCTTCCTTTCCTCTGAAATATACATTTAAACCAATCCTTGTAAAAACAAATGTTCTTCATATCTCAGCTCCTCATTTCTTCTCCTCTCTCCCAACATCCTCCACTTCCTTCTCAAATCAATCTACTCATCCTCTAGCTCAGATAGTGCACAATCTGGCACTACCTTCTAGCATAGGATCAACAAGAAAAGCCAAACCTAGTACCCATCTTCCCCCATTCTGGTATGCTTTTATCTACCACTCAGAACATCATATGAATCTTTTCAGAGAATTCCTTGCCATAAAAGTTTTCCTTGAAGTCAATGGGATGCCAGGCTACAAATTTGAAGACTAGCTCCCCTCCCTCCTAAAAACCTCCCAAGTTCTTCTGGCTGATCTGAACCTTGTAACTTAGAAAAGCCATAGCCTCACTCCTACAAAATTCCTAAACCTTTGCCCTGGTGAAACTGTAAAGTATAGAAATGCCAGGCTTAGAAATCAATTTCATAATGTTCCCCTTCACCTTAATCTTAGGTTCTTTGACCTTTTTGGAGTTTAGCTAAAAGAAATACAGACCAATTACTCCAAGATGAAGCAGTTTAATGAAGAAAGATTCAAATTGGGTTTGTCGGATGTCAACAAAGGGCAGTGGAACATGATCATTAGAGGGCAGAGGGCAGTAACTCCATCCATGACAATTGGTTTGTCATCTGGATTGCACCCTAATCTGATAGATATAATTTCCTCCAGGAAGCAGTTTGCCCAGACTGTCTTCAATCGCCATATCAGGATAGCAGCTAGATTCAAAATCAAGTACGACATCAAGCTATCCTTCCACAGATTTTCCCTGATGTATGCTGCCAAAGATTCATAGTACCTATTGGACTTCCAGCATAGTTTTGCTGAGTCTGAGCGACTTACTGCAGATCAATGGGTGGCCGTCTACCTTGAAGAAAGCTCAAAGTGTAGAAAGCTGAAGATTTCTCCTACAGCCTATCTCTGTAAAGGATATGAGACTCTCTCAAGGTCTGTATCTTTCAAATGGAGACAGAGATATCTCATCCACTACAAGGCAAAGGTTGCAACTCATTCTCATGGACTTCACTGGAACATCACTGTCCAAGACTTCCTCCACAAGGCTGCCAGCAAGAAGTTTGTCCCTCTTAAGGGACTCCTAGTTCCTTCAAATTATCATAGGAGAGTTAACTGGTTTTACCATAGGCATGTTAAGTCTTTTAGGAAACTTCCTTCTGTAGGACCTTCCTATGATATAGACAGTTCTAAATTTGCCCACATCTTTCCAGCAAATGAGAAGAATTTGTGGGACTTCCTTCAGCCATACTTTGCTGAGGTCCCTCCTTCCCTCTACCTTCCTAGCTCCTCTTAATACAAATTTCAGTTTCTCTAAGCAACTATTTCTAACTTTCCTTCTGTGTATGTCTTTTCCTTTCTGTTAATGACACAAAGGGGGAGAAATAAAAAGAAAACAAACACAATTTTACAAGGGGAGAAATAAGAGAAAGAGAACAGAAACATTTCTAAATTTCTAATTTTTTATTTTTTTCACTAACTACTTAAATTTTTTTGTCATTAACAAATAGGGGGAGAATTGTTGAACAACTATCCCCTTAAATTATTATTAATCATGTTATTTTTGCTATGACAAAACTTTTAAGACTTTATATACAACAAAACCTTTTTAAAGACTATGACAAAACCCTATCAGAATATACCCCAAAGTATTTTTTATACAAAAAGTATACTGCATAAACACTTGCCAAAAAAATCTAGTGTATCAACTTTGACGAAAAAAAAATCTAAGTCCACAGCGTATACTGTATATCATACTGTGTCCAACTTCAGTCTCTGACTCCAGTCTCCGACTCTAGACAACATCGATTTTGTCTCACATTGATTACTGTTTAAGTTCACATCGACTATCTTTAAACATCGATTTCGTTTATAACATCGACTTCAGAACATCGATTTTGGTTTAAACATCGACTTCCTCTCAAACATTGATTACCTATATGAAACAACGATTACATCTAAACATCAATCACATATGTACACAGATTATGTTCACATCAATTTCATTCCACATCGATTCTCTTAAACATCGATTATCTTTTGTTTAAACATCGATTCCCCTTGAACATCAATTCTCTCACTCCAACTTCAGTACAGATGAAGTTCTTATTGCATCTTTGACTCCGACTTTAGAGAAGTCAAAATTTAGTATATCAACTTCTGTACTTGGAAAATCCTTTTGTTTCTGTATTTTAGCACAAAACTTAATAAATCGTTATCTTGATTTCTTCATGAGTTTTCATTGTTCATATTGGAATCCCTTTTACATAAGAATATTTTATGTGAGACTTATAATTATTTTTTTGCTCTCATAATATTCAAATATCTTTTGGCGGGAAAAATATTATATATCTATCTCATTTGAAATATCTTTTAGACCTGCATTGTCTGTAAGCTTACCATCTCTCTCCTACCAGTCAAATTATTTTTATCTCTGATCGACAGATGGTCAGGAATTAAATGTGATAAGCTGTATGGGCTATCTGTCAGAGATCTTCTGCTACATCCCTTTTGTCAGAACTCTCTGACTTTCAACATAAAGTACCCATGCATCTGTCTATCTATCTTTTAAATACTCTGACCTTCTATTTATCTGAGCCTACTTGCTTTATATTTCTATATGTATCTCACCTACCTCTGAAAGCATGGAGATATCTTTTTGTCTTGTCCTTTCAGGCTTGCAGAACATTTATTAAAGTATGGTTAGCCTCCAGTCTTGCGCATGAAGCCTGCAAAACATTTATGAAGCAGGTGTTGCGCATGGAGTTCACAGAAGCATTTATGAAGCCGTCTCTCAAGCATGAAGCTACAAAATATAGCATGAAGACGTTGGGACTCATGGAGCTAAAGATTTGATGGACAAACCTAAGAAGATCAAAGTCTCCTCTCAACGGACATCCTTCAATGGCTAACTTCCAACGGCCAAAAATTCAAACGGGCAAATTTGAAGCTCATACATATAGAAGCCAAAGGTTGAAGCCAAGTACAACCATATACACGTACAGATGATACATAGAAGAAGATATAAGCTCACCTTCCACTCCAATCCGAAAAGCTAGAAGAGCCACTCAAAGAGAAAGAGAGCCACTCCTCAAGCCTCGACTTGCAAGCTCTCCATTGGCTTTTAGAAGTTTTCTTCCTTGGTGGTTTTCTGCATTGCAGATCTTTTTAGTCCACCTCTGTTTTAGAAAGAGCTTGAGCTCCACTTTCATTTGCTTCTCTTTCTGAATCTCTGTGTCTGCTCATTTCTGTTGAGCAGACACACACGTTTTCAACTTCTGTGTAAGATAACTCGTAGAGGGTTTGTACTCTGCAGTGCCCCTCTTGTGAAGGGAAGATCTACAGTTGTAGATGGTCTTGTACCCCTTGGTTTAAGGGAAGACTTACTGGTCTGCAAGTGGTTGTATTTCCTCTCAGTTGAGAGAAGGCCAAGTGCGCTTGGTAGTTAATGAAATCCCAAGTTGTTGCTTGGGGACTGGACGTAAGACTTCTAAGTGGGAAGGGCTGAACCAGGATAAAATCTCTTGTACATTTCTGTGTGATTATTTCCGCCAAGTTTACACTTGTTTCACACACTACACCAAGTACTAACGACTCTATTTAGTGTTGTTTATCTTTTAGACAAAATTTTAAAAGCGCAAGAAGTCCTATTCACCCCCCTTTAGGACAACTTAGTGCCATCTCGATCCAACAAGTGGTAGAGTAATTAGGCATTTAACATAGTATGGGCATGCTATGGTCAAGTCACTTCACGATGAACTAAAAATCAAACACAGTGATGAAAAATGATTTAATTGGGAAAGATTACTTGATAAAAATTAGGGAAAATAGAATCATTAGATTCCTGACATCAAGTAGCATGTACAATAAAAGTTTCAAGGCACGAGATCAAGCATGTACATGGATTTAAAAGGAACAAGTCAAGTCGGGTATATGTTCTTAACAGAACTTTGAGCATGAAATACTCCTAAAAGACATGATGGAAATTAGAGTAAACATAGGGCTTTCGAAGATGGGATCATGATCTACCTATGGTCGAATTTAATTTATTTTTGCTTGAGAGATTGCCTACCTTTGAGCACTTTGAATCCTAGGGTAAGAGTTGTGAAGAACTTCGAAGATCCCTTGTTCCTAGCCTTCTTCTCCACGATCTCCACGTCCAAGAGCTTCTCCTCCTCATCCTACAAGCTTCAAAATGTTTCTAGGGTTGGCTAGGTGCGAAATAGAGTAGTATTTGCATGTTTAAATTCTCCAAAACACTTAAAACTCTTTCCTCTCATCCAACTTCGAATTTCCTATATTTACCTCTCCTTTTTCTAGCATTTATCCATCTAATTGACATGGGGTGGGCTCCAGATCCGTGGCCAAGGGGTTAGGATAGGACTAGGACTCATTTTAGGATAATTATGAGTTAAAATAGTGATTATCTTAACCCTTTTTAATTTATTAATAATTAAGATATGAAATTAGGCTTAATTATCTATAATGCAACATTAGGCTCTGGCTTTTGGTCCCATTAGTTCATATATGGACCATTAGTGTAAACCCATCGCCTATTTTTACTTAATGAGTTTTAATTATTTCTATTTTCTTTTAATTTAAATTCGTTTATCAAATTTAAAATTTTAGAGTTGCTATATTCTCCCCCTCTTAAAAAGAATTTGGTCCCTAAATTCATATGATCATAAGAGGAAGAATGACTTACTGAATAGATCCGGATAGTTCCGTCTCATTGTTGCTTCTGGTTCTCACGTGGCTTCTTCAACTCCATGATTGTTCCAAAATATTTTCACCATGGATATAGGTCGATTCCGCAATTGTTATATCTTCTTGTCCAGTATTCTGACTGACTTTTCTTCATAGGTCATATCCTTGTGCACAATTATATCGTTGTAGCGAATCACATGAGATAGGTCATACACATACTTCCTTAGCATAGACACATGGAAGACATTGTGTATGGTAGAATATGAAGGTGGTAGTGCTAGACGATATGCTACTTCACCCACTCTCTCGAGCACTTCAAAAGGACCTATGAATCTTGGACTTAACTTTTCTTTAATCCCAAATCATTGGAATCCTTGGGTTGGGGATATCTTAAGCAATACATGACCTCCGACTTGAAACTTGAAGTCTCTTCTTCTTTTGTCTGCATAACTCTTTTGTCTGGATTGTGCTATCTTGATTCTGTCTCTAATGAGTCGTATGTCTCTACTTGTATCTTGTACCATTTCAGGTCCCAACCATTGCTGCTTACCAACTTCATTCCAACACACTAGTGATCTACAACTTATGCCATATAGAGCTTCAAATGGGGTCATTTTGGTACTTGCTTGATAGCTATTGTTGTATGCAAATTCTATTAGTGATAGCTGCTCATTCCAGTACCCTTCAAAGTCTATTGTATAGGCTCGTAGCATGTCTTCTACAATCTGGTTTGTCCTCTTAGTCTTCCCATCAGTCTATGGGTGGAAAGCAGTACTAAAGTTAAGTTTAGTACCGAGTGTAGCTTGAAGTCTTTTCCAAAAGCAAGAGGTAAACCTTGGGTCACGATCAGAGACTATGGATACAGGGACTCCATGCAGTCTCACAATCTCTTTTACATACAATGCAGCTAACACATCCACACTCCAGGTACTCTTGATTGCTAAGAAATGTGTTGACTTAGTTAGTCTGTCGACTATGACCCATATAGCATCGAGTCCACCATGAGTTTGGGGTAAACCCATGATGAAATCTATACCGATGCTTTCCCACTTCCATTCTGGTATATCCAGGGGTCTAATTGTACACCCGCGAGACGTCTATGCTTTGCTTTAACTTGTTGACATGTGAGGCAGTGCGCGGCATGCTTAGCAACCTCACGCTTCATGTTAGGCCACCAAAATGATCTTTTCATGTCTTGGTACATCTTGGTTGCACCTGGGTGGATAGTGTACTTAGTTTTGTGAGCTTCATCCATTAGCTTCCTTTTTAATTCTTCGTTGTCAGGCACACAGGTTCTGCCATGAAATAACAATCTCCCATCTTTAGTGATGGAAAAATCTGGTCTAACAGTTATGGTTTCCTTAACACGGATTAGAAATGGATCGTTTGCTTGTTGATCCCTGATCTCGACAAAGATGTTGGGTTGTGCCCTGAGGTTAGCAACCAACATCTTATCACTTCTTTGCTCAATATTTATGTCTAATCTGGTGAATGTAGACACGCGAATTTTCCCATTGCGGGCAAATTTTCAAGTCGCGCCGTATCGCTCAAATGACCCGCATTTTGCCCTGCAAGAGTATTTTCCTACATTTCTGGACCTCGTCCACTTTCCTTTTGGTGCTGCCCCAGGCCCCTGGCCTTAAACTTAAATCGCGTCCACCATAGTGGACGCCCTTCTTGAACCGCCCTTGTTAAAGGCGTCCAGCTTCCCTGTCGCATATTTGAACCGCCTTGTTATTCGCGTCGCACATCTCTGCCGCTAGTCGGACTCTGACAGCGGCCCAGAAAGTCGTCGCGCGCAGGTCTGTAATCATGATAAAAATCCCTGAGTCGCGCCTGTGTCAGACGAAGCGATTCAGAGATGTCAAATCATGATGTCGTGTCAGAAGCCAGCGCATTGCTGAGTCGGTTTGCCCGAGCTTATTCGCGTCTGGTTGCACCGTCGCGATTTTCTTGCTTCCTATACACAGCAGCCTGGCCCGACGTGTTTCAGAGGCGGTGCAACCATGCCCGCGCCTAATCAAACCGCCTTTGTTATGCACGGCCAGCAGAGCCGATGCGATTTACAGATTTAATTGCGGCGGCTGTTCCTGACGCGATTTTACTCAGGAACTTAAAGCTCTCACAGGAGCTCATTCCGAAAAAAGGCTGGCTCATTTGCTTCAGGAGAGAGGGTTTTAGAGAGAGAGAGAGGGATTTGAGAGAGAGAGAGAGAGAGAGAGAGAGAGACTTTCCCATGCGGCGCAGCCCTGCCTCGTCGTACGCTTCCCCGCCATCCCCGTCCTCGTCTCCGGCCCGACGTCGCCGTCTTCCTCGCCATCGAGCACATCCAACGGGAGCCACACCTTCCACGTCCTCCTCCTCTCGTTGTCCTCTCCGGCTACGCCGTTACGCCGTCCGGCCACCTCGGGGAAGCACCCCAGTTTTTTTCTCCCTCCGGACCCCACGTGCTCCTTTCCATTTTCTTCATTCGGCCCCTACGTTGGCCCCTTTTTACTTTTCATATTTGCATGCATGCACACACATCATACCTTTTATTTAGGGGTTTAAAGACCACCCAAAAGGTGTGTTCTTCCCCTTTTTCATTTATGTTATTTTATTTGTCTAGATTCATTTACTGCACATTCCGGGCTAATCCCGTTGTCTCTTTTTGTTGTCTTCTTGTGACAGGTACCCCGAGCTGAATCTTCTTCGTCGGCCGGCCGGTGGAAGGAGAAGGGTGGACCCACGCCCACATCCTGTGCTTCTACGGGTGAAAGGTACTGCCTTTTTCTCACCCGTTTACATTCGGTGCCCTCGAGCACCTGGCGATCACGGTTCTTTTTTTATTTATTGTCTTTTCCACTTTTCACTCCATCTCCACACACACGCCACGTATTTATTTCACATATCCCATCTTTGTGGGACTCCGTTCTTTGTCCCCCCTAAAAAGGGGAGTGGAAAACGAGCGTCTACAAATTGGCGATCACGGTGGGACTCTCTACATTTCAGCTTGGGTACCTCATTTAGGCACCCACGTGTGCCTTTGCTTTTTACGCCCCACGTGGCATTACTTCTTTTGGCACCCACGTGTGCCACTTTGTTTTCGCCCCACGTGGCGTTCTATTACTATTTTTATCGTTTCCTACTTAGTATTGCTTTTATTTGTATTTTTCGGCATACGAAGATTAGCTTAATATAAGTTAAATAAAAATACAAAAAAATTCCTATAGTTTCCCCTCCATGTTTATTAAGTTCATTAGAAGGCAACTCTTGCATGTGAAGCTTTCACCTCCCCTTTTCAATTGAGCCATGCATGCTATATGTTCATTGCCTGAAATTTTTTTGTTCTGCGGATTCCTGTGTTGAATCGCGTCGAGATCAGCTGATGCGATTCTGTGTCATTTGTTCATTATTTGCAAATTTTTCTGTTGTTTTAATTACTGTGTTGATTCGCGTCAGACCAAGTGGACACGATTTTGTGCTTGTTTGTATTGGCGGCGGCTGTAGCTGACGCGTTTTGAGACAGAGTCCAGAGGGAGTCGCCTCGGCTCTTACAGCTTGTGAGAGCTGTCAGATCCGCGGCTGACAGAACGAACGCCATTTTCAAATAGGCAACCACTGCAGTGGACGCGATTTTGACCTGTCTCAGAACGCCCATTTCTCTGCCATTACTTTATTTGCATTACATTTTGCATCGGTCGGGGGACCTCCTTCCCTCATATTCCTAGGCTCCACACACCCCTTCCGGTGAGGGCGAACTCTCCATTGGGCATTCCGTCCCTTTGAACTAGTGAACCTTCGCTCAGAATCCCGTAAGACTTCGTACCCCGTGGATTCCCTCACGACGGACCGAGCAGGCGGTACCTCTACCGGTGACCCGGGTTAGTTATCCATTTGTTGCGTGGTGAGATTGTGATTCTAGTTATACGCCGAAGTACTCTTCACTTATCCAACTAGGAGCTCATCTGGAGTGACATAATATTTTTCAATCCATTAATTAAGTGTCAAACTCCTAAAAGCAACGTTAAGCATCATAACTTGTTTGAACCATATTGTCTGCCTAATCTTTGTTCAACCTGTTTGATTGTTTATTGCTTTGTTAAAAATGGACCCATATTATCATGCCGATTTTTATCATGAGGACTATGAGGATAATGTCAGATCCCCATCTTTCCAGTCCCATGTCCGTCCATCTCACCACCATGAGGGACAACCTTCCACTTCTTATGGTTATGTGCGCACACCATGCACTAACCAATATGATGTCACCTCACATTTGCCTCCAATCAAAACCCGGCGAGAGCCTATCCCGACCAGGGACTCCACAGTGCAAAATGTCCTGAATGCACTAGATCAACTCACCCCTCAAAAACTTTTTATGGTGTAGTCTTTACTTGAGGGTGGGACTCCTTCCAAGACTCCACCTCTACCTCCTTTCCCTAGGCACCCACCTGTGTATATTCCGGCGACTTCGCCACATACTCCTGTACATTCTTCATCACCTCGGCCCCCTGGCCATTTGCACTCCCGTGCTCCGGTCCGTACAGACCGTCCCTTGGGAAGGCCCACCAATGCAAGGCCACCCCCATGTACTCCCTCACAGGCCCAGCAGCCTCCCACTCCACTCCAAAATGCTCTTCTCCAGAAATTGAATACTCTGGAGAATCAAATCAATGAATTTTCAAATTCCAAGGGTAACCCCGTTGCCGCCATGCCAGCTCTCCCAAAAATTTACGTTCCTCCTTCGGAGATGCCGTCGTACCGACTGTACAATGGCATGGGTAATCCCTACATTCACGTCAAAGAATTCCTTTATGAGTCTTCCCGCTGGCAACGTGACCCCGTCACGTTGGCGTATTTATTTAGAAAATCTCTTGACGGCCCTGTGCTCGAATGGTTCTACTCCTAGAGCCAAGCGAGGCAGGAGACTTCCGCTCCCTGCACAAGAAATTCCTTCAGAGGTACAAAGACCGCGTCAGCCCTTATCTCTCTATCATAGATCTAACATCTAAGAAGATGGGTGCCAATGAGGCCTTTGTACAGTTTGCTAACCGTTGGAGGTCAATGGCCATGCGCTTGCAGCGTGAGCTCTCGGAGTCAGAGCAAGTTAAAATAATCATTTCAAACTCTACTCCGAGATTCAGGCACATTCTGGCCATGAACCAGATCACCTCCATAGAGGATCTCTACGAGTGGGGACGTTATATTTAGAGCCATCTAATGGATTCCCCGATCGCAGATATTTTTCATTTCAATCAAATTCATCCGAGTCAGAACGAATCAGTGGACGCCATCCACTATCCCCCTCACCACTATCCCCCATCCACATCATATGCGCCTCCGCATAACCCACCTATTTACCACGACATGCCGCTACCCAGGCATCCACTGATTCGTCCTCCTCGGACAACCCATCAACCTTCAACAGGGCCCTACGATGCCCCGATTTATCAAGAGCTCCGGTGCCCTACGTTGCACCTGCTTCGGCTCTCATGCTGACACCACCACCCCCGCAGCCATCTCTTTCACTACCATCACAGCCCGTTGCTCGGGTTGAAGTTGCCAGCCGCCAACCACCCCGCGAAACCACTTGGCGCTACGATGATGAACCTTCCCAGGTCATCTCCGTACACCATTTACCTACACCACCCACCATCATCATACCTACACCCATCAAACCCACTCCCATTACACCCACCATCACATCGATCACTACACCTCCCATACCGCCAACACCCTTGGCAACTGAACCCGAGCAACCCCTTGCTATTACACCTATTACGCCTCCACAGGCCATACAACCTTCCACTCCATCTGCCTCCACCCCCATCTGCCGGAGCAGACATAAATTTTCAAGGAGCAAAAAGTCACATCAACAAAAGAAGGAAGCCCCGGGACTGGGCATGCTTTTTAAAATCCACAATTACATTCCCCGCATGCCAGTCATTGTCAATATACCGGGCATTTTTATTGAGCAGAAGTCTCCCCCTCCAATCACGGCCGTCGAGAGGCCTTCTAATGATATGCCAATCATACCCGTTGCCAACCGGGTTCATTTGAAAATACTCATAGGGAATCTCTCCCTCCAAGCTCTCATGACCCCTCACACCGTTGTTGTGAACCTTCCCACTCTAGTGGAGGGGACAGCTTCTCAGATTGTGCTCGCGCACTCCAAAGCCAAATCCTTGGCACAATCTATTATTCAAGGGGTCGTGCCCCCTTCCATATCACACATTATACAAGCTTTGGGCACGGTCCCCCCTTTGTTGCTTCCAACTCTACCGGTGGAACTCCCCACCTTTTCATTAAACTATATTCCAAGGGAGTTATCACTCTTCATCGAAACTTCAACAGAAGTCAACAATTTTCCTTTAATTTTCAAGAGCCGTTCAATTCAAAGGAGAAGAGCACGTCCATCTGCCCGCTGGGCACATTTTGTGAGGAAATACTTGAGGGTCCCAACGCCGACCCCCAAGTCCAAATCCGATCGCCGGGCACAGCAACAGGCCAGGGGACCTTCACCCCCCTCTTTTTTTGAATCATCTTTTACGCTACTTAGCACCTACCCGTGGGTTCTTCACATTCCCTCCCCACGGGAGGCTTTTTATTTTCATTTATTTTATGATCCCTCAGCGTACACCGGGCATCGCGCCCAATTTTGTCCATCCAGTGCCCCACGTGGCACATCTTTTAGCACCCTACGCTGTGCACCTTCCATTCCGACCCCTCGCGGCCTTTTTGTTTCTTCCATCTATCCGGGCCATCCGGATTTTGTTCCTGCTTCAGAGCATCGCGTCCTACCTTTCCTCCAAACCCCTCCGGGCCCTCCGGAGTTTCCAAATTCTTTTTCCCGTGTTGACCCCTGTGTTTTCAATCGGGTCCTTCGACCCTTCTCGCACTGCTTTAGGGGCTTTAGTCCCCACTTATGTTTTTAAATTCGAATAAAAAATGTAAATTCGTGTAGACCCTCGAGTCTCGCCCCAACGCAGGGCATTCGTTTTTTTGTAGTCTTTGCATCTCCATTTTAATCGGGTCCTTCGACCCTTCTCGCACTGCTTTCGGGGCTTCAGTCCCCATATATATTCCTAGTTTGAATAAAAAAATGTAAATTCATGTAGACCCCCCGGGTCTCGCCCCCGCAGGGCATTCGTCTTTTGTTTTATTATCACCTCCATTTTTCAATCGGGTCCTTTGGCCCTTCTCGCACGTGTCCTTTTAATTTTGAATAAAGAATTTTGTCAATTCTCTTAAGACCTCCCGAGTTTCGCCCCCAACGCAGGGTACATCCGCCCCAGCATAGGGCATGGGCATTCGTCTTCTTTTAATCCTCCAAGTTCTTACTTTGAAAATTTTTATCTACCAAGTGTCGAGAAAATCCCTAAAAAGATGAATATTTGTTTAGCATTGCCATGCTGTCCCAGCATTTTTTTCGTTATGATAACTCTGCGCCAGGAGTCCCGCACTCTCTCCCGAGTCATTAAGGTTTGCCCTGGGCATGGGCATCCACACACACTTCACGGCGCCCACAGCCGTTTGCTCCCAGTTGACACCGTCATCGTCACAGCCACGCCTGAACGGCGTTCGAAGTCTATTTTTTCCTCCTTATTCGGCAGAAGTATGGGTAGTATGGGTAGCTGGGCAGAGGGAACCTTCCTGAAGCACCCTCCTGACGAAGGGGAAGTCTTTAACAGAATGGGCAGAATCAGAATCCAATCAAATGACCAATCAAAATGAATTTCCAAGGCATGTCAAGAGGGCAAAGTCCCCGCGGAGATCCAAATGGACTCGGCCATAAGCATGCAAAATTTGAAATCAAATCTAAGTCAATATGCATGTCAAGAGGGCAAAGTCCCCGCGGAGATCCGAACGGACCCGGCCGTATGCATGCAACAATCAAATCAATTATGATAACAGGGCGTGTCAAGAGGGCAAAGTCCCCGCGGAAATTCAAATGGACCCGGTCGTACGCATGTCCCTACAATTCAGATGGTCACTCAATCACTCGAAATTCCAAAATATGATTCAAAAGCCCAAGCGCTTCATGAGACTAATCCCTTCTAACGGTTGTGCCAAGGAAGGAACTCGAACCTGACTCCCAGAATACCCATATCTAAGCTTATCTCCAAGATTCCTTTCCTTTTCCAGACTTAAGTTGCCTATCTCAGGCATGGCTTTGATGGTTACACAGTTAACCAGAAGCAATCGGCCCGTGGGCACCACGTTAAACTGCACACCCTACTCTGGGCTTTCTTTTAATGAAACAGGAGCTAACAAGGACCCCTTCGCCGGTCAATCTTCATAATTTCAATGCCGCCACGGCATGACAATTTATTCAAAATTCCACAAAAAATCAAAATATTTCAAAATCTCACAAAAATTCAAATATTTCCAAATCCCCCAAAAAATCAAATATTTCCAAAACACTAAACAAATTCAAATATTTCCAAAACCAACTAAAAAATCAAATATTTTTTTCAAATTTCAAATATTTCAAAAATCAAATATTTCAAATATTTCAAATCATAAAATTCAAATATTTTCAAAAACCAACACAAAATTCAAATACTCTCCAAAATCCAAAAAATCATGATGGTATTGCACAAGGCAATCGCCTTCTTCATGCGTCAGATCGAAGTAATCCTTCCAATCTTGGGTTCCTCCCATCTTGCACTTTTTCTTTGGCCAAGTCCAATTATCCTCATGGTTAAACAAACCAATTGAATGATCCATGCTTGTTGTTTAAATGCTTTATCCATACTGCATGCTCCATGCTAAAAGCTGTTTTATGTGATGTTTGCTATCTTGGCTAACGAGTTTTGAGCGCAGGATTCGAGTTACCTCATCTGGCGCAATCAGGCATCGCTGCCTCCACCATCCCTATCTGCATCTACTATACGTTATACCCTTAGAGCACACCAAGGACCTTGTGGCTTTGAGGAATCTGGGGTTAGAGTTCCCCTTCATAAAAAACCATGATAATCCCAGAGGATTCTTAGCCATACGGATAAGTCGTTACGTTTGGCATGTGAGGACGACGGACCCATGCATAAACCATGGTCCTGACTCACCAGCGTAACAATATATCCTTGGTTATATTTTACTCCCCTTTTAATCTTTTTTTCCCTTTAGCCCAGTATGTATACATGCATATTGAAATCACAGTGGAATCCACTCTTGCAAGGCAATCTGAGGGCCATCCGCGCCTAACATTCCACAGCAACTTGAAATATTCCATTCCAAGTCAAGTATCCAACTCCCTTTGTTGTCGCCTCCGGGCTGATTTCCTTCAGAATCGTTTGTTTGGACTCATCTTTTATCTTTTATCTTTGCTCCCAGAGATCCACTTGGCCGGGCAACCCCCCGATGGTGCAACCTAAGGATTGTGTCCTTAGGTATTTCCCTTTCTCTAGAAGTTGATCTCTCCTTTTTTCGCATCCCAAGACCCACTTGGCAGGGCAACGCCCTCGATGGTGCAACCTAAGGATTGTGTCCTTAGGTACTTCCCCGACGCTGGAAGTTGGTCTTTTTCTTGCTTTTTGTGCCTACGCGCACACCTTTTCCTTTGTTCCTTCCTTTGTTCGAGCATTTGTTTCTTTAGGTTTTCTTCCTGATGGTGATTTTCAAGGATGTTGGAGAAAGACTCTTATCAGGTGGGCAGTTTGCCTATTGAGCACGTGTCTATTTTTAACCTTGACGTTAGCTTTTCAGTCCACTTCACTTCACTCCACTGCGCTACGCGACATTTCTTTTCATTACGCTCCATTTCATTTCACTCCATTTCACTCCATTACACTCCACTTCGTGTCCCTCCATCTCGCTCACCTGCAAAGCAGACGTCAAGGTTGGGCATCTGTAGACATGCGAATTTTCCCACCGCAGGCAAATTTTCAAGTCGCGCCGTATCGCCCAAGTGACCCGCATTTTGCCCTGCAAGAGTATTTTCCTACATTTCTGAACCTCGTCCACTTTCCTTTTGGTGCTGCCCCAGGCCCCTGGCCTTAAACTTAAATCACGTCCACCACAGTGGATGCCCTTCTTGAACCGCCCTTGTTAAAGGCGTCCAGCTTCCCCACCGCGTATTTGAACCGCCTTGTTATTCGCGTCGCGCATCTCTGCCGCGATTCAGACTCTGACAGCGGCCCAGAAAGTCATCGCGCGCAGGTCTGTAATCATGATAAAAATTCTTGAATCACGTCCGTGTCAGACGACGCGATTCAGAGATGTCAAATCATGATGTCGCGTCAGAAGCCAGTGCATTGCTGAGTCGGTTTGCCCGAGCTTATTCGCATCTGGTTGCGCCGTCGCGATTTTCTTGCTTCCTATACGCGGCAGCCTGGCCCGACGCATTTTAGAGGCGGTGCAACCATGCCCGCGCCTAATCAAACCGCCTTTGTTATGCACAGCCAACAAAGCCGACGCGATTTACAGATTTAATTGCGGCGGCTGTTCCTGACGCGATTTTACTCAGGAACTTAAAGCTCTCACAGGAGCTCATTCCGAAAAAAGGCTGGCTCATTTGCTTCGGGAGATAGGGTTTTAGAGAGAGAGAGAGAGAGAGAGGGATTTTAGAGAGAGAGGGAGGGACTTTCCCATGCGGCGTAGCCCTGCCTCGCCGTACGCTTCCCCGCCATCCCCGTCCTCGTCTCCGGCCCGACGTTGACGTCTTCCTCACCATCGAGCACATCCAACGGGAGCCACGCCTTCCACGTCCTCCTCCTCTCATTGTCCTCTCCGGCTACGCCGTTATGCCGTCCGGCCACCTCGGGGAAGCACCCCAGTTTTTTTCTCCCTCCGGACCCCACGTGGTCCTTTCCATTTTCTTCATTCGGCCCCTACGTTGGCCCCTTTTTACTTTTCATATTTGCATGCATGAACACACATCATACCTTTTATTTAGGGGTTTAAAGACCACCCAAAAGGTGTGTTCTTCCCCTTTTTCATTTATGTTATTTTATTTGTCTAGATTCATTTACTGCACATTCCGAGCTAATCCCGTTGTCTCTTTTTGTTGTCTTCTTGTGACAGGTACCCCGAGCTGAATCTTCTTCGTCGGCCGGCCGGTGGAAGGAGGAGGGTAGACCCACGCCCACATCCCACGCTTCTACGGGTGAAAGGTACTGCCTTTTTCTCACCCGTTTACATTCGGTGCCCTCGAGCACCTGGCGATCACGGTTCTTTTTTTATTTATTATCTTTTCCACTTTTTCACTCCATCTCCACACACGCGCCACGTATTTATTTAACATATCCCATCTTTGTGGGACTATGTTCTTCGTTCCCCCTAAAAAGGGGAGCGAAAAACGAGCGTCTACAATGAATTGTTCTAGCAATTGCATCTCGCCCATGACTAAACAAGATAAGGATGCCACAGGCTTCCTACTAAGTGCATATGCTACATCATTACCTTTGCCAGAGTGATATTGAATATTGAAATCAAAATCCTTTAGATACTACAGTCATCTCCTCTGTCTCATGTTCAGCTCCTTCTGGGAAAATAAATACTTCAGGCTTTTGTGATCTGAATAAACAATAAATTGTTCTCCATAGAAATAGTGTCTCCAGATCTTTAGTGCAAATACAACTGCAACTAGTTCTAGGTCGTGGATGGGATAGTTGACCTCATGAGGCTTCAACTGTCTAGATGAATAAGTGATCACCTTCTCATTCTGCATCAATACACAGCCTAGACCGATTCCTGATGCATCAATATAGACTAAGAATCCTTCGCCCTCAACTAGTAATGTGAGGACAGATGCAGATGTCAAGCATTTCTTCAATGTTTGAAAACCCTTCTCACATTCCTTGCTCCAGACATATGGGTTCTCCTTTCACGTAAGGCGAGTAAGAGGCACAACAATCTTGGAGAAATCTTTTATGAACCGCCTGTATAATAGTCAACCAGTCCCAAAAAACTTCTGATCTCCATAACATTGGTAGGTCTTTCCCAGTTGAGTACAACTTCAACCTTGAAAGGATCAACAATAATACCATCTTTGGATATGACGACCTAGAAATGAGACTTTCTCGAGCCAGAACTCACACTTGCTCAACTTTGCATAGAGCTTGTTGTCGCGCAAGAATTGTAGAGCGATCCTCAGATACTCCTCATGCTCTTCTTTGGTCTTGGAATATATAAGAATATCATCAATAAACACCACGATGAATTTGTCGAGGTATGGCTGATAGATGTTGTTCATCAATTGCATGAAAGCTGCAGGAGCATTTGTTAGACCAAAAGGCATAAGGATAAATTCATAATGTTCGTACCTGCTCCTAAAAGCCGTCTTATAAATATCTACATCCTTGATTCTCATCTGATGATATCTAGATCAAAGGTCAATCTTAGAAAAATATTTGGCTCCTGATATTTGATCAAATAATTCATCAACACGAGGCAGATGATATTTGTTCTTGATAGTGAGTTGGTTCAACTGCCTGTAATCGATGCATAACCTTATAGATCCATCCTTCTTCTTGACAAATAACACAGGTGCTCCCCAAGGGCAAGTACTCGGTCTGATAAAGCCCATCTCTAGCATCTTCATCAATTGGTCTTTAGTTCCTTCAGCTTGGTAGGAGACATTCTATAAGGCTGACGTGACACTGGTGCAGCTCCAGGGGTCAGATCGATTGAGAAATTCACATCTCGTTCAGATGGAATGCTTGGCAGCTCATCGAGGAAAACATTGAAGTAGTCTTGCACTATGTGTATGTCTACTACCTTGGGTGTTTTCTTTTCAATTACTATAGTGGCAAGGAAAGCCACACATCCTTTCTTAATCATGCTTTGTGCACGAATAGCAGAGACTAGAGACAAGTGTCTCTTGTGTCTACGTCCCATGAAGGACAACTTAGGGAATTCACTAAATGTAATCTTCCCTCTTCTACAATCAACACTAGCACCATCGGTGGATAGCCAATCGGCTCCCAATATAACATCATAGCCTTCCATGGGCATATACACCAGGTCGGCTCTTAGATTGAGTTCTCCAATCATTACATCAGCTAAAGAAAAATATTTGTTCAATTTGGCTTTCTCCCCCAGTGGTGTTGTGATAGGAAATTCAAAACCCATAGATGTATGGTTTGACATTTAATGTATCAGCAAAGTTCTGAGATATGAACGAATATGTAGCACTAGTATCAAACAAAACAAATGCTGACTGAGAAAAGACTTGTAATGTACCTTCCACCACGCCACCCTCTTTGGTGTTCTCCAATTCTTGCACGGCTTGGAGTCTGCCTTGTTTCTTTTGTCCTCCTGGACGTTCGTCAATTTCCTTCAACATGGGGCAATCAGGGATGCGATGCTCGCGGCTCCCATGATGATCAGTTTATCCCCCATGTAATTTAGATAAATTACATATCTATTTTGGTGATTCACAAAACTAAAATCAAGGTTAATCTAACAAGTTTTCCATGAGATTTGAGCACAAGAAATGGATCTCGAAAAATCAAGAAAAACTAGTAAGTATCTTCATCCTGTAATACTTAAAGTTCAGTGCATATAAATTTTCTAAGTACACATCGATTTCTCTAAATGTTAAAACGATTTCATTGCAAGTCATAACGATTTCCACTCATATCGACTTCATGATTTCATAACAATTTCCTTACCCCTATCGAATTCTTTTTCTAATGATTCGCTAAGTGATCGCATCGATTTCGATCTCGGAATGATTCTCTAAGTGATCATATCGATTTCGATCTCAGAACGATTCACTAAGTGATCGCATCGATTTGATTTTCACATCGATTTGATAAGTGAGAACAACGATTTGCTCTCACAACGATTCTGTTTCATATCGATTTGGTAACTGAGAACAACGACTTGATCTCACAACGATTTGTCTCTCATAACGATTCGATTAGTTCCACATCGATTTGGTATTTACATCGATTCGACAAGTTACAACAACGACTTGGTCATTATAACGACTCGATAAGTTACACAACGATTTGCTTGCTGTAACGATTCGATAAGTCACAACAACGACTTGGTCTGCGTAACGATTCGATAAAACAAAACAACGATTTGGTTATAACGATTTGCTTGTAATGATTCGTTCTCAAACGATTCACTTATACAACGATTTCATAAGTGATTCTCACAATGATTTCATGAAATATAACGACTTAATATTCAAATATCTTGACAAGTCAAAGTCATCCCGCATATTTCTCTTACATCCATGCATTAAATATAACCGTACATTTCTCTGCACGATGCATGTCCAGATATCTTCTATTCTTATGCTTCTGCATGTAATATCTTTTTGGAAAGACAGAATGGAATTTCTATTTTGATGTATTCTCACTCTAACATTGACTGACAACAAGAGACAGCTTAGCTGTCTATGTTTTAGCATTTAATCTGTGCAAGTCTCTAACAGCACGACTCTATACAACGTTGGATAAAGTAGAACCTGGAGAATATCAAGAAGGATTTTCTTTTTACGTGCATGGAACGCAAAGAACCGTTGACTGCAAAGGAAAGCCTTGCAGTCTAACGTTCTCTGAACATAGAGACAACGGATACTTTAACGACTACTTTTCAAAAGAAGCTATATATTGAAGACTGATGACTCCAGAGAACATCATCTTGAGAAGCTTACTCGAAACAGTCTGTGAGCATCTAGAAGAGCCAAGCCTCACTCCATTGTTTCAGTTTTGCTCTTAGCTCTCTACGTCTCTGTGCCTAGATTTGTGAGAGCTATAGCGTACTGAGAGTGTTCTTTGTTGTAGATCTTTTCCTCAGTCTTTTGCTTCGGATCAAGCACTGTTCTATTAGCTTGACCTAGGGGCTTGTCTTCCCTTGACAACATCTTTGTGTTGTTCCCTTCGTATTGAAGGAAGACCTGGGGGTTCCAGGGTGTTATTCCCTTCGTGTTGAAGGAAGACCTGGGTGTTCCAGGGTGGTGTATTCCTCTTCGGGTTATGAAGAGAAGACCAGCTGCGGCTGGGTGTGTAAGTGTCCTTGAGGGGGACTGTACCCTTGGGTAGTGAATCCTGAGTTGTTGCTCAGGGACTGGACGTAGGACTCCTGTGGAGAGGAGGTCCGAACCAGGATAAAATCTTGTGTAGTGTGATTGCTTGCTTTGTGTTTGTTGTTTTCTTTTAACTAACACTAACAATCATCGAAGTGTCTATTGTGTGAACGTTTTTGTGGACAGGTTTAGATAATCAATTTTTAGAATCCCATTCACCCCCCCCCCCCCCCCCCCCCCCCCCGTTTGGGCTTGCTAGCTGGGCAACAAGTGGTATTAGAGCTAGTCTCTTCGACAAAGAAGAAGATCCAACGACCTAAAGAGAAAAGATCAAATGGCAGCCCAAGGTCACTTCGAAGGTCAGTCAGTAAACAGGCCACCATTGTTTGATGGTGAAGACAACACATATTGGAAAACAAGGATGAAGTTCTTTCTACAAGGACTTGACTATTAGATCTGGTCGATTGTTGAAGAAGGAGATCTTCTAGTCACGAATGAAAAATATAAATGGATGGAAGATGACAAGAAGAAGATTTCCTTAAACTGCAAGGCCAAAAGCATCCTATGTTGTGCTCTTAGCAAGAAAGAGTTCAACCGCATATCAGCCTGAAATCCGCTATGGAAATGTGGAAAAAGTTAAGGATCACTTATGAAGGTACTGAAAAGGTAAAAGAAACCAGAATAGATATTCTGGTAACACAGTATGAGAGATTTCAGATGTAGCCCAGTGAAACAATTACACAGATGTATAGTAGATACACTGATATCATAAATGGATTGGCTGGTCTTGGTAAGACGTATCAAATGGGAGATATGATAAGAAAAATACTAAGGTCCCTACCAGCCTCGTGGACCCCAAAAGTAACAGCAATAGAAGAGGCTAATGACTTGAAGATAATGTCATTAGAGAAACTCATTGGGTCCCTTATGGCTCATGAGATAAACATGGAAAGGTTGGGAGCATCGTCTAGCAGAAAGAAACATACCAACGCTTTCAAAGAAGAAGAAGACAGCTCCAGAAGACTCAGAAGATACAAGAAGAAAGCCATGGCAGCAGCCCGGGACAACAACATCGACTCTGACAGTGAGTCGAGTTCCAGTGGAGGAGAAGAAGAAGAGGCCAACCTGGCATTCATGGCTAACGTCGATGGAAAGGTAACATCTGACTCGTCCTTTTCTTCATGTAACGAATCTTATTCTGATAATTTAGAAGAAACTTTTAATGAATTATACTGCAAATATAAAGAGGTATGCAATTCACTAAAAGTCAGTAAGAAAAATACTGCATGTTTAGAAAATACTAATTCATATGTAAAATCTGAAAATGAACAACTAGAAAAACAAATCACAGAGCTAAAAAGAAGAAACAAATTGCTGTGTGAGGACCTGAAAAATAAAAATGAACAATTAGCAAGCTTGGAAAACCAAGAAACAGTGAAAATTAAAACAGGAAGTTAACATATTAACAACAGAAAATGAAAAATTATCTAGCACACTAGAGAAATTTACAAATGGCAAAACAACCTTAATACTAAAAAGAGCTAGAAGATCAGGCAGAAAGAAACATGGATTAGGCTATACTCCTCCCGATAATGAAGATACAACAGTATACCCTAAAATATATCCAACACCTAAGTTTATACCCGAACAAGATATTGCATACAAGTCAAACCTTAAATATATTCCAAATGAGAAAGTAAGCAAAATATCTTGTTGTAGCCATTGCAACAAGTTAGGTCACATTAAAATGACATGTCCAACTAAACATAAAATATGGATAATTAAAAGTAAAGTTGATGATACTAACCAACCAGGACCCAAAAGAACTTGGGTACCTAAAGCTTAGTGTTTTCGTTACAGGTAAACCTTCGAGCATCTAAATGGTACTTGGATAGTGGATGCTCAAGGCACATGTCAGGGAACGAAAAGCTATTCTCCCATCTTGAAGCTGAAGAAGGCACAGTCACTTATGGAGATAATGGAAAAGGGACTGTGATAGGTAGCGGATCAGTAGGGAGTAAAGGCAAAACCGTTATCGAAGATGTTCTATGCGTCAAAGGATTGAAGCATAACCTTATCAGTATCAGCCAACTTTGTGATAAAGGACATCAAATCAGATTTCAAGAATCAAAATGCAGTATTATGAAGGATGGTGCAGTTATTCTTGAAGCTAACAGAGAAAAGAACATGTATGTACTTTATCTAGAAGAACTAAAGGACCAGGACATATGTTTGGCAGTAAATAAAGAGCAGTTAATAGATCTCTGGCACTGAAGACTGGGCCACTGCAGCTTGGACGACATGAGAAAGTTGATCAAGATAAGCTTGGTGGAAGGTCTACCCAAGGTAAGTGCAAAAATGAATGGTGTCTGTGGGTCGTGTGTAAAAGGAAAGCACACCAAGTCATCCTTCAAGTCAAAGACTGTGGTAACTACCTCTAAACCCTTAGAACTTCTACATATGGATCTATTTGGGCCAATGAGAACCACAAGTCTCGGTGGAAAGAACTTTGGATTTGTTATAGCAAATGACTACTCCAGGTTTACAGGGGTATCCTTCTTGGAGCATAAGGATGATACATTCGACAGCCTTGTCAGATTCAGTAAGAAGGTGCAGAAAGACAAGAAGCACAACATTATTGGTATTCGATCAGACCATGGAGGAGAATTTTAGAATGAGAAATTTGCCAAATTCTATGATGATAAAGGGATAGAGCATAACTTCTCAGCATCAAGAACACCACATCAAAATGGAGTTGCTGAGAGGAAGAATAGAACCCTATTAGATATGGCAAGGACAATGCTATCAGAATATGATTTGCCAAGATATTTTTGGGCCGAAGCCATCAACACAGCATGCTACATAATCAACAGAGTGATGATCAAGCCAATCCTGAAGAAGACTGCATACGAATTATTCAAACAGAAGAAGCCAAAAATCAGTCACTTCAGAATCTTTAGGTGTCCATGCTTCATCCACAACAACGGAAAAAGGGATATTGGTAAGTTAGATTCAAAATCAGATGAAGGTATATTCATGGGGTATGCTTCTAAACCCAAAAGATATAGAGTATTTAATAAGCGTAGTTTATTAATTGAGCAGACAGTACATGTTATCTTTGATGAGACTAACTCTTCCTTGAGAGAGGAAGAAGATAGTGATGTTAATGATGCAGAAAAGTTGTCCAAGAAATTAAAGAACACTTCCATCGAGGATAAGGAAGATCACATAATTCCTTGTGACTACAAAGCTTTTGTAACTCAAATAGAGCCTAAGACAGTCAATGAAGCACTGTCTGATGAATCTTGGATATTAGCCATGTAAGAAGAACTTAACCAGTTCAATAGAAACCATGTATGGTCACTTGTTCCGAGACCATCAGATCATCCTGTGATTGGCACCAAATGGGTGTTCAGGAACCAACTGGATGAAGCTGGTGTGATCACAAGAAACAAGGCCAGACTGGTAGCTCAAGGCTATTCCCAAGAGGAAGGTATAGATTTTGATGAAACCTATGCACCAGTAGCTAGACTTGAGGCAATTAGGATTTTACTTGCATATGCTTCTGCATTAAATTTAAAACTCTTTCAAATGGATGTAAAATCTACTTTTCTAAATGGTTTATAAAGGAGGAAGTTTATGTAGAACAACCTCCCGGTTTTGATGATATTGATTTACCAAATCATGTATTTAAGTTGCATAAAGCTTTATATGATTTGAAACAAGCACCAAGAGCATGGTATGAACGTTTACGTGCATTTTTATTGAACCATGGTTTTATTAGAGGTAAAGTAGATAGTACATTATTTTTTAAGTCTAAAGTCAAACATGTATTGCTTGTACAAATTTATGTAGATGATATAATATTTAGTTCTACTGATGAATCTCTTTGCAAGTATTTTGAAAAGCTTATGCAGGGAGAATTCGAAATGAGCATGATGGGGGAGCTAAACTACTTCCTCGGATTGCAAATCAACTAAGGAAAGAAAGGAACTCATATTTGTCAAGCCAAATACACCAATAAACTTTTAAAGAAGTTTGGATTTGAAAGCACCAAGCCACTGTCAACACCGATGAGTACATCAACAAGATTAGACAGTGATAAGGATGGTAAGAAGGTAGATCAAAAGGTCTACAGAGGTATGATAGGTTCATTACTCTATTTAACTACCAGTAGACCCGACATACTATCTAGTGTATGCATGTGTGCTAGGTATCAGGCAGACTGGGAACGCGCCACCTCGGGTTCGATCCCGGGGTGGCGCTGGGTTTACCCAGTGGCGGATGCCACTGGGCTACAATGAAAAAAAAAAGGCAGACCCTAGAGAGTCTTACTTAATAAGTGTCAAAAGAATTTTTAGAAACCTGACTAGAACTCATGACTTAGGTCTGTGGTATCCAAAATCATGCGAAATTAATTTAGTAGGATACTCTGATGCTGACTACGCTGGATGCAAAATAGATAGAAAAAGCACCAATGGTTGTTGTCAATTTCTTGCATGATGCCTGATATTATGGTCCTCAAAGAAGCAAAATTCAGTAGCACTATCTACAGCTGAAGCTGAGTACGTGGCTGCTGGAAGCTGTTGTACACAACTCTTATGGATCAAACAGCAGCTTGAGGATTTTGGACTAAATATCAAGACAATTCCCTTGCTGTGCGATAACACCAGTGCGATAAATCTCACCAAGAACCTAGTTCAGCATTCAAGGACAAAGCATATAGAGGTTAGATATCACTTTATTCGTGATCATGTAGAAAATGGTAATATAGATATTTCCTTTATTGATACTCAAAATCAGTTAGCAGACATCTTCACAAAGGCTTTACCCGAAGAGAGATTTACGTCTCTTAGAAGGGAATTAGGCATGTGCAATTTATGATAGATTTGTCTGTAAATAACTGAAATAATAATTATTTCAGAATATCAATTATTTTTCCCCTTGAAATTAAGCAAATTCCTTAAATATTGCTTACTTCATAGTTATCTTTGACGGTTCGTAATTTTAAAAGAATTTATTCCTATCAAACCAGTCTTTTATCATTTTCTGTCATTATGTCGTTTTTCCCCTTTATCTGATAAAAACCCGAAATATGTGCCATACTGATTCACCTCCCGCTCTCTTCTCCTTCAACTTGCCTGAGACGATAACCCTATTGACTCCGGCATCGACTCCCTGTGATTTCAAAGCCTCCACCTCTTTCTCGCGAGAAATTTCTTGAGGGTTTCTGCTCTAATCTCCATTCCAATCATCCAGAACCTTTCACCATTCAAATCCATGGCCGTTTTCGGAGTTTCCGACACCGTTGGGGGCTATGGAGCTGCGTTCCTCACCGCTGAGCAGCAAGAGAGGTTTACCACTGTGAAGACCAAGTTGTGCGGGAACAAAGCAGTAGACATTGCGGATTTGGAGAAGAATGGGATGCACAACATTATCGCAGCTATGGAAAGGTTGAAATGGATGAAGTTGGTAACCCTGTCAGAGGTGAGTTATCCAGACCTGGTGAAGGCATTTTATATTTGCTTGAAGTCTGAAGAGGATGGGTCTTTGACATCCATTGTCAAGAGAACCCAGATTAGGATCACATATGCCTTGTTGGAGTCTTTGTTTGGAGTTTGCACCACCGATCACAGTGGAATACACACTGTCGACATCCAGGCGAAGGGTCTAGGGGTTGTTGGTCCTGAGTTCAGATTGAAGGACGGGAAGATAGATATCAACCAGCTGAACGCATTCATCTACATTCTGCATTTTATTGTGTGTCAGATACTGGTCCCTAGGAGTGCCACCTTTTCTACTTGTACAAAGGCGGACTCCGATATGATGTTCTGGGCTATCCAGAACCAGAGCATAAATATGGCAGAAGTGATTTTAGAAAGGATGAAGTTTGATCATGCTCAGGTTTGGGACAAGAAAGCAATTGAATGTGTTCCTACCTTACGCCCATGCTTTTTCCAACATTTTGGTGTTAATCTGTCTGGGGCGGTGTCAGAAAAGATGGGGCAGGCCATTCGCAACAGAAACTTGAAGAAGAGTGGATTTTCTTTGGTTGGTGGTGTGTGGACCAAGACCTCAGTGGCTGAGGGTGAGGCCATCATTGGCGATGCCCAAGAAGTCCAAGAAGAGGCAGTTCCAGAAATTGTAGCAGCAGCAGTACCAGATGCTCAAATTGAGCAAGAAGATGCAAGGGCAGAAGCGCCAAGCATTCAAGAACAGCAGGTACAAATACCTGTGGTTCAAGTAGAATCAGCAGCGACAATAGCAACAGATGTCCAAGGTAGTGAAGCAGAAATTAGAATTGAAGACTCAATGGCAAGCAGCAGCAGGATTGAGGATATTCTTCAAGAGAATATTAAGCCACTTGAGGGAGCTTCATAGGCTATCAACCCCACCACAGTTGTGGCATCTGTTCTTAGAAGTGTGTTGGAATCCATTCCGAGTTCTCAAGGGGAGCCTGAACTATTCTGTGAACTAGCAGCAAATGTTGTGGCATCTGCCACATTCAAGAAACTGTCATGGAGGATGCTCCTATTCAGAGGGAGCAAGAAGAAGAAGATGTTCCAGTTGATACTCATATGGTTGATGCTCCTATTGAGGGGGAGCAATCAATTGTGAAGGAAGCAACATCTCAGGGGGAGCACACTGCTAGTGTCCCCGTTGATGATCAGTTCAGAGAAGGCATTATGGAGAGTGCCTCAGATGATGTAAATGATGATCATGTGGAGCCCATTGCAAGGGCAAGCAGTAAAGGGAAAGAAGCAACTTCTGGGATTCCCCTCTTGACCAGGAGGCCACATCAGAGGCAGAGGAAGAAGAAATTGAAGGTCAATCTGAAGCCCTTAGTTGCTAGAATGGATGAACAAGGAAAGATCCTATGCTCTGTGCAATCTGATATTGCTTCTATCTTTATAAGCCAGAGTACTTCAGCTAAGGAGATGGGCATGGTCAGAAATGCAGTTAGATGGGTGCGTAGTGAGCTTATTAGCATTAAGGAGTTTATTGCTGCACTTGCAGATTTGGTGAGGGCGCAGTCCACAAATGCCCCTCCTGCTCCTTCTCTTGCAGAACCAGTCCACAGTTTTGGGCCTTCAGAGGCCAGGCAACAAGAGGCTAGGTCATCAGGGCCAATTTCAGAAGAACCAGCAGGGCCATCCCGGCCACAGGTTGTTGAAGAGGTAGCAACTGCAATGCAGAATCATGTTGAAGCTATAAAGACTGGGCCACCAGGGCCAATAGAGGATGTTTCTGGGCCAACAGGGCTAGTGGTTTCTGAGGGTGAGATTCTAAGAGTAGAAGAACCAGCTGTAGCTCCAGAAGCCCCTGATCCTTCTCCTCTTGCAACTCCGGCCCCTCCTTCACCACCATCTTCTTCCACAGCACCACCAACACCTATCCCTTTCAAACAACCCATGCCTTGCAACATCTCATCTCCAACACCATTTCTTTCTGAATCCTCCTCATCTCCTGCCACCTCCACATCCATTCCTCCACCTTCTCTATCATTGAAAACCCTCCAGCCTCCTCCTCAGCTGGAGCCTCATCCTCTTCTGGTCCTTCTTCAGTTGGACAATCCATCATACCTTCTCCTACCCATCAGTCATTTCTTCATCCTCCTACTCCTCCCTCCTTTGTTATCTTTATACCTGAAGGTGCACAACTTGAAGGTCCCTTTCTCAAAAAATTCGAGGATGAGTTGGAAATTACCACAATCCGCTCAGTCCTGGAAGTTGGTTCTCATGTCCACAGAATTAACTCTCTTACTTCTAGTCCTTCTTATAAAAAGAGAAAACTCTCAAACACTCTTGCTCTTCCTAAATTTCCTCCTCTCTGGTTCTCTCTCACTATTGAGAATCGAAGAAAACCCATCTATTGTGAATATCTCCAAAATGTATCATTGCCACCATTTTTGGTGTTCCTCATCTTAATCTAACTGATCATCTCAATGTTGTTCTTCCCTATTGTCACATCTCCAAAGCTGATCAATCTAAAATCTTCCAAATGGCTGAATGCAAATCTGAAGATCAGTGGGCCAAGGGGCACAAGGCTCTCTACAGGAAGTTTCTACTTGTGAAGTCCGATCGGTTTCCACCTCGGGATTCCCCCACTCACTCTCTCTGAGTGGTTTGTCATTCATCACAAGTCTACCTGGGCACCCTTCATTCAAAAGGAAGTAAAGCTCATCCGGTACTTCCAGCTCTTCAATGACTATCGTTATCTCCACAATTTACCTGAAGTTCAGTTGGGTCAATTCCAGGGAGCTGTTGCTTTTCATAAAGTTGAAAGCCCAGTTAACTGTTCTTTCAAAGTGGATTTCGCTACCCTAAAAATACCAGAGATTGTGTTTCTCCCAAATGTATTCCTTGGTCATGGACTCATCAGTTGGTCTTGTTATCTTTGAGAGATTTGCTCGCGTAATGGGAAGGATCTCAGCTCAGTAGGGTCGTCTCCCTTCCTTCCAAAGATTCCTCTTTTGGGAATTTCACCTAGGACATATCACCTTTGAGGTTCTTGCACCTCTTTTATCTGAAAGTGAAAGGCTCTCGCCTATCGATTGGGAAAAGCATTACAACCAGTCTGCCCTTCAGCTGACAACTTTGAACAGTTCCTTGTTTAAGGCAGGAAAGCCTCCTCTCTCGGCTGAAGCCTTCTTAGATTTGAATTCCATCAATCTAGTTCAAGAGCCCTACGCTCAGTGGGTAGCGCGGTACACACTTTTTGTGGCTTTGAAGAAAGATCTCTTGCAGCATCAGATCCACTACCCTATCAAGATCAACCAATTTCTTCGGTTTGCCAGTTTTGGCTCTTTCACTACCTTCAAGGTCTCTCTTGGCAAAGATGAATATGGCACCTTTATAGATGCTCAGCACCAACTTCATATCAAAAGAATGCTTCTTGACATGGGGTCATCTTATTCTATCGCTTTTGGGACTTTTCAGGCCTATTTTGAGGAGCAGGAATGCAAGGCTTTTCCCATTATTCAGCGGCATGTCTCTCTTCAGTCTCCTGCTTTCTACCTCCTTGTAACCCCTCAAGATAAATAAAAAAGTTCTTTGATCTCACTTATCTTTTCTCCTTTCTTCTTTGTCTCCGTATGATATCTTTTTGCTTAATGACAAAAAGGGGGAGAAATATAGTGTTTCTGAAATACATTTCGCATTTTATTTCTGCAAATTTACTTAAATTTATTTCATGAACATCTACGAATTTTGTTATGTTTTGTCATCACCAAAAATGGGGAGATTGATGATCAGTTTATCCCCCCATGTAATTTAGATAAATTACATATCTATTTTGGTGATTAACAAAACTAAAATAAAGGTTAATCTAACAAGTTTTCCATGAGATTTGAGCATAGGAAATGAATATCAGAAAATCAAGAAAAACTAGTAAGTATCTTCATCCTATAATACTTAAAGTTCAGTGCATATAAATTTTCTAAGTACACATCGATTTCTCTAAATGTTATAACGATTTCATTGCAAGTCATAACGATTTCCACTCATATCGATTTCATGATTTCATAACAATTTCCTTACCCCTATCGAATTCTTTTTTTGTAACGATTCGCTAAGTGATCTCATCGATTTCGATCTTAGAATGATTCACTAAGTGATCGCATCGATTTCGATCTCAGAACGATTCGCTAAGTGATCGCATCGATTTGATTTTCACATCGATTTGATAAGAGAGAACAACGATTTGCTCTCACAATGATTCCGTTTCACATCGATTTGGTAAGTGAGAACAACGACTTGATCTCACAACGATTTGTCTCTCATAACAATTTGATTAGTTTCACATCGATTTAGTATTTACATCGATTCGACAAGTTACAACAACGACTTGATCATTATAACGACTCGATAAGTTACACAATGATTTGCTTGCTGTAACGATTCGATAAGTCACAACAACGACTTGGTCTGTGTAACGATTCAATAAAACAAAACAACGATTTGGTTATAACGATTTGCTTGTAATGATTCGTTCTCAAACGATTCACTTATACAACGATTTCATAAGTGATTCTCACAACGATTTCATGAAATATAACGACTTGATATTCAAATATCTTGACAAGTCAAAGTCATCCCGCATATTTCTCTTACATCCATGCATTAAATATAACCATACATTTCTCTGCACGATGCATGTCTAGATATCTTCTATTCTTATGCTTCTGCATGTAATATCTTTTTGGAAAGACAGAATGAAATTTCTATTTTGATGTATTCTCACTCTAATGTTGATTGACAACAAGAGATAGCTTAGCTGTCTATGTTTTAGCATTTAATCTGTGCAGGTCTCTAACAGCACGACTCTATACAACGTTGGATAAAGTAGAACATGGAGGATATCAAGAAGGATTTTCTTTTTACGTGCATGGAACGCAAAGAACCGTTGACTGCAAAGGAAAGCCATGCAGTCTAATGTTCTCTGAACATAGAGACAACAGATACTTTAATGACTACTTTTCAAAAGAAGCTATATATTGAAGACTGATGACTCCAGAGAACATCATCTTGAGAAGCTTACTCGAAACAATCTGCGAGCATCTAGAAGAGCCAAGCCTCACTCTATTGTTTCAGTTTTGCTCTTAGCTCTCTGCGTCTCTGTGCCTAGATTTGTGAGAGCTATATCATACTGAGAGTGTTCTTTGTTGTAGATCTTTTCCTCTCAGTCTTTTGCTTCAGATCAAGCACTGTTCTATTAGCTTGATCTAGGGGCTTGTCTTCCCTTGAACACATCTTTGTGTTATTCCCTTCGTGTTGAAGGAAGACCTGGGGGTTCCAGGGTGTTATTCGCTTCGTGTTGAAGGAAGACCTGGGTGTTCCAGGGTGGTGTATTCCTCTTCGAGTTGTGAAGAGAAGACCAGTTGCGGCTGGGTGTGTAAGTGTCCTTAAGAGGGACGGTACCCTTGGGTAGTGAATCCTGAGTTGTTGCTCAGGGACTGGACGTAGGACTTCTGTGGAGAGGAGGTCCAAACCAGAATAAAATCTTGTGTAGTGTGATTGCTTGCTTTGTGTTTGTTGTTTTCTTTTAACTAACACTAACAATCATCGAAGTGTCTATTGTGTGAACATTTTTGTGGATAGGTATAGATAATTAGTTTTTAGAATCCCATTCACCCGCCCTTTGGGCTTGCTAGCTGGGCAACATCCCACAGCGCAGACATGCGCCAGCTTTCCTCCAGCACTCTTCCGCAGTGTGACCAGGCTTGTCATAATGCTTGCATTTAGGCTCGTTTAGGGCAGTGAGGGTGAAGATCCTAGGCTTCCGCTCTTGGCTTGGCCCGTTGGTGATACTCAACGTCCGTTTCTTGCCATTGGTGGGTCTGCTTGAGGAACCTGAGGCTTGTTCCTTCTTGATGACTCTTCCTTTGATGCGATCAGTGAGATCGGTTGCATCCTCCAGTAGTTGAGCCTTCTTGACCATATCGGCATAAACTTGGATGTCGAGTGGTGCAAGCTGAGTGATTGGCATAACGTGCCAATCGGGAGAATTGAGCTTCATATTTCAGCCACTGTAAGGTTCCTCTGCTTTAGTGCAGCAAATTCAGTAGCCTTCCTTTCCTGAACTCGTTCAGAGAAATACTTGGAGTTGCACTTCTCCTTGAATTCATCCCATGTAAATTGTCTATCTGCCTTGGTGGCCTCAACAAACTCCCACCACGCACGGGTGTCTCTTTCTAATTGGAAAGTGCTCGTCTATCTGCCCTGGTGGCCTCAACAGACTCCCACCACGCACGGGTGTCTCTTTCTAATTGGAAAGTGGTGAGCAGCAGCTTGTCACCATCCGCGCATTGCATGATGCAAAAATTGCGCTCAGTCTCCTTTAACCAGTGTTCTGCCTCGTCTGGGTCAGTCGTCCCATTGAAGCGAGGCGGGTTCATACTTCGAAAGTTCCAATGTAAATCTCCAGCTCCTCGATTCCCACTGCCTCCTTGGGTAGCTTGCAGTAGGGCTCGAGTCAATTCCTGAATCGTTTGTTGCATGTCATGGAGTTGTGCACGCTCCGCTGCCATTGCTAATGTTCTAAGTTCCTTCAAGAGAAAATTTAATGTAATATATTGAAATTGCACTTAGTTGGTGTGTGTGTGTGAATTTATTTTAACTTATTACCCATGGTTCTAACCATCTCTCACATAGGTATGATAATTGACTTTAGTCGAGGCAGGTCAATCCTAGATCATCCTATACTTAAGAACAACCTAGGCTCTGATACTACAAAATTGTAACACCCCAACATGGAATATCAAAGCGATAAACAGTTAAATAAATAGTATAGAGCAAGAAGTAAGGATCAAACCATTGCACAAATTGGAATAATGCCAAATGAACCACCTTTATTGATAATTCCACTAATTCTATTACATTCACTAATTCAGAGCAAACACTATGGGCCCAGAGTACTTTATTCAAAACAAAACAAACTGAACTATCTAACTAACTACTAAAAGCTTTGGTTGTCGAAATATCGGGTCACTTCCAGTCTTGCTCATCCCCATCCTCATGCGTGTGGTAGTCCCCATCAGACTCACATGAAACACATATAACAAATAGCGTATGATGAGCGATAACGCTTAGTACGACTTAATATCTCATGTAAACATGTATGTTTTAAGTGATTATGTAAAGTAAGATAACTAGAGAGCACGATCAAGTATAGTCACGAAAGTGATGTACAAGATAGCAAGAGAACGAGAGTACTTTCATATGAAAATAGCACAACAAGCATGATAATGGGTTGGCCATATAACGAGATAGCATGTATGGTTGCACAAAAGTGCACTAGTCGCGATAGCATGTTTGGTTGATATTCTTTCAACCACGCGAACAAGTAGTTTGATTGATTGTCTTACATTAAATTTTGCTAGTCATGCATTTAGATGCATGCCGAACACCCTGATCATTGAACCCTCGCGAGTAAATAGTCTTTCGGGCGCACCTCTCAGGACCAGATCGGGCCCTTTATAATGTTGTCTGGCATTGATCATGTTTGTTATCTTAGACAATCAAGAGACGACCATATAGAGTACTAAGAATAGATGAGAGTAATTGAAGAATAGATGCGAGTATAGATAGAACGTGAATAGATGAGAAGATAGAGAAAGTAGATAAGAACGAGGGTCACGTTCGTAAATCATCGTTAAACAGGCAATAGAGAAAGTAGATAAGAATTAGGATTTCTGGAATAGACATTAAAATCGCGACGGGGGTCCCGGTAGCGTTCAAATCGCGACTGATGTGGAAGGTTCATGGCCGACGTTTATACGTGCCGAGCTAGAGCTTGGCTAATCCGACCTTCAACTCCTCGTTTCAACCTTTTCTTCAGCAGCCCAGTAAGAGAAAGTCGTATAAGGCAAGAGCCTAGTCAGCGTCCAGCATGTCAGCGGAATTCTCAGAGTATAGCCCACCAGATTGCAAGATGCCCGTAGGCAACATCCTCTAACCCTGTGTATTCGACAGTCACAGCTGTGAAGATCGCAATCCCGATAATTCAGCCAGCCATTTTTTGTCATACGCCAGTGAGGACAACAATAGCTCCAGCAAGAGTTGCGAGGATATCCATCTAACGAACAAGCACCCTAGTCCTATAAAAGAAGCTTATACACTCTATCCAAAGGTACGCAATCTCTGAAATAAAAACTCTCGACTTGTAGACTCCCGAGCTGACTTGATCATCGGAGTGCTTATCCACCAAGCTCCCTCGGTGGACTTGCAGGTCAGAGGCTCAAAAAATCCAGCATCCTCGCATCATCAACTTCTCCCTTGGTCTTCTCGGTCTGGACCGACCACATTACTCCAGTAGTAACATTTTTGGCGGCGTCTGTAGGAAACAAACATAAAAAGCTTCAATGGCTCCAAAGAGAAAGCTGGTAGCTCATTCGTCTAGTGATGAGGCAATCCCTACCAACACTATGGAGGAGGTCATCGGGGGAGGTTCTGGTTTGGGCGAGCAGGACTCGACGACGACCTCCCGCCTTGATCGAGTTGAACAGATGGTCGCATGTCATCATGAAATGCTCACCCGCATGAAGCAACATCAGTAGTCCATGGTGGCTCGAGGGGAGGCCATTGGTCGTCCAACCGCCATTAACACAGTCAACCCCGAAGTCGTCGGGCCTACTGAGACCCACGCCCAACACCCAACGGTGTCGGCTAGTCACACCGGCATCCAAACTACGGCGCTCGTGTTCTCGACGCCGGCACCACCATAAATACCAGTGCTGCCCATAGCTCCTACCGTGGCCACGGAGCAAGACATGCCTAGGATGGTTGAGGTAGATCACTTCTTGGTCGAGTCAACACCTGCTCAGACGTGTCTCATGTCCGTGGACCCTCGGTGGAGAAGTGACCTCCAGAAGATGAATAGGAAAATCGAGGCCCTGCAACGGGGTTCTCGTGCTCCTTCGGTGGCGATGTTACTATCCACCTCGCCGTTTGTCGAGGAAATTACCACGGTGCCCATCCCGGCAAAGTTGCAGCTCCCCAAGTTCCGGAGATATAACGGGACGACAAATCCAGTACACCACCTCGACAACTTTCAGGGGCAGATCGAGATGGTAAACATTTTGGATGCCCTGAAGTGTCGGGCGTTCATGTCAACCCTCGACGACGTGGCACTCCAATGGTTCAAGGCGCTACTGTCGTGCTCAGCGACAAGCTTCCCTGACCTGGCGCAGAGTTTTCTAGACCATTTCTACAACACGGTGTAGCATTCCTTATGCACCGACGACCTGTGGCTAGTCACGCAGAAGGAGGGCGAGCTCTTTCGCGACTATGCCAAGAGATTCCAGCTGGAGGTCATGAAGGTTATAGACCTCGACTTGAGGACGACTGTCAACATCCTTACAAGGATCTGCTCCAACGCGCCATTCGTAGTGTCCATCGCCAAGAAGCCGCCGATAAGCCTCTCTGACCTCCTTTCTCGCATGCAGAAATACGTGCGATTGGAGTCTACCCTCGGTGCAGCTGGAAAGCTTGGTCGACCATCCGGACAGGGATCCTCCAACGGAGCACCGTCCCAAAAGAGGCCGAGAAGGGAGGAGCCTACAGTGCGCGGAGAGCCGACGAGGGCGGATCCAAGCCGCCGCCCAGATGAAGCGCTACGGATCAAGGATCTGCCTTGATTCGGTAGGCTCCCCTCGGAGATTCTGCTAATCATCAAGAAGCTTCCAGGGTTCCGACGCCCCGAACCGATGGCGAGGTCCCCCTCAGAGCATGGGGCCAACCTATACTGCGAATACCACAAGGACTTTGGGCAAACGACCGACCAGTGCCGAAGCCTAAAAGTGGAGATCTCGGAGATGCTGTGGCGGGGCATCATTGGGAAGGACGTCGTCGAAGGGCGCTCAATGGCTCCTACCCCTGACGAGGAGCGCGGGTCCCCCAGAAACAAGGGTGCGGTACTAGTACAGGTGGGCGGCTCGACAAGCTGCGGCGACAGCGGGAGGAAGTGCAAGGCATACGCATCGGCTATAGGATCAGGCTCAGGCAGACCGGCACCGGGGGCTCGGGGGGTCATTACTTTCTCTGAAGAAGATGTAGTCGGCCTTAGCCTCCCACATGATGACGCGCTTGTCATACATGCCAACGTCGATGGGTATGATGTACACAGAATTTTAGTTGATAACAGAGCTGCGCATGATGTCCTTTTTTACGACTATTTTGTAAAAATGACAGATCTGAGCTCCGAGCTGAAGCCAGTCACCACACCCCTCTTTGGGTTTAGTGGGACCTCGGTGAGCGCCGAGGAGTCGATTAGGCTAAAGATCACCCTCAGCACCCGACCACAACATGTAATGGTTGAGGTCGATTTCCTCGTGGTAAAGGTAAAGTCGGCCTACAACGGGATCTTTGGTCGGGGGCTGTTGGGAAAATTGGGAGGAGTCTCATCAACCTACCACCAAAAATTGAAGTTCCTAACATCGAACGGGATAGGCGAGGTCGTGGGGAACCAGACCGAGGCTCGATGATGTTATGTAAACTCTATCAAGGTGAAATAACCAATAAATCTTGAGTATGAATCTGTCCATAATGGGAGCTCAGAAAGGCACGAGCCGGCCGAACAGACAAAGCAGACAAAAATCTCAGAAGAGCGGTAATTGATTGTTGGTGCCGAGCTCCAAGAGTTGGAGGAGCAAATCACTAATTTTCTTAAGGAGAATGGTGACGTCTTCGCGTGGTCAGAAGACGACCTACCGAGAATCGACCTGGAGATCATCCAACACCACCTGAACATCGACCCCAATGCCCGACCGGTGCGCCAGAAGAAGCGGCCATTATCGGTCGACCGTCAATAAGCGGTAGATGACAACCTCACAAAGTACCTACGTGCAGGGACAGTTCGCAATGCCCTTTATCCCAAGTGGGTTGCAAACGTCGTCCTCGTCAAGAAGGCAAATGGAAAGTGGCGCATGTGACGGACCGGGGTATTTATGCCCATTAAGGCTCCATATCCAGATCCGCCTCCCGCGAACGCACCGAAGTGTCGTAAGGGAATATCTCACACACGAGTCCAGTAAGAGTATAAAAGACAAACCACAAGAATATAAGACACAAGAAAGTACATGTGCTCATATCTATTCACAAATTTGTACAACTGTCCCATTACATTAATACATGTCCAATTAAAAGAGTACAACTACCTGGGGCATACCCCGAGGGAGCACAAGCTCACACAACACTAACTACTAAACTACTGCTGGTGGTACAAGTCTGACGCAACGCCGCTGCAAGCCAAACACACGGCAAGCCCTGAAAAGAACTGTAGGGGAGTAAGCCTCAACAAGTCACTGGCTCAGGCTACAAGCTTCACAGGCGAACCTCAAACACTTGAGTAATAGGACTGCTAACAAAGAGCTGGTCCTTTATACTCCAAACCACTATACAACAGAACTACTCAAACGTAATGGAACTGGCTAACACGAAGCCAATCCATAACACACTATAGCTATAATTGGAATCATACCCAAGAAGAGTAAAACTCAAACTGTGGAAGGTCTCACACGGCCTCCACGGAGCATAGCTTAACTAAACCACAATATGCCTAGGCCATAAGCCTCATCGGCAAATTACCCACAAAGGTAACATAATTAATAATCACAAACTAATCCACAATAAATTATAAACAAAGATCTACTTAAAACAGTTAGGATACCACAAGTGGCAAGTCAAACCACAAGACCTCCTTAACGCACATGTACCCGGAAAGGTTGGTACACAATGTACCACCACAAAACTACAAAGTAACCCACGAAGGAAATAGGTACCTGCTACTCTGAGGTACGACAACACAAACACCCGAACAAGGGTACAAGAAGGTGATAAACACCACACTGAACCATAATTATATTGTACCTTTAATTAGGCACAATATTACAGGTGAAACCTTAATCGACGAGTCACACAAACCACAACTCAGTCACAGCTGTGCCAACACCAGGGCACACCTCGAACAAGTCAAACCTCGACCACGAGTCACAAACTCACAAACCACAGTCACTGGCAAAGCACGAGTCAGAAAGAACGACGCCACCACACGGGAACAGACTACTGGCTGATCAGGCCAATATCCAACCCGGACAACACAACACAAGAACTACCTCTCAGTCTCGCAGTCACAGACGAAAGGTCCAACTGCCGCTCCACTAGGAAGAAGTCAAACAACTGTGGAGACCAACCAACACCACACCTGCAGACACACAACTGCAGGCCCATGCCTGGCACCTCTAGAGTCTCTGGCCGGAGCACTCTAAAGTGAGGCACTGGAAAACAGGACTAGCTGGGGACCAGTGTCGACTACTGGTGTCTGTACCCCCAACTACGAGCGCGCTACAAGCGACAAAAGAACAAACTCTGGGAAGTCGCTGTCCCACTGCCGCCTTTCCCTCAGCCGGACGTACAACTCAAACTCAGGAGTGAGGGTGTCCAGGAAGACGACACAGACCTCAACGGTACAACACAAGTACCGGGACAAAACCCCGAGCACAACAAACACACGTGCCTGGCTCACAAAGAACCTGGGGTACCCGACTAGAGAGACATTCCGGAATAGGCGTCGGACCACCACACTCGGCTAGCACAAACCACGATACTTACACATATAGCCTTTTACTTATAATTCACAATATACAAGTGTTAGAATTAGCTTAACATCGGTCACCGTGTGACCCCAAAGCTATCCCACACCAACACATACCTGAACCACTAACTTGCCTATCATTGGTCATCTTATAACCTCCAAGCTAACTCACACTAACACATATATAAATCACGATAGCCAATCATATTTGGCCTATCATTGGTCATGAGATGACCTCCGAGGCAACACACACCACTTACTTCATAAATCCATATAATATTATTCGAAAGACAACAACGGACCAGGGCTAGGTCGGTATGGACCTTCACTGCCCAAACACCACAAAGTCATGGCTAGGCTCACACAGGAACCTCACTGCCCAGTTACTATGATAAATCATAAGAATTACATTACAACAAAGTGTGTAGTAAACACACACTCAAACTATGTAAACAACACGTGTATATTACACCCTGGATGGTGTACCACACGTCTTCCACGTAAACCACATGTCCAACACATGGACAACGCACTCCAAGAGTGCCACGGGTGCCAACGCACCACACATACCACGTAAAGTGATTACGTACATCACACATCATTCATGTAAAACTTGCCCATTACATGAGCAGTATAGAGCATACCAAGTGCACTGGCTCACACCGGTCATCGCCATGCACACACAATCACACATTATTCATAACCAGGAAAGCTACGTAAACAATACTGCATGAATACATGCACAAGTTGGCGGCAACATCGACTGCCGCTTGAAAGAAGTAAACGGCAAGCGATCTAGCCGTTTATATCTCGGCTGGTGATCTTGGCGACAAGAGATCTTGACACCAAGTTCTCCGGCTTAAAACCCTGCAGAAACCCTAATCCAGCTCTAAAGGTTTTTCAACCGTTAAAATTACAAGAAAATGTACTGAAACGGTTCTTTAAACATGCTTGAACCCAAAACAACCCAACACAGCATGCTTTGTTCACTAAATTACTCAAACCACCCATTAACCCCACATGGTGCAACTTAATCTGAAAATACAATAAAAATGCTGGTTCAAGTGATTAAGTCGTGTTTTAATGTTTCTAACAAGCTAACAGGGCTCGACCCCTACCTCAAAAACGCAATTAAACTCCCGAAGAACCTCGAATCACGCCGAAACCCGAGAAACGTCCCACGAACACCGCGCTCCAATCCGTCATTCCCTGCCCGATCTGCCGCTACCACGCGCACCACGGCCTTCCCACGAGCTCCCGTCAACCGTCAGAACTCGCGAAGAAGCTCAAGGGTGAAGGTGGGGGAAGAGGAAGGGAGAGAGAGGAGAAAGAACAGAGCTCAAGTCTGCCATAAAAACACAGGCATGCCAGGTTAACGTCAACCCTTTGGCCGTTTAACCAGACCGCCACAAACAGACGTCCACAAATCTTGACACCAAGTTCAACAGTCAACGTCCTCATCGATGGACGCCAACACACTGCGTCCAGCAAGCTGAACACCAACACAGACCCAAAGCAAACCCGTAAGGATCTAGCAAGAAACACACAACACTAATGGGCCTCATATTGGCCACCAAACCCACTAAACCTAGATCCACGGGGATCCGGAAAATGCGCGACGTTACAGCGCATGTGCGTGGACTTCACTGACCTG
Source organism: Colocasia esculenta (assembly GCA_014218235.1). NCBI lineage: Eukaryota > Viridiplantae > Streptophyta > Magnoliopsida > Alismatales > Araceae > Colocasia > Colocasia esculenta. The sequence continues at coordinate 39,900,386 of CM024765.1, read as the reverse complement.
AACAAGGCGTGCCCAAAAGACAGTTTTTTGCTCCCTCGCATTGACCAGCTAGTCGATTCCATGGTGGGCCACAAGCTTCTGAGTTTTCTCGACGCCTACTCGGGGTATCATCATATAAGGATGGCTCCCGAAGACGAGTAAAAGACGGCCTTCACCACGGAAAAAGGTCTGTACTGTTTTAGTCGTATGCCCTTTGGACTGAAAAATGCAGGGGCAACATATCAGAGGCTCGTCAACCAAATGTTCGAGCACCAGATCGGGAAAATGATGGAGATATACATCGACAACATGCTGGTGAAGAGCCGATGAGCCGAGGACCATGCTCGTGACCTGGCCGACGCCTTTAGGGTTTTGCGGCAGTATGGGATGAAGCTAAACCCCAAGAAGTGAGTCTTCGGCATTCGAGCCAGAAATTTCCTCGGTTACCTTGTTTCGAGCCGAGGCATCAACGTCAACCCCAACAAAGTGCAGGAGATCATTGACATGTTGGTGCCGAGGACCATCAAGGAAGTACAAAGGCTCAATGGCTGGATCACCACTTTAAGTAGATTCATGTCCAGGTCGGCTGAGCATTGCAAGCCTTTTTTCGACGTGCTGAGGAAAGGTCAGTTCGAGTGGACCGACGAATACCAGAGGGCCTTCGACGAGCTCAAGGCATATCAGGCCAGTGTTCCTACACTGAGCAAGCATGTACTAGGGGAGGAGCTACTGTTGTACCTCTTCAAAATAGACCACTCAACTAGCTCGGTGCTTGTACGAGAAGAGGAGCAGAAGCATCTTCCGGTATACTACACAAGCAAAGCATTACGGGGAGCTGAGCAGTGCTACTCCGGCCTAGAGAAGGTGAGTTACGGACTGGTTATGGTGGCGCGGCATCTCAGACCATACTTCCAGGCCCACAAGATTGTTGTCCTCACTGACATCCCCATCAAATAGGTGCTTTGTCGCCCCGAAGCCTCGGGGAGGTTGGCAAAGTGGGCCATCGAGCTAGGCGAGTCTGACATCGCTTACAGGCCTCGGGTCACCATCAAAGCCCAAGCCCTCACCGACTTCATTTCCGAAGGAATGACAGGATCATCCGAGGCGGAAGACGTTGTCGGGAGCTGGAAGGTCTATGTGGACGGGGCATCCAATTCCCGAGGCAACGGAGCCGGTGTTGTCCTCCACTCTCCAGAAGGTCTTGTGCTAAGGTACGTAATTCAGTTCAGATTCTCAGCTTCTAACTATGTGGCGGAATACAAAGCTGTCATCTCAGAGCTCCAGATGGCAAGGTCGCTAGGAGCAACACGAGTCCTTATGTACAACGACTCCTAGCTAGTTATTAGCCAGGTCTTAAGGGATTTTGAAACACGAGAAAAGAAGCTCACGTCTTACTTAACTGAGGTCCTAAGGATGATGGGTGACTTAGATTCAGCAGAGCTACTAAAGATCCCAAGGGCCAAAAATTCCCAGGCTGACGCATCGTCCAAGTACCCGGCTACCTCGGATGATCACCTGGAGTCCTCGGTACTCGTGGAAGAGCTCCGCGAGCCTTCGGTGGGGCCCGTGGTTGAAGTCCTGTGCGCCAAGAATGAGCCGACGTGGATGACTCTAATAGTGGAGTTCATCCGAGACGGGTTGCTCCTCGAGGACCAAGATGAAGCAATGAAGACAAAGAGGCAAGCCCTAAGATTTTTCATGATTGGCGATGTTCTCTACAGAAGAGGTTTTAGCTATCCACACCTGCACTGTATAAACCCAGATGAAGCTGAGCAGATCATTCGAGAGGTACATGAAGGTACATGCGGAAGTCATACAGGACCTCAGTCACTCTTCCGAAGATTAACCCGATAGGGTTACTGGTGGCCGACCATGCTTAAAGATGCAGAAGGATACATCAAGAGATTTCAGCGATGCCAACTCTTCAGAAGAGTGGACCGATAACCGCCATCGGGCCTCACACCATTAACGGCCCCCTGTCCTTTTGTCCAGTGGGGGATAGACATCCTCAGCCCATTTCCGCCGACCTCGGGGCAGCGAAAGTTTGTCATCGTCAGGGTTGACTATTTTACCAAGTGGGTCGAGGCTGAGCCGTTGGCCAAAATAACAGACACCAAAGCCTGGGGGTTCGTCTGGAAGAATATCATCTACCCGTTCGGCCTCCCGAGGACGATCGTCACCAACAACGGCAAGCAGTTTGAAAATGCCAAATTCTGTCAGTACTGCGAGGAACTCGGCATCGACCATCGATTCACCTCGGTTGCTCATCCTCAGTCCAACGGGCAGGCTGAGGTGACCAACCGAACACTTCTTGATGGAATAAAGAAACGGCAACCAAACACTTCTTGATGGAATAAAGAAGCGGCTAGACAACCTCAAAGGGCATTGGGCTGAGGAGCTTTCCCATGTAATGTGGGCCTACCGCGTGACACCCCGAGAAGCAACTCGGGAATCTCCTTTTGCGCTCGCCTTCGGGGTTGAGGCGGTAACCCCTGTAGAACTGCTTGTCCCTTTAGAGAGGGTTCTATGCTTTGAACGTGAAAGCAACAACTGCTCGCTGCATTTAGAGCTGGACCTGGTCGAAGAACGGCGAAGCGAGGCAGCAGCAAGAGTTGAGGCTTATTAGCAGAAGATGAAGCGGAGGTTTGACGCGCGTGTCAAGCCTCAACTCTTCGGTGTCGGTAGCCTTGTCTTGCAGAAACTCACCGTTTCAGACCCCAAGTCGGCAGAAGGCAAGCTATCCCTTAATTGGGAAGGCCCATGCCATGTTATTGAAGACCTCGGACATGGAGCCTACCGTTTAGGGAACCTAAACGGGTTGGAGATTCCGAGGACATGGAATGTTGAGCACTTGCAACTCTATTACCCTTGAAATATCAATAAAAATTTATGTTTTGATAGTCACCAACTCTTAAAGGTTCTAGTTAACGAGGTCGCTTCGGCACTCAAGTAATAAGAGGTCGCTTCGACACTCTAATATGAGAGGTCGCTTCGGCACTCACCCATTAAACGAGGTCGCTTCGACACATAGCTCTATAAGTCGATGAAACATTACAAATTCATGATCAAGATGATCGGTAGCGACCGAGCACGCAAGGCAAATTCAAAAGGAAACTTATATTAACAGAAGGGGATACAAAGTGACCTCGGCACTAGGCCGATGAGAATACAAGGACCACCAGTCGTCTCCGGGCCCCCAGCATCTGACCTGACCTAAGCTCCGTGGTCAGGAGCGGTAGGAGTATCGGCAATAGCGGCGTCAGTAGCAGCATCGAGGGTCTCTTCGACTACAGTTGCCAACATCTCGTCAACCACCACAACGATCTCTTCGTCACCTTCGACGCTAGCTTCTTCGCCATCTTCAGCCAAGAGTACTAGCTCGGACAAGTCGAGGTTGGCGTGCAGATCCTTGACGTGGCCAAGGCAGAAGTCATAACCTTCCCTGAAGAGCGTGGCGACTTCGGCCCTGAGCTCAGTAGATTCGCAGTATTCGTCTACCACCTTCTCCCTCTCGTCTACAATGAGCTATGCAGTGTCGGCTTTGGTCTTTTGGTGGGCCAAAGCCTCGGCCTTGTATGCTTCCTTCTCGGCCCAAAGGGATGCCCAGAGCTCGTCTTCGACCATTTTCGTCCGCTCCACCTCTTTGGCTCAGAGCTCCTTCTCGGTGGCAACCCTCTTGTCGGCTTCAGCTAGTCGTGCCTCTACCGACACTCGGGATGCCTCAGTGCAATGAAGCAGCGCCTCGAATGATGACATCTTACAAACCACCGATGAATAAAATTCATCGATGATTTGGCGAGGCTTCTTAGTCAGAGCACTTGCCTTCGCCTTGGCTGGCAGGGCTTGGCGTTCCCATTCTATGGCGCTCAAAACTCCGAATTTCTCGGGTCCTCGGGGTTGGGTGGAGCCCGAAGCGGTAGCATTGGGGGACATCTGGGTAGGCCGAGGGCGCTTTGGCGTGACCCTCTTCTCCAGCTACTTTGCCTGGGACCCAGTGGTCGTTGGGCGAGCGACCTCTGGAACATCTTCCTCCATTGCGCGAGCGCGTTTGGTAGGTCGAGTAGCGCCTTTCTTGCCCCGCATCATAACTGCGCTCCTTGACATTTCAGAAAGAGAAGGGCCCCTTCTCATTTTCGGGGCTGACACGGTTTCTTGGTCAGCCATAGCTGCAAAAAGTAGGGTAACTATCTGGCTTCAGAAATGTTTAGTAAGTAGAAATCGTTGGCAAGGTGGTGACCTTTATTGGCCTCAGCAACTAGCCTGAACAACTTCTTGGATGGCTCGAACAGATCGGGAGGCTCCATCGCCTGCAGAGACTCAAACTCTAAGAGCTCGGAAGCGATGAGATTTGGTGGTCCGAAGGCCTTGTCTCGGATGTTGACTGCTGACCAGGTGGTCAGAAAAGGCCGCCCGAATGGGCTGTGAATGAAGACGAAGTTCCTCTTCCAGTTGTGGACAGAGGAAGGCATTCGTCCGAGAGTCTGCTGACCCGATCGAGCTGCGAAATACAACCAATCTCCGAAGGCTTTTATGGAGAAGCAGTAGAAGAAAAGGTGCGTGGTCGGAAGGACCTCGGCCATGGCACATATGGGCAGAAAGCCGCAACCGACCTCAAGAAATTAGGGGTCAATTGCGACGGAGCGACTCCTAACTTAAGGAGAAGGAAGATGACGAAGGGATGGAAAGGAAGCCAAAGGCCCGCCCGAACGGCCTCAGAATAAATATAGACGCCCCCTCCATAGTGTAATGAGCTTGGAGCTGTTTGTTGGAGTAGAGGGTGGAGTCACTAGGAAGGACCAGGCTCGGATGAGTTTCCAGCCACAGGTAGGTGTCGGGATCGATCTCGCACCTAGCGTCGGCTACGGTGTCGGCCTGACGACACGAACCCGACGTGTGGGAAGAAGGCATCTGAGGAACATAGCTCCCTGGGCTGACTTCCAATACTAAAGATCCCTCCATGGGACCCGACACTAGAACGTCGGGCTGAGAGGTTCCAGTGGGAATCCTATCAGAACGAGAAGGCGAAGACATTGTAGTCGACGTCGAGGAGGAAAGCCTCTCAGAAGGAGAACCTTCGGACATACCCCCCTTATGACGAGGGTCATAGGAATAAGAACTAGATGAAGAGGGACTCATCGCTTACCTCAGAAGGAAGCAAGCAGAGAGCGAGGAGTGGGCGGGCGCTCGACTAGTCAAAATGAGAATCGTCGGCTCGTCGGTAGATCGTCGGCTGGTCGTCCGAGGGATGCTCAAGCGTGGAAACAAGGGTGGTTTTTTAGCAGCCATCCCCTCTATTTATAGACCCTAGGGGGCCAGCCCGATCAAACGGTCGGGGTACACCAGCACTGTCAGCGGTCGCGATCTCGCCACGTGGTGGAATGCGATCGGCCGCCGGGCAACCACCTAGATTCCCAATGCACGCGGCCAGCGAGGAGCGTCATCATTACACATGGAAGTCGAGGAGGTGATACGACGTCTGGCGTAACTGTACTAAGATTATGGCAGCTGGTGGTACGGCACATGGCAGGGTGGCCTTGACGGCGTCGAAATGTGACCAACCGCGGCTGGCGCTGGCAGAATGATGATGGGTCACCAGGCGGTCCGTACAATCTATGGTGACCGCGTGGCGCGACGACTATCCATTGAAGAAACTCACTGCTTCACCTCAAAATGCGTCCTCGATCTGCTGTGAACCTGGGGGGCCAGTGATGCAAAGGGTTCATGGCCGACGTTTATACGCGCCGAGCTAGAGCTCGGCTAGTCTGAACTTCGACTCCTCGTTCCGACCTTTTCTTCCGTAGCCCAGTACGAGAAAGTCGTATAAGGCAAGAGCCCAGTCAGCGTCCAGCACATCAGCAGAATTCTCGGGGTACAACCCACCAGATTGCAAGATGCCTATAGGCAACGTCCTCTGACCCCACGTATTCAGCAGCCACGATCGTAAAGATCACAATCCCGGTAATTCAGCCAGCCATTTTCGGTCATATGCCAGCGAGGACGACAATAGCTCCGGCGGGAGTTGCAAGGATATCTAGCTATCGAACAAGCACCCTAGTCCTATAAAAGAAGCTTATACACTCTATCCAAAGGTAGGCAATCTCTGAAACAAAAACTTCCGACTTGTAGACTCCCGAGCTGACTTGATCGTCGGAGTGCTTATCCACCGAGCTCCCTCGGTGGACTTGCAGGTTGGAGACTCAGCAAATCCAGCATCCTCGTGTCATCAACTTCTCCCTTGGTCTTCTCGGTCTGGACCGACCACGTTACTTCAGCAGTAATAGCGACGATTATGCCTATCACGTTCATAGGAACTGGGTCAGGCCAATCGATTGTTGCGCCCAAAAACACGACGGGATGACATGTCGCGATTAGGGCATTCGGTCCAGAACGTGACGTATGAGTATGTCGCATTAAGGCTAGTCGGTACAGGGCATGAAGAAGGTGACATGTTGGGCCATCGCGTTCATCTCACGGCCTTCTGAGAAACGCGACCGGTCAGGCCGTCGCTTTCTCAGAGGGTTAGGCCGAGCCCAAAAAGTGAACTGGTTCACTTTGGGATTTAGGTCCAGTCCTCCAAGGGTTGATACAAGGGTCTTTTAAAATCCATATAAAATCGTATACTCGATGAAAAATCATGAAAATACTTCTAAACAAAACTAGACTTGTATATGTATCATCAGTAAAGAGTAATTAGGCATTTAACATAGTATGGACATGCTATGGTTAAGTTAATTCACGATGAACCAAAAATCAGACACAGGGATGAAAAATGATTTAATTGGAAAAGATTTCTTGATAGAAATTGGGGAAAATGGAATCATTAGATTCCTAACATTAAGTAGCATGTACAATAAAAGTTTCAAGGCACGAGATCAAGCATGGACATGGATTTAAAAGGAACAAGTCAAGTCGGGTGCATGTTCTTAACAGAACTTTGAGCATAAAATACTCCTAAAAGACATGATGGAAATTAGAGTAAACATAGGGCTTTCGAAGATGAGATCATGGTCTACCTATGGTCGAATTTAATTTTTTTTTGCTTGAGAGATTGCCTACCTTTGAGCACTTTGAATCTTAGGGCAAGAGTTGTGAAGAACTTCGAAGATCCCTTGTTCCTAGCCTTCTTCTCCACGATCTCCACATCCAAGAGCTCCTCCTTCTCATCCTCCAAGCTTTAAAAGGTTTCTAGGGTTGGCTATGTGTGAAATAGAGGAGTATTTGTATGTTTAAAGTCTCCAAAACACTTAAAACTCTTTCCTCTCATTCAACTTCGAATTTCTTATATTTAACTCTCCTTTTTCTAGCATTTATCCATCTAATTGACATGGGGTGGACTCTAAATTCGTGGCCAAGGGGTTAGGATAGGACTAGGACTCCTTTTAGAATAATTATGAGTTAAAATAGTGATTATCTTAACCCCTTTTAATTTATTAATAATTAAAATATGAAATTAGGCTTAATTATATCTAATCCAACATTGGGCTCTAGCTTTTGGGCCCATTAGTTCATACATGGACCATTAGTGTAAACCCATCATCTATTTTACTTAATGGATTTTAATTATTCCCATTTTCTTTTAATTTAAATTTATTTATCAAATTTAAAAATTTAGAGTTGCTACATTCTCACCATCTCATTTCTTTTAAAATAAACATACCTAACTATGCTTATGCGATCTAAAATAGTAACATGGTCAAATTGGCTTTCTAGTAGCTACTAGCTTGGCAATCTTCGCAACCCAGTCGCACTGGAGCAGACCTAGGTTGGGACTCCCGGGCCACGCAGTCCAAGCTACACGTGTTCCAGACATGGTTGGTTGTGCCACACAGGTTGTGTTATATTAGAGATTTTTATGGTTCTGAGGTGGCATGAGTGGAAGAGTCCGTGTGTAGGTAATAACACCATTCAAAATGTATTTTTGACATCCATTTGAAAAAACTTAATGTTTCGAGATGCAACAAATGTAAGTAAAATTATAATAACCTCAAGTCTAGCTACAAGTGCGTAAATCTTATCATAATCAATAGCCTTGAGCCACAAGTCAGATTTTGTTCTTGACTATGACTCCTGACTCATCCAGTTTGTTTTTGAATACCCACTTGGTATTAATGATTGGATAGTCATAGAGTCTAGGAACCAAAGTCCAAATTTGATTGCAATCGAACTAGTTAAGTTCTTCCTGCATGGCCATAATCCAAGACTTATCACTAAGAGCTTCATCGACTATTTTTTGCTCTACATGAGAAACAAATACAATATAATCACATGGGCCACAGCAGGAGCCAAGAGGTTTCACCCTCTTGCTCTCCTCTCTCTCACAAGAGAGGCCAAAGGGAGGAGAAGGGAAGGAGGAGGGAGGTGACAGGGCTCCAAAACCCCTAACCCATGGGGTTTTTTTGAGCCCCTCTCCCTTTAATAGAGGGGTTTCACCCACTCCCACACGAAGGGACGTGCATGTCATGTTGTGTATAGCCAAATCGAATATTGGACCATACGTGAGTTGACGTCAATTCAGTATGTCATTAAGATGATCTTGACGACACCCGACTTTGACGTTAACATATGTTGACAGTAGTCTAACCCGCCATCAACATGAAAGTTAGCGTCTGTCGATCATGCCGTCAACATAAGTTAACGGCAGTCGATCTCGCCGTCAAAATGACTTTGGCTGGCAGCTAAGATCAGTCGAAATCAAAGTGCTAATGACGAAAGATGTCGTCGTTAGGAACTATTTCCGACGACAGTCGATACTGTCTGTGGATGTGCTTTTGAAACCACAAAGAGAAATTAAACATATAAAAATAAATATGGATGGTAGGATGATATAGGGAGGGAAGGAGTGTATAGGTGCACTAGAGATGGAGTGTGATCATTAGACATGCGTTGGTGTCGAAGGAGAGAGCGAAGGATGTGGGCACTTATCTTCACCCGAAAATCACTAGAGATGTGAGTTGACTCTTACTTCTCCAATCGGCCGACCGACGAAGACGACTTTGATGTTTGGTTACCTTGCAAAGAACAAAGACAATAAACAATGAAGAAAAGAGTTAGACCAAGTTGTGTAGCATCAATTCAAAAAGAAGTAAAGAAAATACTTGCATAGGCATGAACACACCTTGTGGTGGTTCTTAAACTTCTAAGAAAATAGGTATGTGTGTGATGATGATGTGAAGAACACAAATAAGAGACTAAAGGGAGGAATCGATGCATGCACTAAAGAAAAGAGAGAAGAATTAAAGCAAATGAAAGAAGTAAAGACAATATAGAAAATTCTAATTGTTGCAGGGGGAGTTTATGGCGCTATAGAGAAGCTTCAAGCAAGCTCCAATGGAAGAAGACCCGCCTTGAGAGACCGGCAGCACCACCTCTCAAATTGAAGAACACTTCAAGGAAGCTTGAAGGGCTCTCTCTGACTCTAGAACGCAGTAGGGCTTCACTAATACTTGGGTTGTCTCCTCTTTTTTATGGTCGTGGGGGTCCTTTTATAGGAGAAAATTCTTAAATCACGACAGGTTCAGTGGACGCCTTTTAAGTGAATCGCGATTGGCCAAACCACCGTATTTAAAGCACTTTCCTTACTTCGACTGATGTTCTCTTAAGATAGGTGAAAATCGCGACCACTAGGTCGTTGATCTTTACAAACCTCCTATATTTTGATTGGCTCTTGAAATATAGCAAGTGTGAAACATGACCACTACAACTGCCGTGTTAATGAACTTCCAATCTTGATGGGGTTCTGACCAATATTTATACATGGAAAGCTTAAAATAGAGACGACTTAAACCGTCGTGCTTCATTTAATCGATCATATTTCTAATGAAAATTGGTTACATAAATATGGCAAGTCCAAATCACGACGGTGTAGGACACTGTGAATCACTTATGGCAATAGTCCTATCTAAAAACCATTATTGGGAATTGCCAAAAATCGAATATGGGAACTTGAAATGGCGACAACTTGATTGGTCGTTTTCATCATGAGACCAATTGGAACCAGACCAAGAATCGGAACCAAAAACACGCATGTTTGACCAGCAGCAAATATGATTATTTAGCAATCGATGTTTTGGGCTCATTCGATTTGGTCTTTACCGAACAGAATAAAAATGCGACCGATTAAGTCGTCGCGGATGCTATTCTTCATCAATCAACTCATAAGCTTCACCAATCGGAAGAGGCTCTTCAATCTGTGAAACACGACGGATTGAATCGACGCGTATTTGACAATCGATGTTTCAGCTAAATCGATTGAGACTTAACCAGTTGATTTATGAAACGTGACCACTTAGCCCACCGCCTATTAGCTTTTAGATAGGACCCCCAATAGCACACTAGAAAAATCCCTAAAAAATCTATAAAAATATAAAAAATAGGAAAATTACTCAGATTGATAAATAGGGAGAGCCACTCTGAGGCATTGTGTTATAATATGAGATTACTCAGTATGCTGTCAAATTTGGTGTGTCTACACTGTCATTTACCACACTTCAACTGCATGGCAATCTCGATGAGAAAAGGCATATTGGATAACTCTTATTCAGTCCTCTATGATCGTCACATCATCCACCTCATGTGTGTGACCCTCTATGCCCAATATCAAGCTAGCCGTGAGTTACATCCATCAGAACCCCTTCTGATGTAGAACTCCTTCTGATTTAGTGAATTATTATGTTCATAATAATTCACTCAACTCATCAACTATAGACGTACTAGGCCACTATGTCATAGTCCCCAAACGATCAGGGAGATCTAATCCATTAGACATTTCTGCCCTCAGTTATTGTGTACCTTTAGTCCATCATCCATCTAATATCCCAGAGACTGTATATTAGGCATGGTGCAATCAGGCCTATACGAAATCTATCTGAGTCTCACTCTTATCAGATTCTTCCATATAACTCATTCTCTCTCAATTCGATTGACACTGGCCAAAGACTTGCCTGAGTAAGAACACAAGAGATATTCCTCTCATGATACCGAGAGTGGACGATCATTTATTAACACATAATTACCTTCGTAAGGTTGGCTACTATTTCCAATAATTGACTACATTAGATCTAGAATTTCTAGACCTATAAGTCTGATATCAAAGAACAGAGTACTCAAATAAGGCATCATTGGTGACCCAAGTCAAAAGACCAGTTACACAACTGGTGTAACGACCCCGAGAACCCGACCCTCGGCCCCAGTCGAGGACCAAATTTTTGCAGTCGCCGCCCATGGATCTGGGGATCCGGAAGGGCTATAACACAAGTCTAACAGAATATGTGAAGGAAATAAACATCAACCACTGAACTCAGAGCACACACGCGGAAGCAGAAAGAAGAAGAGCGACACCGCTGCGCAACTCTCTAGGTACAGTCCCAACACACAACGAGTACGAGTAAGCAAAGGGGAAGAACAAGGCCCTTAGAGGCATACCTCGAGGGTGAAGTACAACTGAAGAAATGGGGGGAGTCCCACTTCTAGCTGTGGGGATGACGACGAGTGCCCCGTCTACTCTGCCCCGATGGGCACCCTGTTGCTGTTGAGAAGTTTCACATGCAAAAAGAAGGGATGAGCTTCACAACAGAAGCTCAGTAGGGACTACCAATCTCCTATTGGCTCTAACAGGAAGGATAAGCAATATAATTAAAGTAAATGGCGATAGTTATATAACTTAAACTAGAGCATGAAAGTGCGGAAGGAAAGCTAACCAACTAGAAACGGTACAGGGAAACGTAACATGGTCAGAAACCCCGTAGAACCTGCATGTCGTGACCACCACATGGCTGGTAACACAGATAGAGGGAACCCTGCTTGGACAAGCTACACTAGCTACGGAAACCTCTACCACTAGTCAACCGGTCAGGAGCGCCCACTAACGTCTTACCCTCGACCCAAGTCCAGACCTCCACGTCTTTTCAGAGTGGAGGCAGGAACACAAAGTAACCACAACAGAAACCACCGTAATCTAGCCGGACTATGGTCCCACGTCTAGCCTCTCTAGGTGGTTCCAAGGCCACAAAGAGCGAGGCAGTGAGAAGAAGGACTAGCTGGCTTGCACTGGGAAGAACTCCGAATGACCTCAGTGTCCCAGACCAACTACGAGAGCTCTGGAAACGACTCGATGCCGCTGTCCTAACCACCATTTTTCCCTCCGCCCTAGAGTCCGTGACTCGAGTACGCCCGTCGCCTGGAGCACTCCCTCAATGGGCACACGGGGACGGGGGTCCCAAGTAAACAGTAACAACCTCTCACAGGACAAGCCCTTAGGTGCCGAGCACCGGGTGAACGACTAGTGTAGGACCGTACTAGGAACTAGGACTGGTGCCACAGGTACAAAAAGAACCAAGAACGACAAAGACTTAATGAGAAGCAAACTTTGCATGAACTTACTTGTGTTTGTCACTGTTGTGACGCCCAGGGCTGTCACGACACTGTCGCGACACCAATACCCATCGCGACAAGGTCGGGACGCACAAGGTAGTCGTGATGATGTTGCGACGCCCAGGGCTATCGCGACACCATCGCTACCCTTAGGCCGATCGTGATCTTAGACAGAGGGGGTCCCGGGACAGACCTCCCAAGAATCACCCCAAAAACACCAAAACCTGCACAATCCAGGGGAGGGGAGCATGGTAGACTCTAGGAAAGCTTGTAAATAAGGCAAACCACCCTCAAACCCCACGGGTCATGCATTAAACAAGAAGTTTTACACTCGAGGAAACCTCTCCACGAATGAAGCATGGATCTCTCACCCTAAACTCCAAACATGGCAATGAAACGGTGATCACAAGGGGGAGGGGAGCTTGCTAGAATGAGAGGAAGAAGAGGAGTCACTACCTCAAGGAGTAGAGCCAACCTGTTGGGGCCTTCTCGTAGGAATGGCCGCCACCTCCTTGATCCAAGCACCACACGGACGTCGCCTACACGAAGGAGACGTCACCACCTCGCCAAGAACACCACAAAACCGCTGGAGGAGACAAGAAGGCTCGGAGGAGGAAGAAGGAAGAAGAAGAAGGAAAGAAGAAGAAGAGAGGGAAATGGGGCGCCTACCTCAGTTTTGAACTGACGGCCCCAGAAACGTGACGAGTCAGGGCGGCGCAGTAAGAGCCTTGTCGCGACTGCTCCAGAGGTCATGACACCATGTCGCGAATGACCCCCCAGGTTGCGACCCCAAAACAGTCAAACCAAAAACCAGTCAAACCAGAACGGGACGGCTTGCTAGGTCGCGTCAACGTTGTATGCGCCTGACACCCGACAAAGCCGTTCTGATAGAAAGGACAAGCGTCAGAACAATCAGAAGTAAAATCGTGTCGCCTCCAGACACAGCGACAAGAATGCATTGCCCACCTCCGTCGCCACTATAACACGATGGGTAAGAGTGCTGCGACAAGAACCATGTCGCGTCTGGCCCTGCTATTGCGACACCGTGGCGACCTTGAGGACAGGGCCAAGGCCCAAGAGAGCCGGATCTCAACTGGGACCGCAAAATCGTTGTTTAAAAATTAGGTATCATCAACCATACATTATTCTGAGAGCAGATCATTCAATGAACTCATTCTCTAATGAGCACTTGTACTATACCCTTTATGTCTCTACACAAGTAGCTATGAGACCAACTGCCTCCATCATATGGATGGACATATAGCACACCGATATGTTCGGTTATCTTGATATCTTTCTCGAGTAACTTATAACTAAAAATATTTAAGATTTGTGTTTAAAGAGGATATGTCTCATTATCATGATCTCATCATGATGCTAATCATCAATGCGTACATGATTACAAGTGTCATCATTAATGTGAGTTGAATTGCAAGGCACTCATAACTAGCAGATGGATCTCCCCTCAGCTCGCTAAGCGTACTCCGACCGAAAATTGTGTTGTACGTCGACCTGACATTCACAACTAGGAAGTCGGCCTCAACCCTTACATGACGTGGTCGGGTGCTGAAGGTTACCTTTAGCTTTATTGACCCCTTGGCCAACACTGAAGACCTATTAGACCTAAAAAGGGTGGTGGAGACTAGCTAGAGCTTAGCGCTCATCTTGGTCATCTTCACAAAGTAGTCGTACAACAACACGTTGGGGGTGTCTCCATTATTGACTAAAATGCGGTGTACATCATACCCATTGATGTCGACATGCACAATCAGTGGGTCATCATAGGGGACGTTGAGACTAATAAGATCATCATTTGAAAAAGAGATTACACCGCCATTCAATTGTTGTAGCTTTGCGAAGCTCGACCCAACTGTTGACGCGTACGCCTTCCTCTTTTGCCCGCTATCACTGCCTCCCGTCGACCTGAGCACTGGCACTACACCCTTTGCGGGGTTTGGGGGGGGGGTGGAGGGTGGGGGCAACCTTCTTATCATCGGAGTTGGCGGGCTTGGGCTTCCCGTCAACAACATCCTTCTCGATGATGCTGCACTTCAGCAAATCTATGATCTCAGCTTTCAGACTACAACATTGGTCAATTGTGTGCCCAAAGTCTTTGTGGTAGTTGTAGTATTTGTCAGAACCTTTCTTCGACAGGGGCCCCTTCATGGGTTCCAATCTCCTGAACCTTGGAAGCTTCTTGATTACCTGTGGGATCTTGGATGGGAGCCTGCCAAACTGAAGCAGGTCTTGAACCTGATGCAGCATAACAGGCCAGTGAGACTAGTCGACTTTGGTTTTTTCGGGGCTGACATGCTGGCCAAAGGTCATCGATGCACAGAGAGTGCTACACCATGTTGTAGAAGTGGTCCAAGAACCCCTGGGGCAAGGTCGAAGACACTCCGTACAAACCGAGCTGGCAGTGCCTTAAACCACTACATTGTCGCATTGTCCAGGGTCGACATGAACGCCCGACACTTTAATGCGTTCGAGATATTCACCATCTCTATCTATCCCCGGAATTATCAAGATGGTAGATAGGGTTGATCATCCTGTTGTACCGCTAGAATTTGGGGAGCTTGAGCTTCTGCAGAATCAGGGCCGACATGTTCTTCTCGGTGAATGGCAAGGAGGAAAGCAATGCCTGGACCGAGGGGGGTTGAACACCACACTAGAGAGCCTTGATATTCCTATTCATCTCAAGGAGGCCCTCCTTCCATTGCAGCTCTCCGGTCATGGTGAGCCCCTTGATCGGTATCGACTCCATCGAGTAGCGGTCGGCCTCAAAAGTCCTTGGCGTCACCGGGTCTATTGTCATCTGGGCAGTCGAAGGCGCCATCAGACCGACCTACGGTGGGGGCGGAGCTAAAAATGTTGCTACCGCTATCGGGTTGTCGTCACTGCTTATTGATGGGGCAGGGAGAGGAGTTTGCGTGGTCGGAGGGAGAATCAGTGAGGCTAGGGGAGGAATTGGTGCGGCCAGAGGCAGCGGAAAGCTTGGCTCTACTGCCGAAGCCATGACCGGGGCCCATGCAGATGTTGCCTAGGCCATCACGTGCTGGTGGAGCTGTTGATTCTGCTCCATCAATTGGGCCATCATCTACTACATGGACTCAAACGACTATTCCATGTGGTCGAGGCGTGTGAAGGTCGTGAAGTTCTAGTTGCTGGCGCTAAACCCTCTGGTTATGACCTCCTTTGAAGCATCAATGGGAATAGTGGCGGCGGTGTTCTCGTCGGCAGGATAGCTGATGGTGGACTTTCCCTTTAGAGCCATGGGAGTTGTACGAGTCATTTCCCACAAATGGTGTCATATGATATAGTTGCTCCGAAGAAATCGGCCAAAGCTGAGGTGACGTGAGTGGAAGAGTCTGCGTGTAGCCAACGAGGGGCGTCGCATTGTTCGAGCCTAGTACATGCAAAACCATCGAGGGAGCTTAATGGAAAAACACTCTAACGCTTAAGTCAATGAACAATTGAGAAGCGCTAAAGGGTTTAGAGTGAATAGATTGCATACCCTTTTAATTGGTCAAGTGCTTACCGTTTTATAAAGGTTGTCCTGTCCTCCAATTTAGCGAGCAATCGCCCTAGACTGGTGTGGACTCCTTTTGACCGATGTGGATAGTGCCTTACCGCCGTATTAGACACCCCATGCTGTCACGCTCATTGTGCGCTGCCACCATACCGAGCGTGCATTGCCGCCATACTCGAAGACCCACGTCGCCGCACCAGGCGCGTCGCCACCAGACGCACCATGTCTCCATACAAGACAACCCATACTGGCATGCCAAGTACTCCCCAATGAACGAGAAGCGGGCGGTTGCATGTGCCACATTGGTTGGAACTGACTTCCTCGCCCTGGCCCTCGTTCAGGATGAGTCTCGTCGAGTACAACATCTTCTCTCAGGGTCTTGACCCCGAGAAAGCCTCGTCCGATAGAGTCAATATACTATCTCAATCCTTGACTCCGAGATGGGCCTCGTCAGCCAAGGTGCATACAAGCGTCGGCCAAATCCGACATGTAGTTTGAGATGTGGGAGTCATCCGTGTCCGCATGTATGAATAACATCTTTTTTTTTTTTTTAAAATACTTTGTTATAGAGATTTGGCCGTACCGTAAGATACAATACACCTCTATATTGTACCACATCAGAAAAGTCTTGGATCGGTCGAAGCCACGATATGTCTAAGGCGTCATTTGAAACCGGGTTGTAAAAAGATGAAATCTCGAAAAATTGCTTTTGGCATGAAAAGCGGATGGCAGGCGATTTATGGGCTTCGTCACCCGTGCCTTTCATGGCACGGGCGACGAGGCCCCGTTGCCTGTGCACCCACACAAAAAATGCAACAAAAAAAAATTTCGTCACCTTTGTCACAACGACGATTTTGCTCCATCATCATATCCCAAATCTCTCAAAAGCGAGTACATATCTGCTTTTCCACATAAGAGAGAGAAAATGTCATCTCTCTCTATCTCTCTTCTACCTTCAAATCTCCTTCACACGCAAACCGTCGCCACCCAAAACATTTAAAAATGAGTTAGATTTGTCAGAAATTTTGCACCTCAAAATCTTTCCAAACGGTGCCTAAGGCACTGTTTGGAACCGCGGGCGAGATAGATTTCACCTGCAAAAGCTCTGACCAAAGCGACATTGTTTCCAAACGTTCAAGCATAATTTTGGTTTGCATGTTACTAGATTTTTTGCCAGAAGAGAGAGATAGAGAGAACATTTTCTCTCACTTCTCGCTGTGCAAAAGCGGCCTCGAAGTCGCTTTTTCATAGATTTTAGGAGAGGCAACAGTTGGCAGGGTGTTTAGACGACGATATATATATATATATATATATATATATATATATAAAACATTTTTTAAAAGTTAAAATTGTTAGGGGCGCGGGGGACGATAAAAAGGGTACATCATTTTGGACACATTCGACGATACCCAAATCAACTGTCCTTGCGGCTTTTGTAGAAACATCCAATTTCTAAATTTTAGAATTTTGAAAGCTCTCCCAAACAGTGCCTAAGGTACCGTTTGGAATCGCGGTGGTGGAGATTTTGAGACTTCAAAATCTCTGACAAATCAAAATTGTTTTCAAACAATGTTATCCGCCTTGGCTCATGTGCAAAAGTGATTTTTGTTGGAAGGAGAGAGATAGAGAGAGACTTTTTCTCTCTCTTTCATGCCAAAAAGCGGATGGTGGTCCGTTTTTGCGGATTCTTGCATTTGTCGACGAAACGGATAGAATGGGCGACGTTTTTTTTATGCCTCGTCCGCGCTGGGTATGGCACGCGCGTCCAGAAAAATCGCGCCGCACTAATGCTGTGACAGAAAAAGCCGATTTTTTAAAAAACCGATTTTTCTCGCTCGGTTTCAAACGGTGCCTAAGTTTAGTTCTGGATTCCCGGCGCCGAATCGGATTAAATTGTGGCCCAGCAAAAGGCCGAGCAGGACGGGGCGCACGTGGGCCGACCCGACCCGGTAGCATGTCTCTTTGTCAGTGAGGCCCGGCCCACCTGCGCCGATTCCCGACTGGTCAAGCACCCTTTGCCAAGTTGTGGGGAGAGGAAAACGCCTGCTCGGCTCGCCTACTATTAATCAAAAGAGGATGGAGAGAAGGATGCCGAGATGCGGATCCGTCCCTCTCTTTCTCTATTTCATCGCCAAAAAACTGACTGGGGGAGAGCCAGGAAAAAAAGGGATAGAGAGAGGGGCTGCGATGTTCCTCCCCATGGCGGTCACCTTCCCCCGCGGCATCCGCAGGGAATCTTAGGGTTCTGGTGGGTGCCTCTCCCCGAGAAGGAACCGGGTTCCTCTGCGGCGGCGTCCATGGCTTCCTTCGCTCCTCTCTCCCCATGGTGATTCTTTCCCTCTCCATGGCGCCCGTCCCTCCTTCCTTCCCCGCCCCCGTCGATCTCTCGTCGACCCCCCTGCCGTCGCTCCCGCCAGATCCCGACGAATCCGTGTGGTACGGCAACATTCAGTACCTGCTCAACATCTCTAGCGTGGGTGCTGCCTGCTGCGTCCTTCTCTTCCTCCTCGTCAAGCTCCGCAGCGACCACCACCGTATCCCGGGGCCCGCCGCGCTCCTCGCGAAGCTCCTGGCCGTGTACCACGCCACCGCCCCGCAGATCGCCCTCCACTGCGGCGCGGACGCCTCCCAGTTCCTCCACATCGAGCGGGGTAGCTTCGCGGTTCTCCTGGCGGTCTCCGTCGTCGCGGTGGTGGCGGCACTTCCCCTGAATCTATATGGCGGGAGCGCTCCGATCGGCGATCAGTTCACGCGGACCACAATCAACCACATACCGCGCGGGTCGCCGCTCCTCTGGGTTCACTTCGTGTTGATGGTGCTCGTCGTGGCGCTTGCCCACTTTGGGATCGCCAAGATCGAGGAGCAGCTGAGGATCACGCGGTTCCGGGACGGGAATGGGAACCCCAGCGATCCGAATGCCAACTCGATCGCAATATTCACCATCATGGTGCAGGGGATACCCAAATTCCTGGCTGCGGACAAGGCCCCCTTGGAGGAGTACTTGCAACACCGGTACCCCGGCAAGGTTTACAGGGTTATCGTGCCATTTGACCTTTGCACTCTGGATGGGCTTGTCACAAGGTGGGCAAAAGTGCTGAACAGCATTTCTAGACTGGAAGCTCGGATGGACTCTCGGAGGCTTTCTGACGATAGCGGAGATGTGGACGGAAACATTTGGAATTCTTTGTGGAGGAAATTGAAAGATATCTGGGCAGTGGTCGCCGTTAGATTTGGGTTCACCGATGAAGAGAGGCTGAGGAAACTACAAAACTTGAGGTTAGATTTGCACGGGAAGCTGCTGGACTATAAGGAAGGGCGGGCGCAGGGTGCGGGTATCGCCTTTGTGGTCTTCAAAGATGTGTACACGACAAACAAGGCTGTAAGGGATTTCAGAAGCGAGAGGAAGAACAGACCAATAGGTCGGTTTTTTCCGTTGATGGAGCTCCAGCTTGAACGGAGCCGATGGAGAGTAGAGAGGGCTCCACCTGCTGCTGACATATACTGGAACAACTTGGGCTCAAGTAAGCTCTCCCTTAGGTTGAGGAGGGTCGCAGTGAACACTTGCCTTCTTCTGATGCTCTTGTTCTGCAGTTCACCTCTCGCGGTGATTAGTGGAATCAAGAGTGCCGCCCGGATTATCAATGCAGAAGCTATGGACCATGCCCAGAGATGGCTGGCTTGGTTTGAGGGCTCGAGTTGGTTTGGTACTGTGATTCTGCAGTTTCTGCCAAATGTTCTCATATTTGTCAGCATGTACATCGTGATCCCTTCTGCCCTTTCCTACCTTTCAAAGTTTGAGCAGCATCTCACTGTGTCCGGAGAGCAGCGGGCTGCACTGCTTAAGATGGTCTGTTTCTTTTTGGTAAATCTCATCCTCTTGCGTGCAATGGTGGAATCCTCTTTAGAGAGCGCAATACTTCGGATGGGTAGATGCTACTTGGAAAATGGCGAGGACTGTAAGCGGATTGAGCAATACATGAGTGCTTCCTTTTTGTCCAAGTCATGCCTCTCATCACTTGCATTCCTGATCACAAGCACATTTTTAGGTATATCTTTTGATTTATTAGCTCCAATTCCCTGGATAAAGAAAACCCTGAAGAAGTTTCAAAAAAATGATATGCTACAGCTGGTTCCAGAGGAGAGTGAGGAATATCCCTTAGAGCAAAACCATGAAGAAGATCCACTTAGGATGCCTCTTGTGTCAGAAAGAGAGAATGGTTCAGCAGTGAATGGAATAGATTTACAAGGGCAAGATCTTGCTCTTTACCCAGTCAACAGGAGCTTCCACATGCCAAAGCAGAAATTTGATTTTGCCCAATACTATGCCTTCAATCTGACCATATTTGCACTTACCATGATATATGCTCTGTTTGCACCACTCGTGGTTCCTGTAGGTGCTGTTTACTTTGGGTATCGGTACCTAGTGGACAAGTACAACTTCTTATTTGTGTATCGAGCTCGTGGCTTCCCACCAGGCAATGACGGGAAACTGATGGACAGGGTGTTATGCATCATGCACTTTTGTGTAGTCTTGTTCCTTGTGTCAATGCTGTTGTTCTTCTCCGTCCAGGGAGACTCTACAAAGCTGCAGGCAATATTTACACTTGGGCTACTGTTGTTTTATAAACTGCTTCCATTAAGAAACAATGGCTTTCAGCCATCGCTCTTGGAAGGCCTGCAAGGTGTTGATAGTTTTGTAGATGGCCCTACTGACTACGAGGTTTTCTCACAACCCACTTTTGATTGGAATACATACCAAATATGAGAAAAATCCCAAATCCTGTCTAATTGTTTGTTGTTGTCTCACTATTGTGCATTGCAATACCGTTAGTATATAATGAGCAAAATCTTTGTAATGGAATTCCTATAAAATGTACACTGTGCCATTAGTTATTTTATTAGCCCTTTTTTAAATTTTTTTTATGGAACATATGTTGTGAGAAGAACCATTTCCTTGTAACTTAATTGCTTGAGAAAATGAAATTCTTTTGATGCTGTTATCAGTTAAGTCATGGAAGAAATTAAACCATGTACACAATTGCCTCAGTCCTTAGCTGTTTTTTTCATAAATCCAGAAATTTAAATTTGGTTATTTGGTACATCTAAGTGTCACGATTGTTTTTCAATTTTGAAAGGAAAACCACAGCCATCACAGGATCTTGTGTAGTTCACTTGTGTTCTGTTAGTAATGGGATGCCTAATCATGGTGAAGTTCATATATAGATCTGTTTGTAAATGACATACCCGTTCATGAAGATTGAAATCATCCTTAGTTACTCATTTGAAGATGCCAAGGACAGAGGTTGCATGCTCATTCTGCTCAGTGATGGTATATCTGAAGAACAATGGGATTGCATTCTAGTCTCTGAAGTTTCTATAATGTAATGGAACGTGAATGATTACTTATGGGGCCGTGCATCAGAAGTAGGCATCCTCCTGCACTTAAAAAGGAAAGAAGTTAAGAGAAAATAAAAGAGAATAGGAGGAGAGTCCCCCACCATTGGGGACTATGTCTTTAGAAACACTGACACAGATGAAGGAAGATATGGCACAAGAATGGACCGTCACCATTGGAAGAACTAATACAGATGTGTCAAAATGGCATGTGCACGTCCAAAAATAGGAGACAGCTTGGCCCATCTGAGAGTGACTTGTCCAGGATTGCCTTAAAAATGACAAGAAGTTGGCCTAATTTGATAGGATCAAACTCATTTTTAATGATGACCATCCTTCGATGTCCAAGTGTGAAGGGGTCAGGCTCCAGAGTGTTTTAAATGTAAAAACCTGTGGGTATACAACAGAAATCTGACTTGTCATTAATCAGGATTCAGAAGGCCTTTTCTTTCTTTCTCCAACTCTTTCTTTCCCTGGTTCTACATCCCTACCTTCATGGTTCTATTGCTCGAAGGGGAACCTGTCATTGATAAGAAGGCCCTTCCTTGCATTCATTCTCCAACTTTATCGGTTAATCTGAGAATGGACTTGTCCTCATATAGCGTTGCCTTTGTCCCCTTAATGCCTAAACTTTGGGGATGATATATTTCCAACACCTCCATGGTTGGAATACCGATGGTGGAAGTGGAAGCATGAAACTCCACCATTGGAATAGTTTGCATTCCAATGTTGGGGTCCTGGGTAGGGCTGCAAACGGAATCCGAGGTTCCGACCCAATTCAGATAAAAATTATCGATTTCGAAATTGAAAAATGATATTGATAGTTTATCGGAATTGGAATTGGATATTCTTATAAGTTATTGGAATTGGTATCGGTTATTCCGATAAATTATCCATAAACTTAAAAGATAATGTCATGGTAAACACCTAAGCTTATTGGAATTTTGGTTCCGATAATATAATCGGAATCGGAATGGAATCGGAATTAACCATTCCGATTTTATCAGAATCGGAACTATATTTTGGTTATCAGAATTGGAAACTATGTTTCCGGTTCCAAATTCGATTCGTTTGCAGCCCTAGTTCTGGGGAGGGGACTTTTGCCCATTGATGGCCTTACCTCTAAGATGTTATCAAGATCTTGTGTTAAAACACCTCATCCCATTTTTTTTTCCTTGTCTTTTGGATGTCATGATTCACTAAATAAAAGGAAAGCATGTGTAACACTTCACTTCTTTTGTGGGAGTTAAATTCCAAAATCGAACCAGTCTCCATTGGCCAAGGTGGCCTTTTCTTCATGGGTATGTCTGAAAATGTTGGGTTCAATTTTTCATTGGTGGAGTCATCTATTGGCTAATGGAGACCTTCTCAGTGAACAGAATAGCAAAGAACTTTCTACAGCATAAAGTGACTTGGGCTTGATCCTGTGAAGTTTGGCCTCCACGTCACTCAAGACTACTGGTGACTTGGGCTTGATCCTGGTGGGTTGGGCTTACTGTTGGTGCAATATTTGTCAATTCTTTTTTAGTCACTTCACAGGTGAAGCATATGTTCCTTGTGGTCTCCAATTGAGGGAAGTGATTTCGATTTCAAGGAGACTATTCGCCTGAATGAGAGCAGGAAGAAGGAAACTGGCTCTGGAAACTGGTTTATGAGCACACACAGGAGGCAAGTGCGCAACACATGACATGAAGAAAGAGGCAGCTTGTTTCATTGTAGTGAGGTCACGCTTCCTCTTTGCCATGTATTTAAATTCTAGCCTTTCTTGACCATAATTAATTTTCGTCGTTTTTTCTTGATGATTTGTGCTAAATGATTCAAGTGGAAAAAGAGAATCCATGAAAATTTTACTTTCCATGCAACAGACACAAGCATGGAGTTCCTTTTTTTTTCTCTGGCATTGTGGTGGAACAGCTAATGATAACAATGATGGAGGTGGCTGCCTGTATCAAATTTGAACGAGAAAGGCACATATGTTCTGAAAAGAGTTGAAACTGTTGAGAACATTTTATCTGATGCTCCTTATTTAAAGTCAGGAAGAGAAAAAAGATGCTGATGTTCTCTAGTGATATCTATGTTCATAGTAGATAATTATATATCTATTTACCTTGAGAAGAAAAACAGATTTGGCTTGTTTCTTAGTGTTTCATAAAACATGACATTATTTGGTCAACTTTGCAGAAACATGTTAATCTGGTCTTTTTTAATTATTAAGTTGAGGAGGGGGGTGTCATTCAAAAAGAAGTTGATCAAGTTTCTAGAGTGCTTTAAGTGCCTTTAACTTTTTGAATATACTCTACAAGCAAAAGAAAAATGTTTAAGTCAAGCATGTAAGGCACGGCAGGGTGGACATTCACTCTTTCTCTGGATCCTTATTTCTCCGTGTTAAGACTTCCATAAAAGTTTCTTTTAAAATCTGTTCTATATAGGGCGTTCTTGTGCTGGTTTTATGTGAGCAAGCATTTGATTCCTGTTCAGGTTTACATTTTTGGATTTCCACTTTGCTCAAGTTATATTTTCTTCTGGACTTCCAAAATTTTGTGTGACCTTATGCTTTGAATGAACTAGTTTTTCCATATCTGGCAACTCTTTTTTCTCCCCTTCTTTTGGGTGCACCTGGTCACTCTCTTTACTTTCTTCATCGCTTATGCTATATGTTTTTTGTTCTTTTGAAATGTGGATGATACCACAATATATATTGATGAAGGAAAAGAATGTACATCGTTTATATTATATGTCTTGAATCAACTTGCATCTTCTCAACGTTTCCTTGTCATAACATGTTGCAGGAATCTGCATCTTTCCTCTGTTATGTTTCTCTTTCTTCAATTTACCAAAGGTAACGTTCACCCTCCTCTATTATATTTCAATTTAATTTATTCACCACTGACTGTGTCACTACTCTCTTCTGCTCGAGGATATTCTGTTGAATTGTTACTGAGTTAGTAGAAACACAAACATGTTGAATAAATTTATGAAGTTAGTGGAATGCACACTCTTTAAAAACAGCTGATCATGAGCTCCATGTTGGGAAATGCCCCTTGTACTCCCCTTAGACTCCCAAGATGCTGTGACATAGATATGCCCTCTCGCAGTGATTGGCATCTCATGGTGGGAACATTTACATTGAGTGGGCGGGGAAGTTGGTAGGCATGCCTTAATAGAGGTTGAATATCATCATTGTTATGTATCTCTATGCATCCTGGTAATTCTGCAAAAGTTATCACATTGGAGACATTGTAGAATCAAAATTATATCGTGTTTGTTGAGCATTTTTGATCATGCTAATTCCTTATTCAGGCAACCTCATGTCTCTCATCCCGATGGCACTCTGAACAAGAACAATGTAGTTGTTCTTGGAGCCATTTGTAAAGATCCAAGAGCACACCAAAAATCTTAATGGCTAATGTCATGATAGGGCATTTCTGTTCTTGCTTCATTTTCTTATTGTCCTCGATAAACAATTTCTCAATCCTTGACAATTTGGAGAGTACATGTCACATTGTATGTATGCTTCTTTTCTATCCTGTTGACTACAATGTGAGGACAAAAAAGGGGGAAAAGTTTGGTCACAGTGAGCAAATTATTACAATCGTTTTAAGGATATGAAAGATGATGTTTTGACACCTTGTTAGCGAGTAACTTAAGAATGTTAAGAACAGTGTTTCAACAATTTCACTGCTGATTGCATTGTAGTAGTCTGATCATGTCTGCTACTTATAATTGTTGGTATATGCTGCTGATACAGCTTTTCTGCATTCCTAGGAACTTGTGCATCCCCAAAGTTTGCTTTAAGCATCTGTGGAGGTTTTTTCTTATTTGGGCCGGAACCTGTTAGGCCTACACTTGAGAGGGAAGAAGACGGTCGCCGGTAGCGGACGAAGATCTGCAAAATCAGAACAAGATCAGGGGGGTCCGGTTGAAGAACCGGGGAGAATCCTCCGATACCAAAGTCAGTAAGGGACGTGAGAGAAAGGGGGTTCTCGTATGTGAAGCGCAGGGTTTGTGTGAGCAAAGGATGCCTTGGATCACGTACCTCTGCATGGAGGCTTACCAGAGCCTTTTATAGGCTGGAGTGCTAAGGGAGAGGGACAGAACGTCCCTAATCAATGCCGCAAAGGGCGCGCCTGTTAGCGTCCTCCACGGGGGGGTTACGCGTTGAGGCGTCCGTTGAGGAGTCGGGCAGTTAACGCACCACTTGATCGTGGGGCGCGCGTGGCGTAGCCGGTGTAACTGCCGTAAGGTGGTGAAGGGTCGCTCGGATTCGTCTTGGGAGGAAGGTATCGAACAGGTAGCCTGCTCGGTGAGGCAGGCCTGTTGCTCGGCACCTGGTGCCCGGAGGTATGGCTTGCTGCCGGATGCCTGATGCAAGGAAGTGTTGTTCGTTCCGAAGGGGTTTGCGATAGGGCCACGTCCGCCTGCCGAACTGGGTCGGGCCATGATGGGCCCAGTGCACGATGGTGGCTAGAAATAGCCACCACACTTGCCCCCCACGCTCTCAAGCAGTTCGGGAACTGGAGCGGTTGGGAGCGGCGGCTTGGCTAGACGTCATCTCCGTTTTAAATGCGATATTGTCCTCGGAGATCCGAACGGCTGCACGATGGCATGGTTTGGGGATTTCCCTCGAACACAGCTTTTATGATGAGTGCGGGGGTCGTGTCGAGCCACGGACGCCGCGCGCTCCAGACGAACGGTCACCAGCGATGCACCCGAGAAGTGACTTGGAGCGGGGGGAAACATCGCTTTTGGCCCGCTTCGAATTTCGTGCCCCTATTTCCTTATAAGGGAAGAGAGGGGCGAAGGCGGGAGCCACGCCTTCGAAATCTTTCAGAGTTTCTTCATCCCAGAGCTTTCGTGCCCCCTTCAAGCTCTCAGTCGACTTCTTCCTCACGCCTTCTATTGTTCGCTGTTCCCTTCCGCAACTTACGACGATGGCAAGCAAAGGGAAGGCGGTTACGGTCGCCGGGGCGAGTGGAGTCATCGTCTCTGCGGCTCGCGGGCCACGATGCTGCCACTATAGTGGGCTCCGGGAGTGCTTTCGCATCGGTGACGAATACGGGATCATCGACGTGAAGGAAGGAGAATCGTACCTGGTGAACAAACCAGGTTGTCTTCCCCTCTCCATGGATCATATGGAAGCGGGACTCCGGCTGTCGTTGCTGAAGGTGGCGAAGACGCTGCTGAACCGGTGGGGAGTTTCCCCGATCCAACTCACGCCAAATACATGGAGATATATCTGCATCTTCGGCGTCATTTGCAGAATTAAGCAGATACGAGGCTCAACGGATGTGTTCCGAGCACATTTTAAGCTTTCTGCTTCGCGGTCGTCGGGGGCGGATGTCTACTACGCCAAGCACCGAACGGACATGATGCACATACAACTGTCCGACAAATATTCTAACAACAAAGGTTGGATGGATAGGTTGTTCTTTGTCCGGCGTCGGGACGGTGTAGAGTGGGGGTTCCCCACCGTTATCCGATCAGCGCAGAAGGACAGCTTCCCTAAGCTGATCCAAGATGAGGCGAGGGCCTCAGATAGCCTGCTCCGGGCTGGCGTGAGGAATGGAAAGGGCTACGTGACAGAGTTCTCGCTTGTTCGGCATGGTCTGAGCAAACCATGGAGTAAGTGCTCGAACCTGTTTTGTTGCGCGCCGGTTCAATAACTATGTTCTAACAACTTCCTCCTTTTTGCAGCCGCTGCGGAGTTGGAAGCCGGGAGAGATCAGGAGGCGAACGAAGATTTCGCCGAACAGATCCTTGTTATGGCCCACATGGTATACGAGGACGATGACGTCGCTGCTGTTGTCCGGGTCCCCTCGGCTGTGAGGGTTGGTACTGTGGTAACGACCGCATTGGTGGCGCCTTCACCTGTCAAGGGACGCCGGAAAGCGCACGGGTCCCTGAGAAGGGGCCCGAAAAAATTTGTTTGAAGAAGAAGGCCACCATCAAGGTGGTTTCAGCAGGAGCTCGGCCTTCGTTAGAGGAGGGCGAAGGGGCGACTCGGCCTTCCGCCGTTGTGAAGAAGAGGCCGACGCTGCTTGTCAAGGGCGCGGAGGACGCAGACTAGCTCCGTGCTCGGAAGAAGAAGAGGCTGGTCCGTGCTGCCCCTCAACAGAGTGAGGAGGGGACCGAAGAGGAGGCTGATGAGGCGCAGTTGCTGCTGCGCAAGAAGCGCAAGGCCGCTGGGTCGGTCGAACAGCAAGCACCGCGGATGCCCCCCGTGGTCCGTCCTGAGGTTGCGCAGAGGATGGCGACCGAGCTCGGGCTCGTCGTGGTAAGCGACGGGTCAGAGAGCTCTGCTGAAGAGCAGAGGGAAGTGTCCGCGCCGCCGGGCCCCAGCGAGGGCCGCGAAGAGGAAGTTGCTCGAACAGCGGCATCGAGCACCGGAGGCGCCTTACAGGATGTTGCTGGCGACGTTGCAGAGACTTTTGCTCGAAGGGGCGAAGGTAATGAAGAGACCTCCGTTGCAAGGGAGGGGACCTCTCCGCGCCTCGAGGTGCCGTAGAAGCATGTTCCTGAAGAGGCGGTTGCTTTGGCTACGGGGGCCACTCCTACCGGGGAGATGCCGGCCCCACAAAAGGAAGTCGTTGAGGTTGTCGTGGCCCCCCTGCCCCCCACTAAAATGGTTGCGGTAGTGGAGACACCGTCAACCACTTTGGTCTCCACAGAAGTTGGAGAAGTCGCACAAGGGGCCAAGGAGATGGCCTTGGTGATAGAGGGCCGCGGGGAGGTTGCTGATGCTGCTGTTGGGCCTGCTAGGGGGGCGGAAATCTCCAACGAGCGACCAGACGCCGCTGAAGAGGTCGTCAGTTCTGGGGAGGACTGGAGACTTCTCTCTGCAGTACTGAAGGGGAAGTCGTCCGAGCTCCCCTCACAGGCGATGCTGGAAGCTACGCTGGGAAGGCTTGGGAGCGATGCTTCAAGGGTTCTGCCCCCGTGCCCGTCTGCATCCTACCTGGATAGGATGGCGCGGTGTCAAGACCTGAGCCCGGAGAAGACCCCCGAGCACTCCAGTGCGGCTTACCGCCCAGGGCACCTCTCCGAACACGATGAAGACGACAACGTCGACGTGGAAGCGTTGGTGGACGGCATCACGAGCTCGATGGTCCTTTTGAAGAAGCTCGCCTTGCGTGCCCAGAATCAAAAGCAGATGTGGGAGGCGGAAATGGCCTTTTGCGACGATCTGGTCACCAAGCGCCGAGCTCGCGAGGCCGAACTGCTAAAGGAGGTGAAAAGCCTCCAAGATGCCCTCCAAGCGTCCGAGCTCAACCTGACCGTCGCCCGAGCCAAAAAGGAGGCAATCGCAAAGGTGTTAGCTGAAGCCAGGGCTCAAGGAGTGGCGAAGTACAAAGAAGGTCCTGACTTCAAAAAGGACCTAGAGCAGTTCGGGGCCCGTTGTTACAAGGTGGGCCTCGAAGTCGGAAAGGAGTTCGGGGAGAAGCTTGCTTGGACAGAGCATGCCCGAGAAGCTTTCGAGGCTGCTGTAAGGGAGTGCCAGCGTCGTACCTAGGACGCGCGTTTGGACGGAGTGCACTTTGCCCAGTTCCAGTCAGGGCGAATGCCTCCTGCAGACGATGGCATCGGTACCTCCAGGCAGGCCCCTTGAATATCCTTTCCTTTTTGTTTGGCAGCTCGACCAAAGCGAGCTTTTGTATAAAATCTGAATAGATCTCTTTTTTTTCAAAAAATGGCTTCGCTTTTTCTATCTCCTTACCTTGCAAGTGTTCTGTCCGAACCAGAATTCGTTGGTCGTTTAGAAGCGTTCGTAATTACCGCCCAGGTGGTTATGAACTGCGGGTGTTCTATCCTGGGGTGCTTGCGGAACATCTTCATACTAGGAGATGTCGTTACATCCTTGTAGACTAAAGTTATAAGGATGTTTTGGACTTCGTCACTAGCCAGCCAGAAGAACTGGTAGGAGAGAAGTAGGATGCCGAACATGAGGCTTTTATGAATAGTAAGCCTTCAAATTAGATACATGTCAGGTTCTGGGTATGGCCCCGCCACTAGGAGTAGTTAGCTTGTAAGAGCCTTTTCTAAGGACCTGGATGACCTGATAAGGTCCTTCCCACTTGGGGGCGAGTTTGCCGGCTGCTCTTCGGGGATCCGATGCCGAGCAGCGGCGAAGAACAAGGTCACCTTCGAAGAAGCGCCTTTCCTGTACTCGGGAGTTATAATACTGCGCAAGGCGCTATTGATAGGAAACTAGTCAGATGCTGGCGTCGTTTTGGCGTTCGCCAAGCATGTCTAGGTTTTCCCTGAGCACGCGATTATTGGCGGCCTTGTCGAAGTGAGTTGTCCGGAGAGTGGGGAGAGCCACTTCTAAAGGTACAACGGCCTCTGTACCGTAGGCCAAATGCAGAGGGATCTCCCCTGTGGCTACCCGGGCAGTTGTTCGGTGACACCATAACATATTAGGGAGCTCGTCAATCCACGAACTACCAGCAGCTTCGACTCTCGTGCAGATCCCGTGCAACAACGTACAATTGGCGTTTTCGATCAGACCGTTGGCCTGAGGATGCGCCATGGAGGTGAAGTGGTTATAGATGCCAAGTTCAGCGCACTTCTGCTTGAAGAAGGTGCTATCGAACTGCTTCCCGTTGTCGGAGGTAATCACCCTTGGGATGCCAAACCTACGAGGAGGTTCTTCCAAACGAACTTCCACGCGGCTTGTTCGGTGATTGTGGTAACGGGTTCTGCTTCGACCCACTTGGTAAAGTAGTCGATGGCCACGAACAAGAACTTCTTCCGACCCTGGGCCTCTAGGAAGGGACCAGTATATCAATGCCCCACCTAGCGAAGGGGCGAGGCTCAAACAACGTATGAAGTTGCTCGGCCGGTTGCTTAATGAGATGTCTGAACTTCTGGCATTCCGGGCACCTTCTGACAAAAGACGTACAGTCCTTTTGCGGAGAGGGCCACCAGAATCCTGCTCGGATGATGCTGTGTGCCAGCGTTCTGCCCCCCAAGTGGCTTCCGCACAACCCCTCATGAACCTCTTCGGTAGCCGCAAGGGCCTCTTCAGGGCTGAGATACCGTAAGAGGGGTCTTGAAAGGGACCGTCGGTAGAGCTTGCCTTCTATGAGGGTGAATCGCTGAGAACGTAGTCTGATCTTCCGAGCTTCGCCCTGCTCAGGGGGAAGCTCGCCTCGAAGCAGATAGGCCATGAGAGGGTCCATCCAGTTCGGAGCTGGAGGGTCGGACCCAATGGCTACTACATCCACTCAGTGCTCGGTGCAGCGAGCTCTTCAATGAATACAGAACGAGAAGGGGCGATGTCACCTGAAGACACCAGCTTGGCAAGTGCATCGGCTCGCGCATTTTGCTCCCGTGGAACGTGTATGACTTCTAGAGACCTTCTGCTCGGCTCTTGACCTGTTGAAGGTACTGGGCCATTCGTGGCTCCCTTGCTTCGAACTGTCCGTTCACCTGGT
The DNA here is from genome assembly GCA_014218235.1 of Colocasia esculenta. Taxonomy (NCBI): domain Eukaryota; kingdom Viridiplantae; phylum Streptophyta; class Magnoliopsida; order Alismatales; family Araceae; genus Colocasia; species Colocasia esculenta. Next base: position 39,869,681 of record CM024765.1, on the reverse strand, counting down.
CGGCAACCAATTGGGAGTCACTGAAAGCCCTGAGTCGAAGGGCTCCGAGGTGCCTCGCCATTTGGATTCCGGATAGTAGCGCTTCGTATTCGACCACATTGTTGGAGGCCGCAAAGCGAAACCGAAGGGCATATTGGAACTCTAAACCCTCCGGAGAGGTGAGGACCAGGCCAGCTCCGCTCCCTGTGATACACGAGGATCCATCGACGTAGAGCTCCCATGGGGGCTCGTCGCTCAACGGAGGATCTTGCTTGGCAGGAAGGGTACATTCTGCGACGAAATCCGCCAGTGCTTGTGCTTTAATAGCCGTCCTTGGACGGTAGCTGATGTCGAATTCGCCTAGCTCGATGGCCCATTTAATGAGCCGGCCGGAAGCTTCCGGTCACTGCAGAATAGACTTCAGCGGCTGATCGGTGAGAACCGTTATTGAGTGGGCCTGAAAGTAAGGCCTGAGCTTCCGGGCAGCCGTGACCAGAGTAAGGGCGAGTTTTTCTGCTCGGGGGTACCTCCTTTCAGCTTCTTGAAGGACCCTGCTGATGTAGTAAACGGGACGCTGGGCCGCTCCCTCCTCTCTGATCAACACTGCGCTGATGGAGTGCTCGGTAACCGAAAGGTATACGAACAAAGGCTCTCCGAGCACAGGTTTCGAGAGAACAGGTGGGGCTACGAGATAGGCCTTCAACTCTGCGAAGGCGGCCTCACAGTCCTCAGTCCACCGTACATGCCCCCCTTGCTGTGAAGAGCCTCTGGGTCCTCGGAGCAATTTGAAGAAGTTGAAGCTCCTCTCTGCTGTTCGGGACATGAACCGGTTGAGTGCGGCTAGTCGTCCAGTCAAACGTTGGACGTCGCGTACCGTTTTTGGGCTGCTCATTTCAAGTATTGCTTGGATCTTCTCTGGGTTGGCCTCTATTCCTCTATTTGAAATGAGGAAGCCGAGGAACTTCCCTGAGCGTACTCCAAACGCACACTTGGCTGGGTTGAGCTTCATATTGTACCTTCGCAAAGTTGCGAAGGTCTCTTCGAGGTCAGAGATGTGATCGGTGCTCGGAAGTGTTTTGACCAACATGTCGTCGACGTAGACCTCCATATTGTGCCCAATTTGCTGCTCGAACATCTTATTGACCAATCGCTGGTATGTTGCGCCCACGTTTTTCAGACCAAAGGGCATCCTGGTGATACAGTATAACCCCAAGTCTGTGACAAATGTGGTGGCGTCCTGATCCGGAGGATGCATACTGATCTGGTGATACCTAGAGTAGGCATCCAAGAAGCTGAGGAGCTTGTGCCCGGATGTAGCGTCTACCAGCTGATCGATGCGAGGCAGTGAGAAATTATCCTTGCGCGTCGCTTTGTTAAGGTCCTTGTAATCCACACATATGCGCCATTTACCAGTGGCTTTGCGTACGGGGACCACGTTGGAGATCCATCTTGGGTATTGGGCTTCCCGGAGGAGCCCAACTGCTCGGCTTTTGACAACGTGATCACGGATCACGGTCTGCCGCTCTTGGTTGACGTGTCGCCTCCTTTGCTGAATTGGTGGGACCCGTGGATCCAGGCGGAGGCGATGCACCATTACCTCCAGAGGGATGCCTGGCAACTCGTCGTCAGACCACGCGAACACGTCCAGATTGGCTAGCAAGAAACTTCTATAACGCTGCTGCTCTGCTTTTGCTAGTAATGCGCCAATGTATAGGACGTGTTAGGGTCGCTATCAACTTGGACTGGTAGTAGGTCTTCGGCAGGAGTTTCGCAGCTTGTGGAAGGCTGGTCGGCTGTCGGGGGAACAGGTGTTGGAGCCGCGAGTGGTTGCTTGTCCCTTAGAGAAAGGACATAACACCGTCGAGACTCGTGCTGGCATCCGAGCACCTCGCCGACTCCACACGGGGTGGGGAACTTCATTTTCTGATGGAGGGACGAAGGCACTGCTTTGATCCGCACGATCAGACCTCTACTAAGGATCACATTGTAGCCATGCATGTTCCTGATGACCAAGAAATCCACCACCTTGGTCACACACTTCGGAGCCATCCTGAGGGTGATCGGGAGGCGAACTCTACCCATAGGCTGAATCGACAACCCCGAGAAGCCAAACAGGGTGATTCTACAGGGGTGAGCTGGTTGGTTTTTAGGCCCATAAGGAGATAACAATCGTAAGCCAATACATCGGGGGCACTTCCATTATCTACCAGAATCCTGCGCACATTACAATGATTGATGATTGCCGAAACGACCAACGCATTAGTGTGCGGGGTGGTAACCCCTACAAGATCTTCGTCTGAGAAGGTTATGGCCCCCTCAGACTGTGCGTGCGCGGGACTAGGGGGATAAGGTGCCGGCCGAGGTATCGGCAGTCTGTCCACGACGTGCACTCGCCTTGCGTAATCGCATCGGCTCTGAGTGCTCTCTCTGCCTGCACCGAACCCTCCTCCGATCACATTGATTTTTTGCCCGTTGGGCTCGTTGTTGATCGGCTGCTCGGGAGTCCGCTCTCGGCGTCTCGGGCGGTCTTCATTCCGGCGCACGAACCGTCTGAGGTAGCCGCGCTTAATGAGGGATTCGATTTCGTCTTTAAGCTGGCGGCATTCGGAGGTGTCGTGGCTGTGGTCGCGATGGAAGCGACAGTACTTCTCCTAGTTGCGCCGCCGGGGATCGGAGCGCATCCTTGGTGGCCACCGAACATATGGTTCGTCCCTGATCTCTGTCAGGATCTGCTCGGGTGCCACCATCAGCGGTGTGTAGTCGGTGAAGGGGCGTGGTCGGCGCGGTGAGTCGCCGTTGCGTCGCCCTTTCTTCCGATTGCGGTCGGAACCTTTGTCGGAAGACCTCTTCTTGTCCGTCGACTCTCCGTGCTCCGCCCGGCCAGCAGCCAGACTTTCTTCACACGTCGCATGGCATTGTGCAGTGGCGAGGAGCTCAGCAAGAGTGGAAGGCTGCTGCACTCCCAGTGTCCTCTGCAAGAAACCATCGCGAGTGCCCTGAATCAGGGCACTGGTGGCTAACGGGACATCGAGACGTGGGATGCGAAGCGTCTCGGTCTGGAACCTCTTAACGTAGTCCCAGAGTGCTTCTCCCTTCTTTTGCCGAACAACAAGAAGGGAGGCCGCGGTGCGCGGCTGTGATCTTCCGCTCAGGAAGTTGTCCCGAAAGGACTTCTTCAACTGGTGGAAGGATGAGATGGAACCTGCGGGGAGGGCTTCGAACCAAGCCCGAGCAGTTTCCTTCAAGGTGGCCGGAAAGGCCCGGCATTTGGCCGCATCAGATGCTCCGTGGAACACCATATGCGACTCAAACCCGTGGATGTGATCCGCGGGATCAGAAGTGTGACGGCCCTCATTATACCGGCACGGTTATACCAACCCACGTCGGTATAGCGAGAGTCCTCACAGTGGGACATTTACCCAAACGATACATACAGTTGAGATACACGCGAATATACAACAGAGTAGCGGAAGTAAAAGACAACTGTCTCCATTCATTCATCATCTACATTTAACATACATGAAGTTTGCAATTAACAATAAGGAACTAAAAGTTCACATAATTTAAATTGCTGAAATAGAAATACATAATGTCCACACTTATACATTCTTTTCATGATACTCTAATACAATGTTCAAAATTTCATACTATGAAATACACAAGTCACAAATAACTCTAAGTCTAATCTCCGCGCTCGGAGTTCGTCTCCACTGTCTCCTCCAACGGTGCCACGTCACCAACTACACCTGTACGCCGAAGCAAGGAGTGAGTCCAAAGACTCAGCAAGCAACACTACTCATAACATACACGTATAAGTCATAGGGGTTTCTACATGCACATTCAAAATTTACAACACATGGCATGCTAATCATTTGAAGGTTTCAACCTATTATGAAAGTTTTACAAATTGATACATGGATCATGCTTTCAGATTTCTAAGAATAAAACTTTACCTATCACATGCTCTCTATTCAATTTACTCATGAAATTCTGTCTTTAAAGGACCAAGACATGAGAGCTACCAACATGAACCCTGTGCATATATGAAAGGAAACACAACTAGCATGAGTTTTACATGTTCTTAGGCACATACATAGACATTTTCACATGCTTTAAGTTGCTGGTTTCACATGGTTTAATGACTGTAAACCTACACATGAGAGCTACAACGTTGCTTAAAACATATCATGAGAACAACCAATCATGCTATTTGCACACGTGCTCATCAATTATCCCTAACATGGATTCTAAACATTTTTGCACATATAAACATGATGATAACAACATAAGATTTCTGATTTCACATGGTTTCAGATTTGTCTCACATGAATTTCAATATCATATCCTCACATTTAGAATTTCACATTTTCTTTACACAAGTTTCCTCTTTCACATGGTTACACTTTGCACATACACATTCACATTGTTCACTTACACATTTACACATGAACACATACACATTACACATTTTAGGTGCCGTGACACATAGTCCAAACCACAAAAAAGGTCATATACACATCACATTACACATAGACGCCATCTAGGCATTCCAATGGCGACTCTTGGACTGCGCAGACCGGGAGAACAAGTCTCCACCCTAACCAGTGGTACTTGTCCACCTCCAGGATTTCCCCCTAATGCCCTTAGGGTCACTTACACACTGAACTTTCTCAGGAGGACTTTTCCCTGATATAGCTCCACTGCCCTCTACGGAAGCAGTGTCACATTGGCACAGTTACACATTTACACATTTTACCGATTTACACATGGTTTTACACATATCACTTCCCATCTCATTCACTTTCTCACTCACATGCATTTCTCTGTTTTTCCTGACATGGCACTACAGATTTCAGGAGTTTAACACACAGTCAATTTCACCAATCAAGTTGGGTTTAAGCGATATCTAATCACATTACGATAACATACATAGATTATTATGTTTCACATGGAAAATACATAACTTCTTATGTACTGGTCCAAATGACCTGAAATTTTAACCACATGCTATTTTCGGGTTCTAGGTCATACACTCAATTTTTCAGATTTTTTTGAGCTAAATAGAATTTACAGAAAATCAAATACCTATTTCGAATGCCATTCACAATTTAAGTTAACATGGAGTTTAACACATCATGCAATTTTGCCACTTACTGTTTGAACATAGATTACTGTCACATACATGATCTGAGAATACAAAATTTACCCTAAATTATACAATTGTAGATCGATCACCACAAATCATTCTTACATGCCCTTTTTTTTCATTTACCGAACCGAATTTATTAGCAATTTATACAAGCATGGACAATTTACCAAAATTGAGTATACGTATACTGATCTACTACTCTTCATGATCTGACAAAACTGAGGCATTCAGACTAATCCTAATCATGAAACATGGATTGGCAAGATTATCAACAAATCATGCTTACAAATTCACGGAATACAACTTTCTAACATTCACCACCACACATCACACTCATTCACACACCACATTTAACAGTATACATAGTGTATATGGTTACCATATATCCTCATCACAGAAACCATACCGAAAATAGTGTATAGGAAGGGCAGAACAGGTCACTGTTCTGTCCAGAGGAACTTGGCGGCGGTCTCTGGCCGTTGACTCAGGGTCAGCGGCATGGTCGATAGACGCCAAGCATGATCTCAGCGTCCATTGACCTTGCCGTCAATGCAGGTTTGTGCAGAAACACAGACCTGAGCTCTCAAGTTTGGGTGAATGTGAGGGTCTAGGACTCGAGGAAAAATTCATAAAAATAGTAGAAATGACCTAGACACATACGGAGACATTATGGTTAGGTCACTTGCCTTTTAAAAATTGCTCCAATGGGTCTAGGGTGTTGGTGAAGCCCTCCTTGGGCAGTCCCAAGAAGGTGCAGAAACGCCTCCTAGATCTTCTTCCTCCGGGCTCCTGGATGATCTCCACAGCAAGGGGATGTCGGGGAAGCCTCCTCCTTTGCTCCAGCTATCCTCTTGTCGTGGAAGATGGTCGGATCTAGCTCCAGGAAGTCGGATCCTTGGGTGCAAAGAGTGGGGTTTTCTCAGTTTTTCTTCTAGGGTTTTCTTTCTCTCTTTTCTCCTCTTGCAAAGGTGAAGAGAGGGGTGGGGAAGGCAGCTTCGGGTTCAGACTTAAGGGGAGGTCTCTCTCCCACTCACAAGGTGACATGACAGCTCTCAGAGCCGTTGGGGACAACCCCCCCAATGGCTGAGCTTTCTTGTTTCAGAGTTTCTGCCTCTGCTGCGCATGCAGGCCAGAGAAATAGGCGTCCATATCGCTCGACGCCAGGATTAGTGTTGGCGTCCATGTCTGGACGCTGACACCACCTCAACGGCTAGGGGTTGACGCCAAGATGGCCTTCGGCCAGAAGTCTAAAATATGCAGAAAACCATGCATACCATGCATATATACATGCAATATGTATAAGGTAGTGTATCCATACTATCACCATTCAATACATGCATTATTTACATCTAATATAAACATATGCACACGTAATTATACTAATCAATACGTACATAAATATGTTTATACATACACAAGCACAATATACACACACAAATACAAATAATGCGACGGAAATTCGAGGGCCTTACAAGAAGTACCGTCGTACGACGCGATGGCAGGTAGAGGGAGTTTGTGTGAGATCCGAGCCTCCAAGATCTCCGCAATGAATGGGGAGCGGAAGTTCAGGTCCTCTTCGGTCGGAGCCTTTCCCTCAGCATGCTGGATCATCGCGTCCACACGACGTTCCAGGTCGATGATACGGCGCAAGCGCCTCGCCAACTCCTGTTCGGAATGGGCCGAGTCCGCACAGCCAGACTTGTGGGAGTTGGCTCCCACGACCGAGTGCGGCAGGCGCTAGATCGCCGCAGAATGACGGGGCGAACGGCCGCGGCGCTCCGGGGCTCGCTCACCAGACGGAGCGCGGTGCGACCTCCGCGGCGAATCAGCGTGCTGCTCCTGAATCGACCCCGCCGAGGCAGGAGGCGCGCGTGATCGTCGATGAGACGATTCTGCCTAGCACTCCTGTGGAACGAAGGCTGCCGGGGTCGGCTGCCCGGCCAGTTGGGCCTGAAGGCCCAAGCAGATGCCCGTCAGCTGCTGCATCTGTCCTCGGAGTTCGGCCATCTCCAAGGCGGTTGCAGGCACGACGGCGGCGGGCGCTGGGACGCTCCTGGTTGCGGTAGCAGGGGCTACAACGACGTTGACGGGGGGAACGCGTTGACGGGAGTCCGCCCGCGACTGGCGGGACCTCGTCATACGGCTCCCTATGTTCTGGTACGAGGATCGTCCGCGAGCCATGACTGTTGTTCCTTCCCACAGACGGCGCCAAAAGTGTGGAGGCTTTTTCTTGTTTGGGCCGGAACCCGCTAGGCCTACACTTGAGAGGTAAGAAGATGGTCGCCGGTAGCGGACGAAGATCTGCAAAACCAGAACAAGATCAGGGGGGCCCGGTTGAAGAACCGGGGAGAACAGAGATGCCAAAGTCAGTAAGGGACCTGAGAGAAAGGAGGTTCTCGTGTGTGAAGCGCAGGACTTGTGTGAGCAAGGATGTCTTAGATCACGTACCTCTGCATGGAGACTTACCAGTGCCTTTTATAGGCTGGAGTGCTAAGGGAGAGAGACAGAACGTCCTTGATCAATGCCGCAAAGGGCGCGCCTGTTAGCGTCCTCCACGGGGGGGTTACGCGTTGAGGCGCCCATTGAGGAGCCGGGCAGTTAACGCACCACTTGATCGTGGGGCGCACGTGACGTAGCCGTTGTAACTGCCGTAAGGTGGTGAAGGGCCGCTTGGATTCGTCCTGGGAGGAACGTACCGAACAGGTAGCCTACTCGGTGAGGCAGACCTGCTACTCGGCACCTGGTGCCCGGAGGCATGGCTTGCTGCCTGATGCCTGATGCAAGGAAGTGCTGTCCATTTTGAAAGCCGAGCAGACCCTTTTCGGAAGGAAGGGCCTTTGTCCGATCAGGCTGTGAGGCGCCCGGAGGCGGCTTTTGGGACCCGCTGGTGTCCGGATGCAGGAACCGGACTCAGATCCTTGAAGCTACTCTTGAAACGTCGTGGCGCCTTGCGATAGGGCCACGTCCGCCTGCCGAACTGGGCCGGGCCATGATGGGCCCAGTGCACGATGGTGGCTAGAAACAGCCACCACAGCATCCATTGGGAGAGGAAATAAAACATCCATCTTTTCTGGTTATGTAGTTGTTTGAGGAACTAATAATCTCACATTGTTTTACTGTTTATCTATGACTTGTGTGTTCATCTCTAGAGGTGTGCATGGTCTGGTTCGGTCCAAGTTGGGTTATTTTTTGGCCAACCCAAATCCGAATTGAACTTTTTGATGAACCGAACTGAACCGAATCGGTTCAAACCAAAAATGAAGAAAAAGGCCATCTTTAAGGAGATTCTGGGTTTGAGAAGAGCACAACTGCGCTATGTTTCTTTTGTGAAATAGTATAGGATTTCTTATTTTTATTATATATTCGGTTCAATCGGTTTTACAATATGAAACTGAATTGAATCATGGGGGTCTCTCAAACCGACCCGAACTATTCAGTCCGGTTTGATTTTTCGGTTTGGACCGAACCATGCACAGCCCTATTCATCTCACTTACCTTTGTTGCATATCTTCATATTCTTAGGTTGTCTAGGATGAAACTAAGCTTCCGAAATTTAAAAAAGATGGCTTGACCATGTTAGAGCAGTCCTGTATAGGTGGACATGAAAGTAAACAACCATCTCTTAGAGTATCTTTTTCCTTGAGTAAGAAAAGTACAAGAAACATTTTTCAAATTTGTGCATATCCTGAAAAAACAAGAGTATGTAGGCCGGGCATTTTTCGTTTTGGTGGGAAAATTAACATATTACATTGTTCTTTAGAAAACTCTTAATAAATCTACTCCCAATGGGAGTTGAATCTGAGATCTCATCTTGGTGTATATGGAGGGTTAACACTAGATCATTCCTTGAATACTATTTATATAATCTGATCCCACACTTTGTTAAGAATAGTGGACCCCTATTGGTGCGAGAATCGTGCTAAGATTCACCCATTATACTAGAAAAAATATGACAAAATAGTGAATATATTCTCTTCCAAACACTCTCTCACACACCATGCTCCCATGAGGCAGGCACTCGCGCACAAGGCTCTCACCACTAAGCAAACTTTATTAACACTTGGGAGAGACACAGCAGGCTCGCTTCACTCGCACTCAAAACGCACGACAATGTCCTGTCACCACTTGGGACTCCCACTCACGTCGGGAAGGACGGATGGGGGGCATGGCCCCGTATCAACAGCCATAACCTTGGAATAATTTTAAGAATTCTCTGGAGAAAAAAGAGTAGGAAATGGAAGAAGCAAACTGTGAGAGCTTGCTTTCTTTGACATGCTTGGAAATCGAACATTTTTGTTGCATACCAACAAATTTGAACTTTAAAAATAGGCTATCGACAAATTATCTGACTTGAGAATACATGAAATCGACAAAAAGAACCTAACTTTACACTTGGATCTTTAAATTTTGAATGACCTTTATGAAAGAACCCAACTTTAGACTTTCAACTTCAAAATTTTTGAACAACTTTTATTTGTCTAACACAAATGGGTTTACCCAGATCTAATACGACAAGGAATTGTTATTTTAAGTTGTTTATATATATATATATATATATATATATATATATATATATATATATATATATATATAGTAATGATAGGGTGCGGCGGGGGCCCGTTGGTGCGGCTCCACCGCACCCCACCTCTGCGCCCTCCGATTCCCATCAGATGGCGCACAAAAAAGAAAAGAAAAGAAAAAAAAAATGGGACGGACGCACCCCGCCTCCCGTTACGAATTGGAGGGCGCAGAGGTGGGGTGCGGCGGGGCCGCACCAACAAGCCCCCGCTGCACCTTATCTTTTCTCTCTCTCTCTCTCTCTATATATATATATAGATGCTGGGGTATGGCGGTGCGGCCCCGCCGTACCCCAGCCGCTGCCGCTGGATCACCATCCAATGGCAGCGTTGCCGCCCCGTTTTTTTTTGTTTTGTTTTTTAATTTTTTTGGCAGCCGCTGGATTACCATCCAGTGGCTGTGCTGGGGTGCGGCCCTGCCGCACCCCAGTATTTACCTATATATATATATATATATATATATATATATATATATACTCTGTCATATCCTTTTTCCTCTCTTTCAAAATTAGAGGTTCAGAAAATACAAATTCAAGTTCGATAATCTCAAACTTATGAAGCACAAAACTCTAGTTACAAATGAACCTCATGTTAGATGGCTATCCGATGTGCAGATGGTTGAGGTAATAAGATGCAAACGTGACCACAAAAAGGGTGGCCAACCTAACATCGCTCAAGCTGTTAACATCTTGACAAATAGTTTTTTTAATGTAAATTTAACTAGAAATTCTCTCGGGATCAACTGGAACAAGTGAGGTCGGATTCATACGAGATATATGCTATACTAGTAAGATCGGATTGGCCTTGGGTTTGAATCAGAGCTTGAGCTCTCAATGCTCCTCATAAAATTGGACATGCAGGATCCAACTCTCCTTGGAGCAGACAAAGGGTGCGTGAGCACGCACGACAACATCTTCGATCTCAACTCCTTTTTTTTTCTCTTTTTTTTTTGGGTGGGTGGGGGGGGGGGGTGTTTGGTTTGCAATGGGAGAGTTTAGAGCTCCCATAGATCATTATATGCATAAGACCCACATAATAATGGGGGCTGTAGGAATAACAACATCAAAGTAGAACAAAAAATAGAACAACTGTAAAGCCCAAAAAACATAATACATAAGGATACAAAGATGAAGCTCATGCTAACTTCCATAAAGGACAATACAACTAAGCAACCCGCCAAAATGAAAAGTGCTTCTCCAAACCAAGGTACAAGATCAAACAGATCTAAGAGATATTTGAGCGATGTTGCTGTAATTTTTTTATACAGCAAGTTAGAGGAGGTAGCTCGGATGACGCATTTATCGGAGTAAAATGTAGATGGGTTACAAACTATAAGTTTAATCTGAAACTCCATACCCCATATACAGAGGCTCAAGAGACTTGGCGGCCTTAAATTTGGACTTTAAAGACTCGACGGATCACAAACTAGTCGTAAGAATGATTCTGAAAGGAGTTGGAGGAGACCAAAAGAAACAAAGGAGAAGGAAAAAAAGGTAGAAGATGTCAAAAAGAACGTTGAAGGGGCCACAAAAATCAAAAGCTGGAGAAAAATCTAGGGGGGTTGAAGGGCTATGGATAAACAACTATAGAGAAGGGGGTTTGAAAGAAGCAGTGACTAGCGGAGGTGGAGGGCGGTGACATCAAGGAAAAGAGACGAAGAGGGCGATGGAGAGGAGAAAGGGATGGTGGCGCAAGGGGGGGATAGGGGAAGTAGTGGAGAGGAGGGCATAAGAGCAAGAGGGGGTGGGTGGGAGATAGAGGCAACAAAAAGGAGGGGGATCAAGAGAAAAAGAAGGGGGTGCAAGCGGAGATAGGGTAAGGAATCCAGTAGCAAAGAGGAGAGGAGAAGAGAGACCAAGGAGGGGGGAGAAAACAACACAGGCAACATAGAAGGAGGGGTGGGGTAAGAGGAGGTGAAGGGGGCAAGATCCTAGAGAAGACTCCTCCATCCGATGGATCGCCACGAGCGGTGATGGGATCCACCGAGAGAAGGCCTCCAAGAAGCCAGAGGAGAGATCTACTGTGAGGAGCCCTAGCGGCGGTGCTAGGGTTCAAAAGCAACACACACCTACGAGGACAAACCTTCGCAGAACCATTTTTTATCTCAACTCACCTCACATTTCTTTGCTCCATTGTACTTTGTAGATTTTGATGATCACAAAACACAAATTCTTATTTATGTTGAAAAGATCATAAAACACCAATTGGTATTTATCTTAATGACCTAAATATTTGATTCATTTATATTTAAATTGAGGGTCGAAATTGTGTGTTAAGTGTGTAGGAAAATGCTAAAAAAGTCACACTTGAAGTGGACTTCACAAAGACAATCTGGATTGTACAGAACTTATAATTGGATGACCAAAATGTGGGAATCAGTCAACCGATTATAGTCCAATCAATTGATGTTAAAACTAATCGATTGAGGTTAAAGGCCAATCGATTGATGTTAAAAGGCCAATCGATTGAGGTTTAAGGTCCAATCGATTGAAGAACAAAGGGCCAATCGATTAATGACCAAGCAGGAAATCAGATGATTGATATGGAGATTTCAGTCGACCGACCTATCTAGTGAAGATCAAGCTTCCGATTAGTGAAGATCAAGCTTCCGATTAGTGAAGACTAAGCTTTCAATTGCTGAAGGAAATCAGACGATCGACCTAGCCAGTACAGTTTGGTGTTGGGACAGTCACAAAATCGGACGACCGACTTCACAAAATCAGTCGACTGAGTTGGTGCAACATGTAGAAGAAGTAGGTGGACTCCAAGGCTAAATCCATAATCGGACAACCGATTTGGCAAGTCCGATAGACCGATTACAGTGACGAGTTTCCTAATCTGTGCAAACTCTTTCCAAAAGTGGGACTCTTGGCTTGATTATCACAAGCACGTCTCTCATAGATCTTCTAGGGGTCTTCCACTATAAATACAACTTGGTATCATGATGAAAAAAAAAAAAGGATAGCCGTCTCCAAGAGAGTAGTTTGTGCCCTAGCGTTCAGGAGAGAATTGTGTTGCCCAGAAAGAGCCAATAGAAGCTCTGAACCTATAGCAGCATGAAGAGCGAGTCTTCATCGTCCAGAAGCCTTCCAGACATTCCAAGAAAATGTTCTTCATCAGAAAGGCATGGACTTTGTGTTGCTTCCTACAATACTCTATTCTGAAGTGTTCTACATCGGCCAGATCTTCACAGTGACATCGTCGGGCAAAGATGACTACATCAGGCCGAACTTCGAAGACATGAGAACTCTATTGTTTAGATTGTTGTCTCTCCTATTTACGTTTTTCATTTATTCTTCTTAAACCAAGAACATACTATGTGGTTGGTGTGTATTGCGTGCGGCGCATATACATTGGGTTATCTCGTCCTTGGAGAATGAGGTGGGGTTGGTGTTGTCCCTGGAAACAATGGTGTGGGGGTTTATCTGCTTGAACCTTGAAACAAGTGATGAGAAATCCTCACAGGGGTATGAGGTAGTGGACGTAGGCGCACACAGGGGTGTGTTTGCCTAACCACTCTAAATCTTACGTGCACAATTGTGGTTTGCATCCATCTCTTCTATCTTCATTCTACGCACGTTAGGATAGTCAGTTTCATCTATATACTTGTTAATTTCGCTGTGCATCTAGCTTAATAAGTTTGTTTGTTTAAGTCTAATATATTATGTAAAAGTTATTTTTTTAAAAGAAATAGGCGACAACCAATTCACCTCTCCCCCCTTGGTTGATCATTGTATATATTTTACTTCAACTGGTATCAGAGCAAGGCTCTTGATTATAAGAGTGATCTTGTGTGCGATAGCCAGTAAAAGATATATGCCTGAGGTTCATACTATCAACCGTCCACCTTATTTTGATGACAATAATTATTCTTATTGGAAAAACCGTATGCACATCTTTTTTAGGGCTCAAGATTATGAGATTTGGAAAGTCATAAATACTAGTCCTTATGAGTTGCGAGAGGATGAAGGAAAGTGGACGAAGGATAGTATTAAAATATCTAATATAAATTTTAGTGCCTTGAATATTTTGCAATGTGTTATACACCCTGATAAGTATTCTCGTGTTTCTATGTGCAGCTCAGCAAAAGAAATGTAGAACAAGTTGAAATTGATTTATGAAGGCACATCAGAGGTCAAGGAGACCAAAGCCAACATCTTGGTCCATGAATATGAGATGTTCAAGATGAACCTGGTCGAGACCATCTCAGAGATGTTTGCACGGCTCTCAAAGATAACAAGTGGACTTAGGGTGTTTGGCAAGAACTACACGGACACAAAGATCGTTCGTAAAATTCTGAGATCTCTTCCACCAGTTTGGCGCACCAAGGCCACAGTCATAGAGAACTCCAAGAACCTATCAATCCTCACTATGGAGGAGTTGATTGGGAGTCTCATGACTTATGACATAAACTTGAAACGGAGGAAGTTGAGCAGTCAATTATCAAGCAAAAGGATGTGGCGTTGAAGGCTAAAAAGTCCAAGGCAATCTGTCTACATGAGAACTCCTCAAGTGAAGATGAGGAAGAAGTGGGCAAGATTGCACGAAGCTTCATAAAAGTTTTGAGAAAGAAAAGGTCACAGTATGCAACTTCTTCTAAGGACTTCAAGGGCAGAAACAAGGAAGAGGACTCCAGCAGAAAAACTGAATTAGTCTGCTATGAATGCCAAGGCATTAGACACATGAGATCCAAATGCCCAGTATTTTAGAGAAAGCAGAGCAAAAAGCCAAGGCAAAGAAGTCCAAGGCCATGGTCGCCACGTGAAGTGACTCCGATGAGTCAAGCTTCGCAACAGAAGATGTCCAGGAAAAGAAGGACATCGATTGTGGACTCATGGCTACTGAAGATGAATCTTCTGAGGTAAATTCTGATCACGAATCTTTTACCATGGAGGAGATAGAATCAATGTATTTTGCCTTGTATGAAAAATACAAGAAAGTAAAAAATAAAAATAAAGGACTGAAAATGAAAATTGAAGGTTTTCTTCATAATGAAATTTCATGCATGTCATGTCATAAACTCAAACTGAAATGTAAAAACTTTATGATGAAAGTGAGGCTAGGCAAAGTAAAATTCCATTGTATGAAGAAGAAATAGAATGCATGCTTCATAATAATGGTTTTTTCTGAAAAGTTAAGCAAGAATGAAAAGGAAAATAATTCTATGAAATTTGAAAATGAAGAACTAAAAAATCAAGTGAATGTACTAGTAGAAAATACTAAAGTTTTTGAAAACTCAGTTAAGAAATTGCATGAAACAATTGATAATTTGAAATCCACTGTTTCTAGACTCATGAAGGGAAAAGAGAAGTTGGATGAGGTTCTTAGTGTCAAAGTAAACACCCAGAGACATGGTCTGGGGTATGTACCTAAGAAAACTAAGTCTAACTCCTTTGAGTCTAAGACCAAAACTTCATTTGTTCATGCCTCTAATGCTCCTAGCACTTCACAATCACATGCTAAGAAAATTGCTCATGTTAAAAAACTAGCTCATGCTAAGAAAACTGAGCAAGTTAATAAACCAATCCATGTGAAAAGAAGTAAGCATGTTGCATCCCATGTTGTTCACATGTCACTCTCTACACAACGTGATTCTAACATCACATGTTATTTCTGTGGTGGGAATGGTCATATGAACTATAATTGTTCTTTAAAGAAAAATATGTAGAAAATGAACTTGGTGTGGATTAAGAAGGATCTGCTCCTTTCCATGACTAACACTGCTAAACCCAAAACCATTTGGGTACCAAAGAAATCCACCTGAGATTTGTGGTTACAGGTGCTTTGGAAACCTGGAGATGAAAGAACGTCAATGTGAACTTCAGGGCACCGAAATTGCTTTGTGAGTATCATGTACTTCTGTTTTGAGTTTTCAAGGTAACACATGAATACTCTTGTATGCTTAATTGTTTACTCTTTTAGACTTTGTATACAGGCAGTGTTTTTGTTTTATATGTTAGAAAAACAAAGAAAATCAAAAATAAAAAACATAAAAAGAGTCTTAGAATCTAGTGTCCTTTGCATGTCTATCCCTTGTATGCTTGCATGTAAGTATATGTAAAGACACTTTCTTGACTCTTTCTACGGCCTAATACTCTCTTGATATTTTACTGCATTGGCTTGAGACTTAGTTTGCATTAATTCAGCCACTAAGGGGGAGATTTTACATTTTGTGTGTGTATACATTAAGTGGGAGCCAAATAGTTATACATTTAACTTACTTCTCAAAATATATCTGAAATTGAAGTCAACACACTAATGCACATGACTATGATTAATGGATATCATCTTAATGATTAGTGAAATTTTTTCTTAATACTCTTATAAAAATCCACCTAATTTGTAGTAACTCGTGAGGAAAAAGTTATCTATCCCAGATTGAAAGTGAAAAGAGGAACTAAACTTAGTAACCGAGTCTTTCCACTGAACAAGTGAGAAGCCTCTTGTCAAATAGTAATACTGTCCTCAAAATTGAAGCAAAAAAAACAATTTTTTTTTGACATCAATAGTTTTCAAATAATAAAAAAAGATAAAGTGATAGCTACCAAAAGTCAAGGATCTATCATTCATGGGTAAGATTGAGAGTATTTGTTAGTGTTAATTGAAAATTATGTTCATCATCATGCGTGATGCCTATTAATCATGTCTCTCACATCACTTCTCATGATTTTAATTTGAAGTACACTTTGAGAACTTGATTAAATACATTGACCATCACATGGCTAATTCTTAGTGTATGCACTTCCTTAATCTCCCTTTAGTGAATTCGTAATATCCATACTTTGTCATTGAGCCAATTGCATTTCTTATCCCTATTACCACCCACTTTTGATATTGTAAAAAACGGGGATAGAATATGTAGATTTTGTGTATTTTGGTTTGGGAGAGAGATTGTGTTCGAAAAGGGGAGAGCTAGAAGTAACTTTAAGAGGGGGAGAAATTTTAAATTTTCAATGACTGAATATTTTGCATGCTTGTGTGAAATATAAAAGCAAAAACAAAAAATGGAACAACAAATTGGAATCAGAAAATTCAAATGTTGTGTTTTGTGTGAAAAATTTGCAAGTGTTTTGTCATCATCAAAAAGAGGGAGAATATTGTACTCTGTAGATTTTGATGATCACAAAAATACTAATTCTCATTTATGTTAAAAAAGATCACAAAGCACCAATTGGTATTTATCTTAATGACCTAAGTATTTGATTCATTTATATTTAAATTGGGGGTCTAAATTGTGTTAAGTGTGCATGAAAATACTCCAGAAGTCACATTTGAAGTGGACTTCACAAAGACAATATGGATTGTGCAGAATTGACAATTGGACGACCGAAATGTGGGAATCGGTTGGCCGATTATAGTTCAATCAATTGATGTTAAAACCAATCGATTGAGGTTAAAGGCCAATCGATTGAGGTTTCAATCGATTGATGACCAAGTAGAAAATCAGACGATCAATTTGGAGATTTCGGTCGACCGACCTATCTAGTGAAGATCACGCTTCTGTGGTGAAGACCAAGTTTCCGATTGCTGAAGAAAATTGGATGACCGATTTGGCAAAATCGAACGACTGACCTAGTCAGTACAGTTTGGTGTTGGGACAGTTACAAAATTGGACGAATGACTGACCTAGTCAGTACAATTTGGTGTTGGGACAGTTACAAAATTGGACGAACGACTTCACAAAATTGGTCGACCGAGTTGATGCAGCATGTTGACGTAAAGAAGAAGCAGGTCGACTCCATGGCTAGATCCATAATCGGATGACCGATTTGGCAAGTCTGGTCGACCGATTACGGTGACGAATTCTTAATATGTGCGGACTCTTTCTGAAAATGGGACTCATGATGAAAAAAAAAAGGATAGTCGTCTTCGAGAGAGAAGTTCGTGCCCTAGCATTCAGGAGAGAATTGTGCTACCCAGAAAGAGCCAATAGAAGCTCTGAACCTGTAGAAGCCTGAAGAACGAGTCTTCATCGTCCAGAAACCTTTCAGACATTCCAAGAAAGTGTTCTTCATCAGAAAAGCGTGGACTTTGTCTTGCTTGCTGCAAAACTTTGTTCTGAAGTGTTCTACATCAGCCAGATCTTCGCAGTGACATCGTCGGGTAAAGATGGCTACATCAGGCCAAACTTTTGAGACAGGAGAAATCTATACATTAGTTTGTTTGTCTCTCTTGTTCACGTTTTTCATGTGTTCTTCTTAAACCAAGAACATATTGTGTGGCTGGTGTGTAGTGCGTGCGACGCATACACATCAGGTTATCTCGTCCTTGGAAAATGAGGTGGGGTTGGTGTTGCCCCTGGAAACAACAGTGTGGGGGTTTATTCGCTTGTACCTTGAAACAAGTGAAGAGAAATCCTCACGGGGGTGTGAGGTAGTAGACGTAGGTGCACACGGGGGTGTGTTTGCCGAATCACTCTAAATCTTGCATGCACAATTATTGTTTGCATCCATCTCTTCTATCTCCGTTCTACGCACGTTAGGATAGTCGATTTTGTCTATATACTTGTTAATTTTGTTGTGCATCTAGCTTAATAGGTTTGTTGGTTTAAGTCTAATCTATTATGTAAAAGTTGTTTTTTTTTTAAATAGGCCACAATCAATTCACCCTTCCCCTTTTGGTTGATCATCGTACATATTTTACTTCATGCTCCACATAAAATTACTTTTAGAGTTATTCAAGAGAAAGTGATATTTAGAAAAATTACAAAAATAACCCTAGTAAATAAAATTATTCAATAATCATATCTATTTTATACTAATGTTAATAAACTTTTCTACATAAATGTGGACCGTAATGCAGCCTAACCTTAGTATAATTAACCTTTATTAACATTTAATTAAACTAAAAAAATCAATCTAATCCCCTCTGTTGGAGAAGCCTCTCCTCCGGTGGGTGGAGAGAGAGAGAGAGAATATGGCCATATGATATTATACTTTTATCTGTGGGTAATTAATAAAGGAATATTCCACACATATGTTCTAAATTTTAAATAGTAAATAATAAAAAATATAATTTTACATTAGAACTATTAATATATATATATATATATCATTTTTTAAAAAATTGGTTTAATGAGATTATTCTTATAAGTTTCTCTACAAGTTTCCATAGCAGAGAAATTTTCCCACTTCAAGAATAGGAAAAAGCCTATAACCCTGCTCAATGTTGTGATTATAAAAAAAAAACAAAAATATTGTGTCTTCCTGCCAATTGGCTCTACAAATTTCTTGGTCATGTTGAGTGGCTATTAGGGATGTCAAAGGTAATCAGTAATCCGATAATCTTCTGTTTCGTCAACTTAACGAATAACAAATGGATATTGTTTTTCTACCTATAAAATATCGGATACAAATACTAATATATTTGGTATCTTAATGAATACTGAAATGGATACACCCCATTCCGAACTTGTATCTGTATGTTATCGTTAAGTAATATAAGATATATATATGCATTCAATATTATCCCTTAGATTTAGATCTAAATGTGGATACAAAATG
The DNA here is from genome assembly GCA_014218235.1 of Colocasia esculenta. Lineage (NCBI taxonomy): Eukaryota > Viridiplantae > Streptophyta > Magnoliopsida > Alismatales > Araceae > Colocasia > Colocasia esculenta. Next base: position 39,850,473 of record CM024765.1, on the reverse strand, counting down.
CTGTTGTAACTCATGGCAAATTTTGTAGTGGCCCCACTACCCATTACACATTTCTCAAATCCCAATTCCCATTTCCCAGTTCGACAAAAGCATTGGAACAGCCAACAACCCAAGAGGCAACTTTTCCCCAATTCGCACCACAACCTTGTTTGTCTTCACTCTCAGCCACCTCTCTCCTCTCTCTCGTTTAGGTCTCGCACCTCAAGTTTGAACGTTGAAGGTTGATCAAAACCTACTCTCTCCTTTATCTCTTTCGACAACATGGTAGACGGTAGCGGGCATCAGGTCTGACTTGCGACAGTTGATGACTCCGATGGTGATGGTGTGGCACGAGATCTAGCTTGCGACGGTAGATGACTTCAGCGACAGTGACACAACATTAGATCCTGCTTGTGGCAGGGGCAGTATGTGCCGCCAGTAGCACAATGGGGCAGTGTGTGTCGCTAATAGCACAATAATAGGGGCCCGAGACAACATGATAGGTACTATATTCATTAACTGCATTTTTTCAGATACTCAAAATGGTTTTTGCATACACTATTATCTGAATATTTAGCGAATAATAAACGGATACTATCCTCACTTAATGGATATGAAAATAGATAAACTATTATCTGCATCGTATCTGATATGTTCATATCTCTAGTAACTATTTTAATAATTATGTCTCATAAACAATTTAAGGAGAATTACCAATCAGTCCTTAATTTTATGGGACTTATTTTTAGGTCCCTACTAACTATGTAAGCCCTTCTAAAACTTTGTAAGTCCCTTCTTCTATAACTATGTAACTAAGTGACATAAAAATAAATTCCACAAAATCAGGAACTGATTGATAATTCTCCCAATAATTTATCCGAAAGTTGTAAATTCTTTTAGATTTGAAAAATTATTAAGAGTAAAAATTGTATTAAATGTGAGAAGAATAGATAGAGTTATGGATAGTGTTAAAGGTAAATTTTTGATACATTATATGTAATAACCCAGATTTTTAAATCCCAAATAAATGGAAATAAATTAGTGGACAAGATTGAGTAAGGTCTCAATCAAGATAATTAAAGTAAAGAAGTTAATAAAGGAAGTCATGGGATGTGTGGGAAATTCATAAAAGGGAATCACTGGTACTCCCTATTGGTTACAGCTCACTAGCCCTTCGACCAGTCGAAATATAACGTTGTCAGTCGAAAGTGGAACTTCGGATATGATGGAGTGGAACTTCAGATATGACGAAGTGAAACTTCGTATATGTCGAAATATAACATTGTCAACCGAAGTGGAACTTCGGATATGACAAAGTGGAACTTTGGATATGACAAAGTGAGACTTCGTATACATCAAAATATAACATTGTCAGCCGAAGTGAAACTTTAGATATGACGAAGTGGAACTTCGGATATGGCAAAGTGAGACTTCGTATATGTCAAAATATAACGTTGTCAGCCGAAGTGAAACTTCGGATATGACGAAGTGGAACTTCGGATATGACGAAGTGAGACTTCGTATATGTTGAAATATAACGTTGTCAACCGAAGTGGAACTTCAGATATGACAAAGTGGAACTTCGGATATGATGAAGTGAGACTTCGTATATGTCGAAATATAACGATGTCAACTGAAGTGGAACTTTGGATATGACGAAGTGAGACTTCATATATGTCGAAATATAATGCAGTCATCCGAAGCTGAACTTCGGATATGACAAAGTGAAACTTTGTATATGTCGAAATATAATGCAGTCAGCCGAAGCTAAACTTCAGATATGACGAAGTGAAACTTTATAAATGACGAAGTAAAACTTCGTATAAAACAGAAGAAAAATAGTCGGTCGAAGTAAGACTTCGTATATGACGAAGTGAAACTTCGTATAAACTAGAAGGAAACACTATCGACCGAAGTATGACTTCGTATATGACAAAGTTAGCTTCGAGTGATCCATTGAAAACGTGCATGACGAAGTGAACAATCGATGTTTTTCCTTTAGTAATCGATGTTCACATGAACAATCTACGTTCTTCCTTCAGTAATCGATGTTCCAAGTGAGCAATCGATATTTTCCTTTAGTAATTGATGTTCCAAGTGAACAATCGATGTTGGTCCGTAATCGATATTTAAGGACAATCGATGTGGGTCCGCAATTAATGTTTTCTTCAGTAATTGATGTTCAAAAGAGCAATCGATGCTTTTCTTCAGTAATCGATGTTGGTCCACAATCGATGTTGGTCCGTAATCAATTTTTAAGTAGTAATCGATGTTGGTCCGCAATCGATGTTTAAGGACAATCGATGTGGGTCCGCAATCGATGTTTTCTTCAATAATCGATGTTCAAAAGAGCAATCGATGTTTTTCTTCAATAATCGATGTTGGTCCGTAATCGATGTTTAAAGACAATTGATGTAGATCTGCAATCGATGTTTTCTTCAATAATCGATGTTCAAAAGAGCAATCGGTATTTTTTTTTCAGTAATCGATGTTGGTCCACAATCGATGTTTAAGGACAATAGATGTTGGTCAGTAATCAATGTTTCCCTCAATCGATTGCCTCTATGCAATCAATGTTCCCTTCAATCGATTGTTTGTATGCAATTGGTTCCCCTCAATCGATTGCCTCCTTATTATAATCAATTGCTTTGTTACACTCGGTTGTCTGGGTATTCAATCATCGATTACCTTGTTATATAGCAATCAATATGGCTCTTGAACACAAAGCGATGGGCCTTGTCCCCCATCATAACAGGACTATCTGGAAACTTAAATATGGGAAAGATTTGGATAGTTTGTGCTTAGAACTAACCCTTAAGCACATCACCTTAGGAGTTGATAAAAAGGCATAGCCCAGGCATGGTGGATCTGTCATTTTCCAGATTAAGACAAGGATAACTATAACAAGGGTATGGCCTGAAGTATGACAGATCTTGGCTGTCTATCGTTCTTGCAAACCAAGTTAATGTTAGGTATGATAGGGTATGGTTTGGGCATGGCCTATGTATGGCCAGATTGGACCTTATGTCCTCTTTTGTCCCTTCTGTAGGAATAAAGAAAGGGTCCTAAATGGAACTAAAAGACCCCTTAAATAAGCCATACGACTCTTTTGGGCGGAACTTTATGCCTTCTTCTTGTTCCAGAAGGCATCTTGGAGCCTTTCCCTCTGCATTCTATTTGCCTTAACCTGAGTGGACCCAAGGGTAATCTTGGAGCTTGAGAGCCCCTTCTACCCTCCCTTAAAAGCAACTGTTGAAAAAGTCTGGAAACCTGACATAAGGAAGAACTCTAGAGCTGGAGGGATGATCCTACAGCTTGGAGCTTGGAGCTTGGAAGCTTTTCATCCTTGAACCACTGCCTCGACCTGTTGGAGTTGGACTTCAAGGAGTTCCTCTTCCGCTAAGCGCTGCATCAAAATATAGGAGTGGATCTATAGAGCAACCCAAAAGGTAGGTTTTCTCGGGCACAAATTAAAATGCTTGTTCTTGTTCAAAGTATTCCTAGATTTTTCTATGTTAAGAGCCTGTGAAACACCTATGATTTGCCTAAATGTCTGATCAATAGAGGGTTAGGATTTCTTGAACCTCACCCCCTCGCAAGACTCACCTTGTTTTAGCTTGTTCCTGAGGAACCTGACCCTTGTTCCTAGGAAACGTGGCCAGTTTTCCTTGACCATCCCAAATAGTAACCCCTATGATTTGTCCATGTCACCATGCATTTCTGGAACCATTAGACTAGAAATTCACACTTCAAGATTGCTCATATGCTAGTTCCATCAACCTCCTTGTTAGAATCCTTGTCTAAGTCTCTTGACAACATCGATTGTTCTTCATGTTAAGCTTTAAATGGCCTTTCTGGCCACTTCGACTGTTCTCTTTGACAAATTATGAATGGCCCTTATGGAAATTATGACTGGCCCTTTGTGGCAATTCTGATTGCCTCTTCTTGCCACCTCGACTATTCCTTCTTGTACACTTAGACTGTCAAATGATTAGCCCTTTAGGCCATTATGCTCTATCCTATAGGAGAGCAACCAGTATGACAGTAACCTAAATACCTTGTACATGCTAAAAGTGGTAAGAATGTGAAAATTATTCTTGTAGCGACCCTGGCTATTAATGCCTAATAAGGCTCCATATCCAAGTTTGCCTCCCGCGATCGGACTGAAGTCTTGCAAGGGATATCTCATACAAGTGTCCAATATGAATATAAAAGACAACCATAAGAGTATAAACCACATGAAAGTACATGTATATATAATCATTTTCACTATTTACATTGTTCTAATACATTATTACATGTCTAAGAGAAAAGTACAACTACCTGGGACATACCCCGAGGGAGCACAAGCTCACACTATAACAACTACGACTCAACTACTGGTGGTACAAGTCTATCACAACGTCACTGCAAGCCAACACACGGCTAGCACTTGAAAAGAACTGTAAGTGAGTGAGCGTCAACAGGTCACTGGCTCAGTAAGGACCTCTAAAAAAAAAACTGGAAAGTGAAGAGACCTCAACCACAAAGGGTCTCACCGGCAACACCGATAGCTAAACCACATCATGATCGCATTAAACATAATTAAACTGCACTTAAATAAAACCCACTATCTAACACAGCCTGCAGAAACTAAAGAAACCAAGATGACTGGTACAGAAACACCAGACCATAACAACAATAGCAATGCCTAGGCCACAAACCTTTCAGGTAAACCTCAAACACGAGGGTAACAGGACTGCCAGTAAGAGCTAGTCCACTATACCCTAAAACCACAACACTCCAGAAGGATACCCTCAAAAGGGTACAACACAACAAGTGGAAGGTCCTACAACATGACCTCCACAGAACATAGCTCAACCTCAACACCTGAAAAGGCTGGTACACAGCGTACCACAACAAACGGTTACCCACGAAGGGTACAGGTGCCTATCATCACGAGGTACCACTACAAAACCTCAACACACTATGCCGCCAACAAGGCACACCACATCAAGTCAAACCACAACCAGTGATACACCAAACCACAACCACTGGCAAAGCACGAGTCGGAAAGAACGATGCCACCACACAGGAACAGTCTACTGGTTCATGATGTCAGTATCCAACCCGGACAACACAGCTCAAGAACTACCTCTTAGTCTCGCAGTCACGGACAAAAGGTCCAACTGCCGCTCCACAACCATACAGTAAAGCCAAAGAACAGTGGAGACCAACCAACATCACACCTGCAGACCACATGCAATTGCAGGCCTATGCCTGGCACCTTTATGGACTCTGGCCTAAGCTCCCTAAAGTGAGACACTGGAAAATAGGACTAGCCGGGGCCCAGTACGTCTACTGGTGTCCGTACCCCCAACCACGAGTGCGCTACAAGCGACCGTACACCTACAAACATGAGTTGCTGCCCACTATCGTCTTTCCCTCAGCCGGACGTACAACTCAAACACAGGAGTGAGGGTGTCAAGAAAGATGACATAGACCTCTATGGTACACACCGTACTAGGACATGCCTCGAGTACAACAAACACAATGTGCCTGGCTCACAAAGAACCTGGGGCACCCGACTAAAGAGGTATTCCAGAATAGGCGCCAGACCACCAAACTCCGCAAGCACACAAACTATGATACATGTTTATACAACCTTTATTTATAAACCACGGTACATATACCATAATCAACTCGTCACTGGTCACCATGTGACCTCCAAGCAGACATACACTTATACACACATGAACCACATAAACACATAATAACCTTGCCTGTCATTGGTCATCTCATGACCTCCATAGCAACACTAAACCATAATGCACATTAATCACATAATTAGCATAATAACATAATCAACTTAATTCACTAACTAAATATGATCCAAACCATTAAGCCTATAACATGCTCTACTAACATAAAGCATCTTAGAATAACTTAAAACAACCTTAAATAGCCAAGGCTAGATCCACATTGGACCATCATAGCCCAACCACCACAAACACATCTCAGAGGTTGAAACACGACGGACACAAGCGTCGCCTTTAAGAATGCGACAACATGCCCAGACGTAATTTCAAACCAAACGCGACAGGACCCAGCGTCGTGACCAGAGTGCGATGGCCCGATACATCGCCTTCAAGCCAAATGGTCAAACACTGATAGTCAAAGTGCAAATCACGATGGTACGATACATTGCGACAAAGACAAACCAAACCATACATCAAATCGTGATGGACCACACCGACGCGTTCAACAAGAAACGACGGGTCAAGTGGTCGCGTACACCCCAATCGGAACCATCAAACAGAAATGCGATGGACTACCCCGTCGCGTTCTCACCAAAATGCGACGGTTCATACAGTTGCCTTCTAAGGCGGACGGCTGAACCCCATTCCCTTCTTTAGAAGCCAAGCACACACACCATACAACCCACACAGAAGCTCATAAAATGAAAGCTAAGCTACCACATGCTATCATATCATGGTTTTAAAGCTGTAAACCATTTAAATAACACAAACTAAAAGTGGAAGTCTCCCTACCAATTCGAAGAACCTGCAGAACGTAAGAACACTGCACCACCGGCAAGTCCATGCTCTAGACACCCTCCTCGCGTGAAAATCGGGCCGAATGAACCTCCAGCAAGCCAAAAACGCCAGAAGGAACCACACAGCAGCTCCCCACGGCCGGATAGAGCCTCCTCTGCTCTGTCTGGCCCGAAATAGAGGCTTAAATGCAACAGTCCAAATCACAATGTAGGCAGATGTCGCGTTTAAAAGGCCTTAAATGTGGCAGACCTACCAATGGCCAAACGCGCTGCGCATTGAAAAGGCGGTTGGTGAATCGCGACGTAGGAAGCCGTCGCGATCAAAACGCGATGACATGCCCCGTCGTCTTCTTCACCAGAAAATCTATGGGCTGTTTGGGCCCAAACCTCAGGCCCACAGCACCCACACCACTCACAGAAGCCACAACCAGGGCTCTATGACTCCACATTGGTCATGAGCACCACACTAGAGCCACTAAACACGAATCCAAACAGCCGCAACGTTACATTACTACCACCTAAAAAGGAATGTCATCCTCGACATTTAGAACGAAGCCACGGCAAACCGGACTACCACCTAGAAAGAAGTAAATCCATACATAGAACAAGTAGGATACACTTCATGGCTTCATGCTATTCTTCAAACTTTCTATTTTATCTGCTTCAATCGATCAATTTCTATTTTCTTTCTATCTCACTTTTTTTTTCTTTCATAGCTCGAGCAATACTTACCTGCTGTAGGCACTTTATCTCCTTGGACTCAACTTGTTTCCTCATTTTCCTGGCTGTGTCTGCAATATCCTTTTCTATGTCATTTTGCTTATCGAAAATCTGTTATCATAAATCACTGCTACTGACCTTTCTGCCATATCAAACCATCTTCTAATATATACAATCTTTCAATACTGATTTGTCACTAACTGTAATTCTGCCTCAATTTCATTCACGTTTTCGACTGCTACTCTGTTGTCTGCTTCAGTAATTGCTTGCACATTTCCGCTATTTACTTTATCTGTTGGTGTCATTGCTTCAGATCTGCACTCATTTACTGCATTGCTCTTCTAATTACTAATTATCTATACAAGAAATTTTTTTGCTCTGACCTACTATTCATTATCTGATTCCATCTGCTTTCTTGCTCTGTATACTAACAATATCTGATACAATACTTTGAAACTCTGTTCTTTCATTAATTCCATCTTATTTATGCTACCTGCTATCGTTTCACTGTACACACTGATTACATTGGATATTTATTAAATACTCTACAAATTCTACTCTCATTATCACCTTCAATTTTTTTTCCATTTCTATTACCATTATGAATTTAGCGGAATCCAAATCTGCCTTACCAAAAATCGTCTTACTCAAACAATTACCACCAAAAGGAAATATCTGAAGCTTCAAACTATTCTCTTTGCTATACTATTACTATCTTATCCTGCTCTTTTCTGTTCATTGAAAATTATAATCTACTTGATTTATCAAATAACTCACCTGTACTGTTGTAACACTGTACTATCTTATTTAAGGATAAAAATGCACATTCGACTTTACATATGCTCTGCCACTAACTTTATTCAATTCTTTCAATTAACTTCTAGCCAACCCAAAAGTCTTCTCTATTCAACAAATTAAGTCTTTCCATTTACATTCCACAACTCACTAAACTCAGGGAACTTCAAACTGTACACACTACTTATTCTTCCTACTTTACTTTGCCATAACCTCATCTATTCTTTATTCTTTAACCAATCTGTCTCTGCTACCATATCAAATTCTAACAAACATTCTAATAAAGAATACCTCTGCTCAACCGAATTCCTTATTCTGCACTATACCATAACCTCTTAATGTACATTACTTTAATCATCTAACTATAATCATCTGTTGATCTGCTATACTCATCTCTTCTTCCAATCAATACTACTTAGCTTTAAATTTATTGCCACTGCATCAAACACATTACCATTCCTATGAAGTGCTCTTTTAAATACTCCCTTATATGGCTATTCTCACTGTGCTACTCAGGCTTTCTAACTCATACTATAACTCTTCTTAATACATACTTACTAAAATACTGTTAAATATGAAATCTAATTACCTTCTTCCTTTAAATACCATGGTCTACTTTTTCTGATTTCTCTGTCCACACTGTTGCTCTACAAACTCTGCATCTGCTCTTACTGCACTCTACTGTTACATCTCTATTTCTATTCACTGAACCCATTACTACCATAACCATGTTGCTAACATTGGCAAACCTACTGTTTAATTATAAACCTTACCAGAAACTTGATCTCATTACTATTAATACATTTGTTCCTTTGCAAATCTTTATCCGCCAACACTGATATTTTGCATTCCTCTTTTTCCTGAATCTGTCTTTCTCTATGTCCTCCTATTCACTCTCTCTACTGTAAATCCTAACTCCAAATTCTTAATAATTGAAACACCTTTTTTAACCTCTGATTTGTTCTTGCTAAATCTATGAATCTTGCTTAAATAACACTGACTCCCCTTACCTTTCCAACCATATACCGTTTCCTTGCTTCAGCAGTTACAATACACTGAACATCTCCATAGAACATCACAAAATCTGCTTGTACCATTTCAATATATAACAAACACTCCTGCTAACAATGACCATATGCTATTCAAAACTACTATCTGTTTACCCATTACTGATCCTTAACTGGTCTCAAAAATCTATTCCAGCTCAACAACCTATTCACTCGCTCTTTCCTTAAGCAACAATTCTCATTCCTGCACTTTTCACAATTCTGAACAAATCCTTCTAATACTAACAAACACCTCTGATTACAAAGCACACTTAATTGCACTGCCACAAGTTACTACTTTTCCATTTACTAATACCTCATCTAAAGCTGATCTGAATCTCTTAATTATCTAAAATCCTTCACTTCATTGATCTCATTACCATCTGAATAGTTTCTCAATGCCCACTGACACAAGTCATAAACATAATATTTACCTTTATCAGATTTCTCAATCATTTACAGCTAACAATCTCTAACACCACATTGTTCCATCCTGCCACTCTATCCTCATAGCAAGTTCTGTTTACACATATACACTTTTACTGTCGTATACCTATCTCTGCTAACCCTCTACTTTACTAATCAACACCTTTATCACACCAAACCATATCTCTCTCAAAAGACAACTCTACCAATTCCTTCTCAACTCTCGCTACTTACCAAAACAATTCACATCAACTCACATCTACACATACTTCCACTAATCTCCATATCAAACTTTCTAACACTACTACCTCACTCAACAACCGCTATCAACTGCCAACCTCACTAACATGTACACACAATTTACATACCAAAAAAACACGTGTAAAAACGGCTTAAAACCACAAACTTACTACCAGCAGTGGACATTATACCATGTTTTGGGACATTGTAACCTTGATGTCTTTTCATATTCTAACTGTACCATGCTCTGATACCAACTGTAGCGATCTAAGATATTTATGCCCCATAAGGCTCCATATCCAAGTCCACCTCCCGCGATCGGATCGAAGTCTCGCAAGGGATATCTCATACAAATGTCTAGTATGAATATAAAAGACAACCACAAGAGTATAAACCATAAGAAAGTACATGTATATATATATACTCATTTCCACTATTTATATTGTTCCAATACATTATTACATGTCCAAGAGAAAAGTACAACTATCTGGGGCATATCCCGAGGGAGCACAAGCTCACACTATGACAACTACGACTCAACTGCTGGTGGTACAAGTCTGCCACAACGCCACTGCAAGCCAACACATAGCTAGCACCTAAAAAGAATTGTAAGAGAGTAAGCCTCAACAAGTCACTGGCTCAGCAGGGACCTCCAAAAAAAAAACTAAAATTGAAGAGACCTCAACCACAAAGGGTCTCACCGGCAACACTGATAGCTAAACCACATCATGATCACATTAAACATAATTAAACTGCACTTAAATAAAACCCACTATCTAACACAACCTGCAAAAACCAAAGGAGGACTAGTACAGAAACACCAGACCACAACAACAACAGCAATGCCTAGGCCACAAGCCTTTCAGGCAAACCTCAAATACGAGGGTAACAAGACTGCCAGTAAGAGCTAGTCCACTATACCCTAAAACCACAACACTTCAGAAGGCTACCCTCAAAAGGGTACAACACAACAAGTGGAAGGTGTTACAACACAACCTCCACGGAGCATAGCTCAACCTCAACACCTGAAAAGGCTGGTACACAACGTACCACAACAAACGGTTACCCACGAAGGGTACATGTATCTATCATTACGAGGTAGCAATACAAAACTTCAACACACTGTGCCACCAACAAGGCACACCACAGTGAGTTAAACCACAACCCGTGAGTCACCAAACCACAACCACTGGCAAAGCACGAGTCGGAAAGAACGATGCCACCATACGGGAACAGTCTACTAGTTCATGACGTCAGTATCCAATCTAGACAACACATCACAAGAACTACCTCTCAATCTCGCAGTCACGGACGAAAGGCCCAACTGCCACTCCACAACCACACAGTAAAGCCAAAGAATAGTGGAGATCAACCAACACCACACCTGTAGACCACACACAACTGCAGACCACACACAACTGCAGGCCCATGCCTAGCACCTTTAGGGACTCTGGCCTAAGCTCCCTACAGTGAGGCACTGAAAAATAGGACTAGCTGGGGCCCAGTACGTCTACTGGTGTCTGTACCCCCAACCACGAGTGCACTACAAGCGACCGCACACCCACAAACACGAGTTGCTACCCACTGTCGTCTTTCCCTCAGCCAGGCATACAACTCAAACACATGAGTGAGGGAGTCCAGGAAGACGACACAGACCTCTATGGTATACATCGTATCAGAACACGCCACGAGCACAACAAACACAACGTGCCTAGCTCACAAAGAAACTGGGGTATCTGACTAAAGAGGCATTCCGAAATAGGCGCCGGACCACCAAACTCCGCAAGCACACAAACCATGATACATGCTTATACAAGCTTTAAAACCACGGTACATATACCATAATCAACTCGTCACTGGTCACCATGTGACCTCCAAGTAGACATACACTTATACACACATGAACCACATAAACACATAAAAACCTTACCTATCATTGGTCATCTCATGACCTCCATAGCAACACTAAACCACAATGCTCATTAATCACATAATTAGCATAATAACACATTTAATTTAATTCACTAACTAAACATGATCCAAGCCATTAAGCCTATAACATGCTCTACTAACATAAAGCATCTTAGAATAACTTAAAACAAACTTAAATAGCCAAGGCTAGATCCACATAGGACCATCATAGCCCAACCACCACAAACACATCTCAGAGGCTGAAACGCGACGGACACAGGTGTCGCCTTTAAGAATGCGACGACGTGCCCAGACGCGATTTCGAACCAAACGCGACAGGACCTAGCGTCGCGACCAAAACGCCAAAGCCTGATACGTCACCTTCAAGCCAAACAGTCAAACACTGACAGTCGAAGTGCAAATCACGGCGGTAGGATACGTCGCGACAAAGACAAACCAAACCATACATCAAATCGTGACGGAGCACACCAACGCGTTCAACAAGAACGCGACAGGTCAAGTGGTCACGTACACCCCAATCGGAACCATCAAATAGAAACGCACGACTACCCCGTTGCGTTCTCACCAAAACGCGACAGTTCATACCGTTGCCTTCTCAGGCGGACGGCTGAACCCCATTCTCTTCTCCAGAAGCCAAGCACACACACCATGCAACCCACACAGAAGCTCATAAAACGAAAGCTAAGCTACCACATGCTATCATATCATGCTTTTAAAGTTGTAAACCATTTAAATAACACAAACTAAAAGAGGAAGTCTCCTTACCAATTCGAAGAACCCGCAGAACATTAGAAACGCTGCACCACTGGCAAGTCCACGCTCTGGACACCCTCCTTATGTGGAAACCGGGCCGAACGAACCTCCAGCAAGCCAAAAACGCCAGAAGGAACCGCACAGCAGCTCCCCACGGCCGGATAGAGCCTCCTCTACTCTGTCTGGTCTGAAATAGAGGCTTAAATGCAACATTCCAAATCGCACGTAGATAGACATCGCGTTTAAAAGGCCTTAAATGCGGCGGACCTGCCCGTCGCCAAATGCACTGCGCATCGGAAAAGTAGTTGGTGAATCGCGACGTAGGAAGTCGTCGAGTTCAAAACGTGACGACATGCCCCGTCGCCTTCTTCACCAGAAAATCTGTGGGCTGTTTGGGCCCAAACCTCCAGCCCACAACACCCACACCACGCACGGAAGCCACAACTAGGGCTCTATGACCCCACATTGGTCATGAGCACCACACTAGAGCCACTAAACACGAATCCGAACGGCCGAGACGTTACAATTCTAATGATTCTAATTACTTGGTTTCTGTCTCCTCTGTGATTCAACTGAAATTCCACCTTTAAATCTATTTGTCTTGAATCCGAACCAAAGAAAATGTATAGAAACCCCCTCGAGCTTGCTGGCATGACTTTATCCATCATGACAGCTTAAATCCATGGCAATTTGTACTCTTGAAGTTCCTTGATCTGAGCTTATGTTTTTGCCATCCAACCTCCTACACTTCTGTCCTTCTTGACTTTGAATGGCCATATGTTCTTAAATTTGGCACTACTGGTGGGATGATATTTCTGATCAAATGTCTTCGTAATGGGGCCTGATCCGGTCTTGGGGAGGAGCACCCCGACGTGCTTATTAACTTGGAAAGTATAAATCAACAAATTTGAGCGGTGCTTGGCATTGGCATCTATATGTATGCAAGATTGGAAAGTGCTTTTTGTTATATGATATGAATGAAGCACGATGTGCTATTTGATATGATATGTTTGATTCGTTCGTTTGACTTGATAAGTTTGATTCGTTTGAATGTTCTTGTCACATGTTTGATTGGATCATAGTTTGATTATTGTATCATTCTCATGACTTGACAATTAGCATGATTCGCTTAGAATTCTGTAGTATGAAATTCTTGTCTGCTACCTTCATGCTTCCTATTTGCCTTGATCTCCTGCTTGCCATCCTTGAAATTCAGTTTGTTAAAATGTTAATCAAGTATATTTTGCCCTTACCATGAGATATAAATCCTACTGGGCTAGTTGCTCATAACCTATTAACATTTTAGGTAAATTTTGGAGCATGTTTAGCATGTAACCGCCCCATAGTGTAGAGAGCATGGAAGCGCTTTGGAGGAGTTTTAAATTATGAAATTTTGATGTGTGGGTGAATCATGTATCATATTTGTAAACCACTGTGGTCGGATCTGTGAGGAGTGTTTTCTTTTGAAAATTAGTATTTGTACAAACCATGCAATGAATGAAGGAAATAATTGATGATTTGTCCAAGTGTGCATTACGGATGTAGGATCACATATTCATCATGCTATGTTTTATGTGTTGGGATTGTATGATTATCGTAGCAAACTTTATTGCAATGGGATGAGTCAAATTCTTAGATTTAAATGTGAATTTTGTTGCGGTAGAACCTTGTTGTTGAGAGAAAAATTATTTGTGGGCCTAATTGTGTTGTTGGGCTTGCGGGCCCCTTATTTGATTCCCATTTGATTTGAGTGTCGCGCCTTGATGTGTCTTGAGGTGTTTGGTCAAGGTTTATCGTTGAGGGATTTCATTTAGGATGACTTGCGAATTTTTGCTGCAATTGTGACATGAATTTTGGGGGCGTGACACTATATTCCTTCTTTATTTATTTTTCTTTATCAAATTATCATAAATGGTCCTTTAAGATTGTTGTTCATGCTTGTTGTGGCTTACCATACCACCATGCTACTTCTCCTGTTCTTGCCCAGCAAATGGCACTTGCGTAAAACTGGCCCCCTTTTGCAAGAACCAGCGGCCCTGTCTCATAAAGTAGCTGCCTTTATTTACCCATCCTCAAGAGCTTGAGGGTGGAGGGCGAAGGGGTAGGGCTGCCAAAGGATTAGAGTCGGAATCGAAAATGACACTTTCTATATTTATTTTCTATAAAAAATTAGAAACAAATCAAAAATAAAAAGTAATCAGAAACATTTAATACGATCAAATAGTAGATGTATGTAGCATTAAGAGTAGTGGTAAAAGAGATATCTTTGATAATAATAAACATAATCGAGAGATACAAGTTAATTAGATTCTATTTTTAAATTAAAGAGAAGTTAAAAATTTAATCTAAATTTTTTAATATTAAAAAATAAAAATTTAAAAGTATATATTTTATAAATAAAATAAAATATATATTATTAAAAATAAAAACGAGAAAACATAAAATAATCGAAAACTGAAAAATAGATATGAAAACGTAAAAATGAGTAAAAAAAAATAGAAAACCAATATTCATTGGCAGCCCTGGAGAGGGGAGCAGAACTTGTCAGGTTGTTAAGCTGAAGTGAAGAGGAGGAGATCGGAGGCATGCGGAGAGCGGGTGCGGCGCCGTCCTTGTTTCTGTCGTTGGTGCTGCTCTTCTTCGCGCTCTGCTGCTGTGGCTGGTGGTCCAGTCCGGCGCAGGCGCTGATCCCCGCCAGGTACGACGGGTTCGTGTACGGGGTGGGGACTCCCGTGCGCGAGGACTCCATCGTGGTGGAGGCCTTCTTCGACCCTCTCTGCCCTGACAGCCGTGACGCCTGGTCCCCTCTGAAGCAGGTCCTCCACGAGTACTCGCCTCGCGTCTTCTTGGTTGTCCACCCCTTTCCCCTCCCGTAAGCACGCTCCCGTCTTCCCAGCTTAGTTTTTTCCGGACTCGAATTGAACTGGTTTTGGTTGTAATCCAGATCAGAAATAGACAATTTAGACTGATCATTCAATTTTTTCTTTCTCTTCTTATCTAACAAAGTGTAGCTTATACAGAACTATAATTTTCAGGGCCCTGCTGTTGGTGCACTGTTTTATTTCAGAAAAATCATGATATACTGTTTTTCTTCAAATTACGTTTCCTCATCATAGTAATTTTGTCTCTAGTTCCACTGTTCTTAGAAAGAGAAATCTTGTTCGTCATGAATCTGGAAAGGATAAATGGGGGAAAAATCATTTTCTTTTTCTCTGACTTATATTGTAATGAAGTTTCGGTCAATTTACTCCATGGCATACATGCAAAGAGATCATTCTGACGAAGTTTTGTTCTTTTTCTATGAGTGAGTTGATAAGTTGATAAAGTATCTGGGGACATGCTAGATGCCGCAATTTATGTGTCGGATCAGTGATTGTAATTTTTCTATTTTTGTGCAGGACTTTCTTTGGGCTAATCATCAAGAATCACTCTTTTGCAGTTCATGTTTATCAATTCCTCTGTGTCTCCGTGTGTCTATTTTCTATTGGCTTAAACTGTTTCCTTGAGTTCTGTGGCATTCAGTAAAATGAAAGTTGCTAGAAGAAATGTCAAAGATATATTGTTTTTTTCCCTTCCTGGTAGACCATCAAACAAAAATGAAGTTTTCCTGTTACATTATTGTCGTGAAATGGTTGTATGACATATTTCGGAAATCTTTGGTTGATGTTTATGTATGAAATGCAGCTATCATGAAAATTCCTTTCTTTCATGCCGTGCGCTTCATATTGCAAATAAATTGAATACATCTACGACTTATCTAGTGCTGGAGTTGTTCTTCAAGCATCAGGTTAGATGTTTCTATCTTGGTAGAAATCTAGTTAGCCACTTTTGAACGTATGACTATTTGTTTCTCTGTTTCTGTATATTTGAATGTCTCCTGAAAGTGAAGCTCTACCGAAAGAAGGATCAGAGCCGCTATGGCTGCTACCATAAAATGGAATCAGATTCTAAAATACATCAAAGTTTATTTGTTTCTGATATTACATGCATATGGATGTGATACATATATACATGTGTAGACGTATACTGGTGGGAAAAAGGACGCATCCACCCCCCCCACCCTCTGAGTCCCACTCCCCCACATCAGAGGGGCTAAAAAGGGGTAGGGGTGGGAACTTAGAGATGGATGCTGTTGCAAACAATTGGGATTACTGAAGGGAACCGGTCCTATGTGAAGATGCTAGTCCTTGAATGACAATGAAAGTAGTTTATTTTATGCTTCCATGGTGTAAGTATCCCTGTCTGAATCTGATTGGAAACCTTAATTGGAAATGTTGTTGGAAATGGGTGTTTCCAACTCTGTTCTGGCAAGGCTTATTGGAACATAGTCAAAATGTCTTTTTTCTAGCTAGCTGCAACCCTCTTACCCTGTAGAAAATGGACGTGCCCAGAGATAGTTTCATCTTTTTACCAGATTGTTCTCCATACACGTCATTAACTCTCTTAGTGGGCCTCTTGCTAAATCAGTACATAGAATTATTCAATTTGCTGTTTGCCGCTTTTGGCTCTTCCTCCAATCTGCTGAACATCCTGGTCACAACACTTAATCGACCCACAGTTAAGAGATTCTCAGTTGCCCCCAGTTTTCTTCAGACCCATACTTGTCAAAAAATGGTTTTAGTAGTTGGTCAAAAGAGAAATTGGCATCTGAACCTTTGGCGTCATCCTATCAGTTGCTACTACAAACACACAGTCAAATCATGACAGAAGGAAAAAAAAAATACAAGATGTCTAGAGATATGTTATCTCCCTGTGAAACAAGAAGTTAAGGGCTATTACTCTGGTCCTCTGTCTTTTCCCTTCAAGGTAGGAAAAGTGGAATTCCACGGAAATTTTGATAATTAAAAATCTGGTTGGTGAACTGACCAAAATACATTTAGAGCGACAAAGATAGTGACTTACACTATTGCATGTTCCTAGCTGCAAAATCAATAGCAGTTGTAGCAAATTATCAAATAAGAGATGCCATGCTGGTTAGTTTCTTTCCTGTTCCTGTTTCTATCAACCATAGTTTATGATATCCTCGATATGGTTCACAGTTTTTCCAGACCAAAAGAAAAGATCCTAAAAGTTTCTTTTTCCTATACCAATTTAGGATGTTAAAGACAAATGTGAAATGTGTCAATGTCATAGGTGTCAATTCGAGGATCACAGAGTCACAAACATTCTCATTCAGTGCATGCCACCCCCCGACCTTATTGATTTTTTAGTATGATCAATGTTACGAGTTGTTATACGCATTTTTTGAGTGGTCCGACGGAAAGAGACTTGTCTTCCAGTAAACAAAAGCAGGTGTGGCCACTCAATTAAGTTTTCAGATGGTGAAATTGTTTGTTTTATAACTAATAAATCTGTCACTCCAGTTTTTTGAAACACTGAAGGATTGCAGCGTTCATGATCCAGCAAAGTACATCACCAGATTGACTCAGAAGATCTCTTTCTTTTGACACTCTCATCTGACATCAAACATGTTGAAAAACTGCACACATACTATTTTGATCAGAAGTGCATTCATATCCAAAGACATTACACGATGTCCTCTTTCAAAACGGTATCCGTGGTATTTATTTTTTTCAATTTTGAGACATTTCAGAAAACCCAACTTTGTTGAAAGGTACTATGTATAACAGACAGACCATACACTGCCGAGGGGAATCTATGACAGGTTCATTGCCGTTGGTAACTCATCAATACTTGCATTTACACCAGATCACAACAGTTTGGACTTAAACATTAACCTGGATAAGACTCCACATGCCCAATATTTGCAACTGGAGTTCAAATTTTCTTACCACTTTCTACTTGAATGCTTTCCTTCCTTCGAATAGTTTCCACTGAACTTGGTTTTCCTGAATAATAAATGTCAATAGTTTGTGTTTTCCCTAATATTATATTTCCAGCACAGCAACACTGAGACTTGGTTGGTCTGATTGGAACAGGAAAAGCTTTACAACAAGCCAACCCAGAAAATGTCAAGGGAATCTGTTACTGGTCATATCATAAACCTTGCTGTAGAGGCCATGGGGGACTCATCAACATCCGCATTTCAGAAGGGCTTCGAGGATCCAAAGACTGACAGGGCAGCAAGGAATTCTTTCAATGTGAGCGAGCTTTGGTTACCAAGATTTCTCTCTCTCTCTCTCTCTCTCTCTCTCTCTGAGTGCATTGTTTTTTTTAACATACACTCTGCCACTTGTTTTTGCAGTATGGCTGTTCTAGGGGGGTAACTGGCACCCCATTTTTCTTGGTCAATGGCTTCGCATTGCCTGGCGCCGGCTCTGCTGTTGGGTACGAAAAATGGAGGAGCATCATTGACCCTTTGCTGTCTGAGCATAGTCCGGCGGGGGAAGAAGTTGTGCCACCTTTCATATGAACATATCTGGGTATGCTTCACAGTGAATGCACCACATGAGAGCAATCTATATGTTTCCAATACCATGTGGGTTTATATGTTGCATTACGCAGCACCATGTGGAAACAAAATAATGAGATTTTGGGTTCGTTTATAGCCCCAATATAAAGATATAAGAAGTAGCCGTTCACCCCCGCACACCCTTCCGATTTCATCTCCCCTCTCGTTGATTTCGGCTTCTCCATGCATCTCTTTTTGTTTTTGAAACGTAAAACATTTTGATTTCTGTTAATGTCTGTTTATTTTGACACAAAATTCCGTAAAGATGCCATCTTAGGATAATAAAATTTAAAAATTAGTCGTCGAAAATTTGTGTTAAAGGAAAAACAACTTTTGTCACAAAAAATTAAGGTGGAGTTAACTAACAGCTCACCGGAGTTCTCTCTTGCAGCAAAGAAAAAATGGTTTAAAAAGGAAGGAAGGAAATTTTTTTTTTTTTTTTAAAGGGGGTGGGGTGGGGTGGAAGTATAGAAAAATTGTCCGCCTGCCCTCAAATATTCCTCTATATGTGTGCAACCATCTTCCATGACCAAACTGAAAAAGCCAAAACATGAGAAGGAGAGGAAGAATGGGGTGTTTGTGTGGGTGTGTGTCCAAACCCTAGCAGGGGATTGGGTTGGATAATGACCCAAGAAGGACCGCCATGGATCCAGTTTCATGTAGGGCCTCTATTATTGAACCGAGGTCCCAGATGCCGTTGATTTTCGATTCTTTTTGTTCATCTATTTTGATCTTCTTCTAAATAAGGAGACTAAATGTGTTCTTGAGGTTTGAAATGTTAACTGACATGACCATATTTACCTAAATATCATCCTTTAAACCACGAGGGAAGCATCTTCTCAGACTGATTAAAATAACAACGCGGGTCTACATTTGAAAAGGAAAAAAAAAAGTCATGATATGATCAAATTCCGAGTAATTTCTCAATTATTCTCTCTAATTAGCTAGGAAACGATCGTTTCAAACCATGTGGAATAATAATTTCTCTCTAGACTCTACCATCTAAAATGAGCACTTTTACTCTGACCTTTGCAAACTTGTTAGTAGAATGCATTTTCTTTTCACACAACCAAAGAAAATAAGTTTTAAAACTCGACAACTCTTCAAGAAAAGAAAAGGAAACAAAAAAAAAAAAAGTGTGGTGCGAACAAATATACACGTGTTGGAAACACATGGGTTGGTTCATGCAAGGCCAAGTTTTACGTCGACACTATAGAGAGCTTTCCTTGGACTCTCTGCATTCGGCGGCCCATTCATACTTGATAAGAGTACACATTGAGTTTTACTAGAAAGATTTGATTTAAGTGCAGTAAGTATATTTAGATTAGGATGACAGTCTATATGACGTTTAATATGATGTCACACGAGCTGTTATGTGAGTAAGTAGATAGAGAGAGTAGCAGACGGCGACAGCTTGTGATGGCGGTTGGCGATCATGCTATTTTGGAGCTTGAGTTTATATTCTGGAGTTAAGATTTATATCATGGAGCTTAAAATCTGTATTTTATAACTCAAATTACTATTAAAAATTTTGTCAATATTTTAAATTCTAAGAATAATATTTTAAAGTTTGAGATTCGTATTTTACAACTCAATTATTATTAAAAGTTCAGTCAATATTTTTAAACACTAAAAATAATATTTTTAAGTTTAAAATTTGTATTTTAGAACTCAAAATTTATATTTTAGAATCTAATATATGTATTGTGGAGCACAACAGTCAATTGTTGGTCACTGTCGATCGTCGTCGTCCACTATATCCCACCAATTACTATCTACCAACTTGTGTGACATCCAACATAATGTCAAGTCGGTGCCACGTTACTACACTTACAAGTGCAATAAATATATTAAACTTTTCTTGAGCTTTACATATGTTTCTTTCTCCTTGGATGATCATCTATCTGTCCATCCATCCTATCAAGGAATGGTGATATGCTGATATGCCTGTTTTTAAATAGGAACCTATCGATCGATGCCCCATTCCCCATCCATGTATCGACATTAATTAAGAACAATTCAATACTCTGTTGTGAGGCTAAGGCACCGTTTGGAACCACTTTTCAAAAAGTGAAAATCGACTAAATCCGATTTCACCTCCTAAGTGACGTATGTGTCTGATTTTCCCTCGCCGTCCGTGTCTTTTTTGACGCGGGTGACGAGGCATGCGATGGTGTGTGGATAAAATGTAAAAAAAAAATCAGAAAAATTTTGCTGGCGCCTTCTTGAGCCTTTCTCTCTTTGTCCATCTCAAAATTTTTTAAAATGGCTGTGCATTTGCTTTCTCACGTCTGTAGCATTATCACTGTCTCTCTCCTCCGAGCGATTTTACAATACTTCAAAGTCGAGGCGGAGGAAACATCATTTGGATGAATGACATGTCTTATCACAGATTTTTAATTTTAAAAATTTTTCAAACTCTCTCCCAAGACAATATCCAATGGTTTTGGGAATCTTCCTTTGGCATGTTCTCCTCGTATGATCATCTCATCAGACTCTCCTCTCCGCCCAGAGAAGGGTGCAAGGTTACTAATTCATACTAGTGTTCATCCTCACAAGTGTTTATACAAAATTACAAAACAGAGAGTTATATTTCATCAGCAACTATTTCCCATAGTTTTGCTCTTTTGAAGAAGAAAATTCTTATAATCATTCATCTTCCATATATAGAATCATGGGTATGCAACCCTAACCCCCACCGTTAATATCTTAATCGCAATATTGAATAAATGAGCGGAGTAATTGGGGGAGGCTACACCCCCACCAATTCTTACCAACTTAAAATTAAATTGGTGGGTCTCTTATATATATCGCTCATATGACTTGGTCTGGTCATCCATTACGTCACGTCCCTCTCTCCTCTCCACCCCTACGACCAACCACGACCCACCAACCTTCACCGGTAACCAGTCTACCTTCCTTACCTCTCTTCTCTTCTCTTCTCCTCTCCTCTCTTTTTCATGCCCTGTTCGACCTTGTAGGTGCCGCTACGACTATTCCTAACGCGGAAGAATGAGACGACTCTGGGTAGTAGTCAGTGGTCGTCCACTCCTGCCATCGACGTCGAGGGTCCCAAAAACCCGTCTCCAAAGTCATCTGACACGGCACTCACACATCATCTAAACATTGGTTGGTTAGCGTCGGGCGGGTGTCTCTGAATATATATATATACAGAGACGTCATAAAAATAGTGATTTTAGCGGCAAGATACGATTTCGTGAGAGACGTCATAAAAAATAGTGATTTTAGCAAGATACGATTTCGTGACCTCCACGTAGAGGTCCGCGCCAAAGACTTGACTAATTACGTTACAAATATTTTTGTATATATATATATAATATCTTATTAATTATTATATATATTTCATTCATTTCAATTATCTAACCTAAAATCGAATTGAACTATGAGACTCATAAAATCAAATCAGAATCAACTTAAATTGATCCATTCAATTTTTCGATTTAACTCATATACTGAACACCCCTATGTGTGGGTGGGATTTGCAACTCAACTTATTTATCACTCAGTATTTATCTTGGTTGAAAAAGATTGCACACCGGCCAAGACTCAGTCCATCCAATTTGGATGACGCCACGGTGCCGAACAGAATGAAGTGGGAAAGAAGGGCCTCTTTTTTAAAACAATTCGAGAGATTTTTTTTATTATGACCAATGATTTAAAAATATTAGTTTGATTTTTGCATACCAAATTCTATTAAGATTTTTTTGTGGCTTGGTTTCGAGAGTCTCAAGAGAGGTGCTGTTGTGTTAGAGAGAGAGAGATTGCTATATTTTTTAGTAGTAGAAAAAGGTTTGTTTCCGATACCACCCGGATTGTCAAAAGCCAACATGTCCATGTGCTAGGTATACAGGCTCTTTTTGTCATATTTATCTGACTGAAGTGTCTAATTACTTTAAAAAAGTATTTGATTATTTTATTAAAGTATTTAAATATTTTACTAAAATAATTGATTATTTGATCGAAATTTATTATTTTATTGAAGTATTCGATTATCTAGTTGAAGTACCCAAATATTATACCGAAGTATTTGATCATTGTTTTATGTCATCAGTAGAAAACTTACTTTTCTGCGACAAGTTATAGGTGATGGCTTCAGTAAGCCGCTAATAGACTTAATTGCGATGGCTATAGAGGAGTTGTCATATAATTTTATAGGATTTTTACATATATCCCTCTACATATCTATTTTGTGTATATATCCTAAATTTAAGTATACTATCATATATACCCTCTATTTACTTAAAATGATGAAATTATACCCTCGTGATTATCTGTCGTTTGCGCCTCACAAATATTCAAGAGAATATTTTATGAAAAACATTAGTCACGTTATATATCGGAAATACCCACCTTTTTCTCCTCATCTGGGTCTTAGGCTGCCCTTCTCCTGCTCACCCACTCAATTGTGGCTCCACGCAAACCCTGGGCGGTGGTGCCTTGGACCACTTAGACGCCATGGGCGGGGAGGACCTCAAGATATGGAATAACACCCGCCTACAACAATGGAGGCGACAACAGTGGGTTCGTCTTGTGGGTTCGTCAATTTGAAGAAGTTGTCCCCTTTGGATTGGTACCCCCTCTGCCCCATCCCCACTGTCTAGCCTTCCGAGGGCTTTTTCCACGCTGTCGATAAGGAGAATCGTGGCGTGGGCTTGTCTGTTTCATCTCCTGCTCCCAAGACAACATCTATGGCCGTCAAGAAGAGCTTCCCCTCACACCTGTGCCCAAGAAGCAACCAGTGTTGGCCAGGAAGGTGCTGGGGTTCGGCGGCAATGATGGCGATGGTGCTGACCATATGGGCAACCACCATCATGTTTTGGACCGTCTACATGAGGCATGGTTGCTATGGAGAGGAGGGAGAAGTTTCAACGTTCGGGTGGAGATCCGACAGTATCTCACGATAAGAAAAAACGGCTTTATCGATGGAAAATTTCCGTCGGTAAAACCGTCGAACTTTCCAACGAATATGTTTCTGTTGAAAATATTCCGACGACGAAACATATTCTGTCAAAATTCAGTTGGTATTTTTCGACCGAAATATATTCGTCAAAAATTCAGTCGGTAATGCCGATGGAATTTTCGACGGAAATATTTCCGTCAAAAAATCTCAAATTTCCCCTACCTTCATTCTCAAATCCCACCCCTGCGCTCTCTTCTTTCTTCTCTCTCTCTCTCTCTCTATGGCGTGGAGCACTATCGCTGCTGAGACCCTGTGCCGCCGCCATCGTCACTACAGGTGAGTCTCCTCCCACCCCCCGTCGACCCCCACCCCCTCCCACTCCCACTCTTGGTGACCCCCACACCCTTCCCCTCCCCCTCCTAGCGACCCCCACCCCCCACTGCTCCCCTCCCGGACCCTCCCCCTCTAGGTCCTCCACTCCCCTCCCAAAGCCCCCTCACCCTCCACGAACCCCCTCCTGGTGACCCCCAACCCCACCAGTACCCCCTCCACAATGCCCCCTCCCCCCTACAGGCCACCCCCACCCCACATCGTACCTCCTTCACAACTTCACTCTCCTCTTGAAGCCCCCTCCCCCTCCATAGCCCCCCTTCCGGCGACCCCCATCCCCATCGGTAACCCCTCCACAGCCCCCACTCCCCTCCACGACCTCCACAGTGTCATTGGCGCCGCCCACTGACTGTCCTCCTCCTCCCTACTGGTGGCTCACCTCCCCCTCCTACACCACTGTTCAATCCCCCACCCTCTCCACCCCCTCAGCTGATGCCGCTCCATAGCCATATACTTGTCGAGCTATATGTGTGTTTAATTGTGTGTGTATGCTTATGGTTATAGATTAGTACTTATAGTTGTTTGGATATGTTTACCACTGGATATGTATGATTATGATTATATACATGTGGTTATAGTTAAATACTAATACTTATATTTTAAATATGTTCTTATGGTTGTATATTTGGTCCTTATAGTTATATACATGATGTTACAATATATATTTGTTAATCAGTTTGGATTGCATCATATCTTATCATTTGATGTTTTGTCAATGTCAGTGTTGTACTAATATTGAATGTTGTTTAATTTATCGATACATGTTAGAAGTACTTTATTTGAATATTCTTTAAATTAGATGTCGTTTAATTTGTTCTATGCATGTAAATCAATGATATATTTTTTAATTTGATGTATTTAAGTATTTTTAGTGTTCTATGTAAGCTGAGGTTTGTGGGTGCTATCATTGCACACACCTTACGAGAGCATGTTAAGCCCCGTGTCAATGAACCTTTCCGTTCAAGACTTTGGGATTGATATGCACGAGTCTCATTTTCAATGATGAGAACATGTATATCTAACTCAAAATTTTGAATTGTCCCGTTTTGGATAGTTTATGAATGTTTGATCGCACTCATGTGGTTATTTATTATATGTGTTTGTACAGTTTGCTGAAAATTTTAGTTGCGTCTTCTCACTCATCTCTGGTATACTTTTATTAATTTTGAATATTTTCTTAACCACTTAGAAATAAGTGCTTAAGAAAATTTCTTAATCAATAAATATTTTTGGTATATCAGAGAGGTGTGGGAAGATGATGCCGAAATTTTCAGCAAAATGTACAAACACATAGTAATAGCCATCTGTGATAATATTAATGGATAGGTAAAAAGTGATAATCTAATTAATAGGTCATACCTATTCATTTTGACTAAGTTGAATGATGTGAGGGTGGGTCGAGTTTTAATTCAACAAATGGCCAACCAGAGATTTTATGGTGACTATTTTAAGTTGTTATACAATTTCTAAATTTTTAGTGATACTCGTGAGATGACATTTAATCTGTGTAGGAAAAATGTTGTATGAGAATAAGTCATGGATGTACCGTGGAATAGTTAATGGAGTTATGATAGATGAGTTTAAAGATAGAGTTGACAGTTTCATTTGATTTGCATTGAGGAATTCATCAGTAGCAGTTGATCCGATGGGTAACAACTAATGTCCCTGTTCGACTTGTAAGAACAGAAAGTGGATATCGACATGGGATGTGCAACATCATTTGTATACAAGAGGATTTGTTGCCCATTATGAGTTATGGTCGTGTCATGGTGAGTTTCATATCCAGTCGTATGAACCAGCCAACTTCGCCTGCACAAGTACATACGTAGACATGGTTTTTGATGCTGTTGGTCCAGAGTTCAACATTGATGATGACGAATACAATAAAGAAGTGTCGAATAACACAACTTAGATATTTTATCAGTTACTTCGAGATGTTGATGAGCTATATGGGATGGTTGTGAGAAGCATACACGGTTGTCTGCACTGTCGTAGCTACTGAATTTAAAGTCTGAATTTTATATGAGTGAGAGTTGTTTTGATCGGCTTCTCTTACTCATCAAGAGTATGTTCCCTCAATCAAAGAGTTTGCATGAGAAATTTTATCGTGCAAAGAAGATGGTGAATGTTCTGAGGTTGGATTTATGAAAATTGATGCATGCCCTAATCATTGTATGTTGTACTACAAAGATGATGTAAATAAGACATCATGTTGTATCTGTAAGCATGATAGATTCAAGCCTAAAAAAGGAGACAAGTCAAAGCAAAATGATGTTCCATATAAGTCATTGCAGTACTTTCCTCTCACACCCAGTGCAACACCCAGAATTTAAATAATAATAAGATATTAAACATTAGAAAAGAATATTGATTACCATAAAAGATACAAGAACATGATTATATTTGAATCTAGAATCTTTTCACATAATTAATGTGATTCCGATAATGTCTTTAGATGTATGCACCCCGACAGGGCGTCATCGGAATTCGGTAACGAAAGTAAAATTTAACAACACCATAATTATCTGAAAAATATATTGATCTCAAAAATATAAATATCCTAACTTGAGGATGCACAGATCCCAACATTAAGCCGACCTAATGATTTTTAGACTAATTTTCACTCAACAAAAAATTAAAGTAAAATCACCATAATTTGTATCACCTTTTAATTAGATCAGATTTGAAATTTCAACTTAATTGAATACCATTTAGATATAAAATTAATGACCCAAAAAATTTAAACAAATTAATCTTATTTACCGAATTACATAAACCATCTTACGAAAGCCACATTACGTAAGACATATTGGTGGCTAATCCCCATCCACTCAAAAGGTGTTAGGTGGCAATGAAGATAATCCTAACCCCTTTGCATAGCTAGCCATTATAAACCCCCCCTCCCATTTCTTCTTCTTCTTCTTCCTACGCCTTCTGCTATTTCTTTATCTTCTTCATTGTTTTTTCCTACTTCTTTTGTCCACCATCACATCACCGCCACTCCCTCATCCTCTTTCCTCAAAACACCATCACACCAAAGAAAGAGAAAGGTGTTGCAGGAAGTTGAGAAGAGAGAAAGAAGATGAGAGAAAGGGGGTGCAGAGGCAAAGAAGAGAGAGAAAAGTGTTGCAAAACACTGAGGAGAGAGAAAGAAGTGAGGCAAGAAGCTTAGGGAGTTCATCTATAACCGATGGTCATGCCGAACTGATTATTTATTTCCATTCCCCAAGTATCGTTGGACTGCACGGTTCAAGCTTTTATGATTCTGGTCATTACCAGAATCAGACGATCGAGTTCAACATGTCGGTCGACTGATTCTCTCTCCGGTTCGACTGATAAAAGAGGAAAGAATTTGAAGGAGAGGTTTAATGAGTTTTATTAAATCTAGAAAATAATGTACAGTTAAAGTATAAGTCTTTCCCTACAATTTTTTATTGTTTATTTCTATTTCCAAGCCTATTTAGACTGTGCGATTTGCGACCGTATGATTATAGCTTTTTACCGAAATCGGTCGATCGATTGTCATGCTTAAAAGATGTTCATCTTGCTAGGAATTATGACGACCGATTCCTGTATTTCTGTCGATTAATTTTGCCTAATTTGTTCATTAATCGACTATCATGCCTAGATGACTGATTTATCCACTTAGGTCAACCAATTACTTCTAATTGATGTTTAATTGTTCATTCGGTTAGTTGATTGATTCCTGTAATCTGGTTGACCAATTTTGTCATAGATTCTTCAATATACTATTCTATCAGCCTGAGCCTCAAATAGCTACGTGCTCAATGGTAGTCGGCAATCATGTTACACCGACCAATGCTACTTATTGGGTTCTGATCTAGTCCCAAGAAAGGTTCGTGTTCCCACCGATCCCAACTGGTAAATGACGGCATGGTCACAAGCATTCTAGGTTCTTGCTACTCCATTTTGTGCGAGTATGTGTTATTCCTGTCAAACTGGTGGATGTTATTCTCTTGTCGTTGTCATTTATCTTGACTCCTTGAATAACTACGTGCTCAATGGTAGTCAGCAATCGTGTTACACAGACCAATGCTAGTTAATGGGTTCTGATCCAGTCCTGGGAAAGGTTCGTGTTCCTATCAATCCCAACTAGCAGATGATGACCTGTTCACAAGCATTCTAGGTTCTTGTTGCTCCATTTCGTGCGAGTGCGTATTATTCTTGTCAATTCATTTTCACGTAATTACTTGCGTGACTTTTCATGTAATTACATGCATGCTTGTCATGTCATCTTCTTCATTTTTATGTAGTTACATGTGTGACCCCTTTCATGTAATTACATACGTGTTAATCACTGTCCAGTACGTGAACGTTTTCCTCTCATGCAAGTGCATGCTATTCTCATGTAATTATATGCGTGGTTCTTTCATGTAATTACATGTGTGGTAATCCTTTCTAGAACATGCGTGTTATCCTTTCTCGTGTCCTTAAGTAGGTGTTACCCTCTTGTGCAATTGTGTGTTGTTCTTAAGACCTTCTCGTATGATTACATGCATGGCTCTTTCATGTAATCACATACGTGATAACTACTGTATGTGTGAATATCGACATATTATTACAATAATTCATTTTCATGCTATGACATATGTGTGTTAGATGGATCTAAAAAATATTTTGCTCTGTTTAATTTATGGCATCATGAAATCTGGTGTTATTCTATGCCTATCACTTTCGTGCTATTTTATTATTACAACTATTATTAATCATTAACTAAAATCGTTACTTGCTACTTGTGTTTTGAAATTGTTTTAGAGGGCAATCTACTAGGCATTTTTATGCTCATTCTATTTTACTAACATTTTTCAGAGAAATTTTAAGTAAACTGATGTGGCTGGAAGTGCGCTGAGCGGTTGTACCCGCATAAGTAAGTTACTCTTTTACTATTATCTGTCGCAACCCGATATTTTTCACTGCTATCGGGATGTGACACCCAGATTGCAGCGACTGTTTATGTCTCCAAAGACAACTGGACATATGACTTGGCATGCAGAAAGAGTCCGTCGTAATGATGGTGAAATCAGTCATCCTGCCAATGGCAAAGCTTGGGCTCATTTTAGCCTTACTCATCCATCTTTCTCAAGGGATCCACCCAAAGTGTAGCTGAGGTTATGCATAGACGGCTTCAATCCATTCAAAGGCATGGTGGCATCTTACTCATGTTGGCTAGTATTCTTAACACTGTACAACCTTCCACCAGGCATGCGCATAAAGTGTGAGAATCTCTTCCTATCATTGCTGATTCCTAGTCCAAAAAGTCCAAGAAAAAATTTAGACATATATCTCATATCGTTGATTGATAAGCTGAAATTATTATGGTCAGATGGGGTTCTGACTTATGATATCCAGAAAATAGAATTTCACTTTGAAGGCTGCAATAATGTGGACAATAAGTGACTTTCCAGCGTACGCCATGCTATCTAGCTGGAGCACACATAGGAGGTTGGCATGTCTTTATTGTACGGAGGATTCAAAATCATTCGTGTTGAAATCTGAGGGAAACTCTTCTTGGTTCGATTGTCATCGGTGATTTCTACCAAGTGACCATCCTTTCCGAAGGCAAAAAGACTCATTTATGAAGAATACAATTGAATTGGATGAGGTAGATATGGAATGAGTGTCTGGTGGAAACATGGCGAGGCGGGTCTAGAACTTACTGACTGTATCACAACTGGCTGGTGTTGAACTAATCTTATATTCTATCCTTTTATTTTGGTGATAAGAAAACTCATGATTATCATAAATATCTTTAATATATTCAATATCATTTTTAACATAATTATTGTATTTTTCATATCCGAAGTCTTTGTATGAATGTCCTACTCCGACTCCTGAAAAGTCGAAGTAGTCCTTACTCCGACTCTCAAGAAGTCGAAGTAACTAGTCCAACTCCGACTCCTAGACAATCGAAGTGGTACATCAATTGTTATTTTAATGTCACATCAATCACTGAACATTATACATCGATTACTATTTTAATATTACATCGATTACTATACACTCACATCGATTACAGTTCAGTTAAACATCGATTAACTTAGACATCGATTTCCTTTAAACATCGATTACCTTTCTCTTAAAACATCGATTACTCTTTGAACATCGACTGTGTCTTAACATTGATTACTCTTTGAACATCGACTGTCCTGCTTAAACATCGATTACAGTTATACTCAAACATCGATTGTATTCATGGATTGTTCTTGAACATTGATTATATGTTCACATCGATTATATCTTAAACATCGATTACATGAACATCAATTACATTAATTGGACTTAAACATTGATTGCATAAACATCGACTGCATGAACATCGATTATACTTTCACATCGATTACTTTATAACATCAACTGTCTTTGGACTTCGATTACCTTTAGTCATTGATTATCTTTGGACATCGATTGCCTTAGACATCGATTGCCTTCATGCATCGATTATAGTTGTTTCATATCGATTGCCTTTAAGCAAATATCGATTGCCTCTCTATTTCTACCGATTGGTGTTATAAACTTAATCTCATATCGATTGCTATTATGACTTACACCGATTGGGTTTAAAAATGTCTTTGGCGCCCATTGAAAATTCAAATGACTTTCTAACTCTTATATTGTCATTTCTCTGACAGATAAAAAGCTCTTACAACAAGCTATCAACAGGAAAACATGGATAGAAGGCAAAAGAGAATTCCTCCTTCCTGAAACAAAAGAAAAGCACCTAACCTAATATTTCTAGCTATCTGTAGGAAATACAGACAAAAGGTAAAAAGAGGTATGATCCACTTGATTAGAAGGGAAGACCAGCTTGAGCCTGGTGGTGACCATCTAGGGTCTGTACCAGTGTTCCCCTTGTTTGAAGAGAAGACCTGCTAGGGTGTGTACCAGTGAGTTGCTTCTAAGCTCGTGAAAGAAGCACCTGGCTAAGGTGAAACATTGGGTTGCCTTCTTGTTTGGGAAAGAGAAGAAGACCGGTTGGGGTGTTGGGTGTTGTATGCCCCTTGTTTAAGGGAAGACCAAGGTTACTTGGTGGTTGGTGAAATCACAAGAGTTTGTTTGAGGACTAGATGTAGAACTTCTATTTGGAAGGGCCGAACTAGAAAAAATTTCTGTGTTCCTTGTTTGCTTGCTTCCGCGCTCTTTACTTCCATTACACACGTTTATCTATACTAACTAAACATTTTCAAGTGATAAATTTTTGTTTCATTTTTCAAATTTCCTATTCACACCCCTTTTAGGTTAGTCTTACTGCCATATAAAGAGGGCCAATAGCTGGTAGTATCTGACAAATCCTAGGGTTTGGGAAGGATCACAATTGGGTAAAGCAAAGTATTTTCTGAGAATTGCTTTATTGGTCAACTCTTTTGATACGACATAACCTATACGTCATGCATATAGAGAAAAATATTTTTGATAATATGTTCAACATAATTATGAACGTTAAAGGCAAAATGAAGGACAACGTCAAGGTACGAATGGATTTGAAAGTACTTTGCAGACATCAAGAACTAGAACTACAGCATGTTAGAGGAAAAGTTGTACAACCTAAATATTCATACGTACTTGGGGCTAGACAGATTAAGGAAGTGTGTCAATGGTTGAAGCAATTGAGATTTCCAGATGGATATGTCTTGAACATTGTCTGTTGTGTAAATGTCAACGAGGGGAAAGTATACGGAATGAAGAGTCATGACTGTCATGTTTTCATACAAAGATTGATTTCAATTGCTTTTCGTGAGTTATTTCCGAAGCAGATATGGGGAGCATTGACCAAGCTGAGTCAATTCTTCAGGATTTTATGTGCATCAGAATTCATACTCCATGAAGTGTAAAATATCGAGTAAAATATAGTACAGACATTCTGTAAATTAGAGAAGATATTTCCTCCAACATTCTTCGATTCAATGGAGCACTTGATCATCCATTTGTCATATGAGACTAGAGTCGGAGGTCCAGTACAAGTTTGATGGATGTATCCATTTGAGAGGTATATTCCTATGTCTTAATGTATTTACATTACGATGATCTTTTATATTTCCTATGTATTCATTTGAATTGTCGTCGTAGGTGCATGCACGATCTTAAGATGAAGGTCCGCAACAAAGCATAAGTTGAGGGCTCCATTACCTAGGCGTACCTTATTGAA
The DNA here is from genome assembly GCA_014218235.1 of Colocasia esculenta. Taxonomy (NCBI): domain Eukaryota; kingdom Viridiplantae; phylum Streptophyta; class Magnoliopsida; order Alismatales; family Araceae; genus Colocasia; species Colocasia esculenta. Next base: position 39,818,160 of record CM024765.1, on the reverse strand, counting down.
GAGATATTGAGCTTTTGTTCGATGTACTTTGAACTGGAAATACGAACTCAACCTCCACGTAATGATGATGGTGGAGATTCTAATATGTCTGACCAACTCTCTATATTCAAGTGTCCCAGACGAGCATTCAGATATTCTTCTACTCATGCACTTGAAGACAGAGAGTTGGTAGCTGCAGAGATCTAAATCTTCATGAATTGCGCAGAACTAGACCCTTACATTGAGTAAGCCCTCAACGCAAATGTATTTATGTACCTCATTTTTTTACAATTCTGGAGTTTAAAGGTTGTGCAAAGAATTTGAGTCAGAAATACTGTTGACCAAGTTGCAAGCCCAAATGGGGGGGGGGGGGTGAATGGATTGCTAAAAATTTCTTTTAGAATATTCCTGTAAATAAAAACGCTTTGACAGAAGACACTAAGTTCTATGGTTAGAGTTAGTATAAAATGAAGACACAATAAGATCAATCACACAAACATCAGAGATTTTATCCTGGTTCATATCTCCTATCACAAGGAGTCCTACGTTCAGTCCCCAAGCAACAACTTGAGATTTCACTAACCAAGGGTACAGTCCCCCTTAAGGACACTTACACATCCAGCTGCAGCTGGCCTTCTCTTCTCAACACTAAGAGGCACAAAACCACCTGATACAACAGGTCTTCTTTCTTACCAAAGGGAACAACCACCCACTCCACAACAGGTCTTCTCTTCACAGACGAAGAAGAGAACTCAGTAAAAATAAAGGAGATGATGGCCCCTAGACCAAGCTTATAGAGATTGCTTGATCTGAGGCGCAATCTGAGAGACAGAAAGATTCACACAGAAAGAAGGTCTCTCAGATCTACAACAAGCTCTCAAAGACTAGAACAAGTTGTTATGGAGAGCTAAGAGCAAAAAACTATCTTTGAATGAAGGAACAAGCTCTTCTATATTTTACTTCAAGGTGTCAAGGTTGTGTCTTCATACATTCCTCAGTCTTCTATTTATCTTCTTTTTGAAGAGGTAGCTGTTGAAGTATCTGTTGTCTCTAATCTTCAAGCACGTTAGATGTGTCTGGTCCGATGTAGGAATCAAGAGAGCCTACAGCCATTAAATGCTGGGATAGACACATACAGAGAGGAAGATTATCTGAATCTTTTCTTGCTTCTGTCAGAGTGACAGGTCCAACGTTATAACGTATATGACCACCGAAAACCTGCACATAATAAATGCTGAAGCGTAGACAACTTAAATGTGTCTAAACTATCAGTCAACGTTAGTAGTCGTGCTTTAGGAAGATATACAAAAGAGGAAGTTTCATTCTGTCATCCTTTAAAGTTCTACTTTACGTGACATGAATATGGTAGCATGAAGAGATGTTGTACATAGATATTGTACCACACACAATAAATGTTTGAGTATACAGATACAACAAGGTTCGCGGGAATATATGAAATCCACTGTGATTTGAAAAATATATTTGAATAGAATATATTCAAGATTATCTGAAAAGATTATAATAATAATATCCATCAACTGTCTAAAGCATAATCGTTGTAAAAGGGAAGTTGATGTTTAGAGACAGTCGATATTCAAACACAACCGATGTTCAAGAGAAGTCATTGTGAGTGTAATCGTTGTTGGAATGAAATCGATGTTAAGATATAATCATAATCTATGTTGAGATGTAATCCATGTTTACATGAAGTCTATGTGAACATAATCCATGTAGTGAAATCGATGTTCTGTATGAAATCGTTGTTTAACTGAAGTCGATGTTCCAGTGAAATCGATGTTTTAAGTAAAGTCGTTGTTGTACTGAAATCGCTATTCAAAATGAAATCGTTGTTGTTCTGAAATCAATGTTTGAATGAAGTCGATGTTCCAGATGAAATCGATGTTTTAAGTGAAGTCGATGTTCTACATGAAATCGATGTTTAAGTGAAATCGATGTAGAAACGAAATCGATGTTTGAAGTGAAGTCGATGTTCTACATGAAATCGATGTTTAAGTGAAACTGATGTAGAAATGAAATCGATGTTTGAACCGAAATCGATGTTCTAATATGAAGTCAATGTAGAACCGAAATCGATGTTTTGTATGGAGTCGTTGTAGAATGAAATCGATGTTTTAATATCGATGTAGAATCGAAATTGATGTTCTAATGCGAAGTCGATACTTCAGTGAAATCGATGTTTTAACAAGGTAGTCGTCGTTTAAGTGAAATCGATGTAGAAACAAAATAGTAATTGATGTGAGCTTTTAATAGAAGTCGATGTATACTTAGACAAATCATGTGCAATAGACTTCAAAGAACATGAGTGTAGATAACTTACTGAGTTTGTTTTATTTGAGACCCGTTGACAAACCTTAGAAAACAATGTTAGTCTATAATTTCCAGAGTTTTGTTAATCACCAAAAATACATATAATAAATAATAAATTATATAGAGATGGACTGATTATCAAATACTGTAACGGAATCCATATTTGACTGACGTGCAGGTTGAAAAGGAATGGGAGAAGTCTTTTGCTACGTGGTTAAGATATCGAGTAAGTGTCTAAATATTTTTATGCATAAATGTTGGCATGTTTTTATGCATAAGTTGTTCATAGTTGTCATTGTGTGTCCATTTTTTTTACATAGGTTAAACAAGGCTTTATTACTGATCCAAGAGTTCAAGAGATCAGTTATAGGCCCTCAAAGATTGTACATGTCTATCTAGGCTACATTGTGAACGAATACCAATTTTACATGAGATATTATGGATGGAATAAATCTACGATGAACAGCGGCGTATGTGTGAAGGGAAGTGCCTACAATGTAAATGAAGTAGTCTATTATGGCATTCTTGAAGAAGTCATCGAACTGTAGTTTTTGGGACAAGGCAACCATGCATTTCTCTTCAAGTGTCATTGGTTTGATCCGACCTCTATTCGCAATGACACAACATATGGGATTGTCGATGTCAAACATAAGTCAAAGTTGAGCATGTATGAGCCATTCATTTTGGCAGCACAAGCCCAACAAGTTTATTATTCAAACTATTCGTCTCTCAAATTGAGAGATTGATGGGCTGCTTGTAGAGTGAAAACAAGGTTATTCCCTGAGTATGAGCTTGTTCTGACTGATAAAGAAGTCGAAGATGTTAATGACAATTTCTTCCAATCAAACCGGAGTGACACACGAGAGTTGACTTCTTCTACGCAGTTAAGTGTAGATGATATAAATGAACCAATTTGCTTATATAAGGATAATGAAGAGGAAGAAGTTGACCCAAATGCCCTAGACGATCAGGTTGTTGAGTGGGAGGTGGAGTCTGATGAGGAGGAAGAGTGGACCGATGATGAGGACGAAGAGGATGACTAAGATGAGGCTGAATTAGACATATCTTCAGCATCTGATGATGAATACAAATAATATTCAAAAATTTTGTAAGAACTAAGTGATGTTGCTAGTTATATGTTATTAAATAGCTACTTCAAAATTGAGTGTTGATGACATGTTATATCTTTATTGTTCTCAATAGAGATATGATTCGAGGAGGACATAGTGAGAGGGGGTCCGTAGACTGCAGCACTGGGAGGGGGTCCACCTCGTCCAGTACTGCACCCTCTACTTCTGTAGGCCAAGAGTCTACGCCAATAGGTATATATATACTCAACTCAATTCTTTTAGATTACTATTTATATTAACTTTATATTTTCTAACGTGCATATAATTTTGCAGGGGTCCGCCTCCCTGACTACACCGGTTGTCCCAGCGACATGTATATATATATGTATCCAAACACAAAAATCTCTATATTACTGTGTATATTAACTTTATATTTTCTAATGTGCATATAATGTTGCAGGGTCTGTCTCCCCGATTATGTCGGTTGTCCCGACGACAGGCATATATATATATATATATATATATATATATATATACACAAGCCAAGTTAATATACACAATAATATAGAGAGTTTTGTATTATATATACATACAAGCCATGTTAGATTTCTGGGTAAACTTAATCACTTTAAACTTATTATACTTGTCATTTACATTATATGATTCATGTAGAAAATTAATGTGCAATTGCAAGGGGAAAGATAGACCCAAGATCTGCTTCCTACTATATTGCATCGTTGCTGCACGCACACGTCCCAGGACCAGTGGAGTCATTCAGATAGTTCCTCCTGTCCATCCGAGATCTGTTATTTGACATGTTCGCGGTATTATTACTTTTTACTTATTTGAAGTCATTTATTTAATTACTATCTCTCTCATTTAGTGCACTAACTTGAGTAATTTAATTTCTAAATAGCAGAGGTACATGTTCACGAGAGAGGAGGATCTCCCTCGAGCACGAGAAGTCTGGGAGTCTACTACCCAGACTAATTTGAGAAAGTCACTGTGGGAGGCCCAGGGCAAGGCGGTGAAGATCACAGGCAGCCAGGATCCCACTGCCTGGATGGATTACGGCCCGGTGTGGATGAGGAGGGACTATTGGGAGTCCCTTTGTCATCGTTGGGCTGCTGAACCATGGAAGGAGAGGTCGCAGGCAGCTAAACACAATTGGGCAGCTCATCCGGAAAAGAATGTGCATACTAGTGGGTCGGTGTCTTATGCGACCCACAGCCAAAATTGGTAAGTATATTAAGTTTTGATTGTTTAATACATTATTATTGTGAAAATAACTACTTATGTTGAATTGTAAGCGTTAAGAGCTCGAGCGTGCCCCTACATTTCGCGAGTTGTTTGTTCGAACTCATAAGCAGAAGGGGACCGATGACTATGTCAGCGAGAGTGCTCGCACGATTGCCATAAGTATATATATATATATATATATATATATATATATATATATAGTTTTTTTAATTAAATTAGAGATTAAATAAATGTATAATATTTAATACATTTTTAATTTGTTCTGCAGAAGACCCATGACAGGACAATGGCGAATAGCTATGCGAAGGGCACTCCCTATCCAGACTTGGATCCGGCGGCTTGGGTCAACGCAGAGGGAGGGCTTAGTGTACAATTTTGGGGACAACTTGGATACTACTCTAGTGTTGTCCTCATATGCGAGTTCAGTCGCTCCTCCGGCCTACGCGAGTTCGTCTACTGCGACACCCCGCAGTGACAGAGAGGACATCAGAACCCTCATTCGGGAAGAGCTACTGCTGCACCTTGGCGCCATGGTCGAGCAACTGATGCTTGCCCTCCGAGGAGCGGACACCTCACAGCAAACCCCTCAAGTCAGTATTACTTTTAATTTCATATAGTTTGAATGATGTCGGGGGGGGGGGGGGGGTCCAACATCTGCAATAGGGATCTGATCGGTGTGTCATTCACTCCAACATGACTGGGTGGGTGAGAGCGACGTGTGGAAACTGACAGAATCTAGATCGGAGTCCCGGTTTGGGTTCGACACTCAAACCACTAATCTTAAAAAACCCCAAATGTAAAGGGACAGAACACGCAAGTCGGGGGTCCAAAATCTGAAATAGGGATTCGATCGGTGTGTCGTTTACTCTGACATGACCAGGTGAGTGAGAGGGTCGTGTGGAAACTGACAGAATCCATATGAAAGTCTCGGTTTAGGTTCGGCACTCAAACAACTAATCTTAAGAAAACCCAAGTGTAAAGGGTCAGAACACACAAGTCGGAGGTCCAAAATCTGAAATAGGAATCCGATCGGCATGTCGTTCATTTCGACATGACCATATGGGTGAGAGCGACATGTGGGAACTGACGAAATTTTGATCGAATTCCCGGTTTGGGTTCGGCGCTCAAACCACTAATCTTAAAAAAACTTGTGTAAAGGGTTAAAACATGTAAGTCGGGGGTCCAAAATCTGAAATAGGAATGCAATCGGTGTGTCGTTCACTCCAAGATGACTGGGTGGGTGAGAGCGACGTGTGGGAACTGACGGAATGCTGATCGGATTCCCAGTTTGGGTTCGGCGCTCAAACCACTAATCTTAAAAAAAACCCAAGTGTAAAGGGTCAGAACACACAAGTTGGGGGTCCAAAATCTGAAATAGAGATCCGATCGGTGTGTCGTTCACTCCGACACGGTCGGGTGGGTGAGAGCGACGTGTGAGATTTGACAGAATCTAGATCAGAGTCCCGGTTTGGGTTCAACGCCCAAACCACTAATCTTAAAACAAACTCAAGTGTAAAGGGTTAGAGCATGCAAGTCGGGGGTCTAAAATCTGAAATAGGAACCTAATCGGTGTACCGCTCACTCCGACACAACCGGGTGGGTGACAGCGACGTGTGAGAACTAACAGAATCCAGATCAGAGTCTCAGTTTGGGTTCGGTTCTCAAACCACTAATCTTAAAAAAATCCAAGTGTAAAGGGTTAGAAATATTCTCTAAATACACTTAGTGAATATTCATATATTCTGAATTTAAATTTATATAAAAAAGTTAATTATGTTATTTTTATGTATGTTTTTAATGTTTATTTTTATAATATAGGATCTTCCAGCACTTGATGATCATGAGGCGGGAAGAGAGGACGATCCAGTATATCTCTCTTGATTATTTATTTATTATTATTGTGGATGTTCCTATAACATTTGTTGTTATTGATGATTTTATGTTTGTTTATTATTTATGAATATTGTTTTTAGCAGGTTTCTTAATTTATCTTTGTTATCTTTTTGTATTTTAAAAAAATAATAATAACTAATTTTTTACGGAAATATTCCATCAAACAAAACGTCGGTATACGTGACTTCTGATGGTGATATCTGTTGGCAAAATCATCAAAAGTTCCAACGGATATCACCGTCAGAAGTTATTCAGTCAGAATGTCCGACAGCTTCTATCCATTGGTAAGGCCATCGGAAGGATAATTTTCTAAAGGATTTGCCGACGGATTTTCTATCTGTCAGACATTTCTGACATATTTTTCCGACAGATTGTTTTCGATGGGATGTCACCGGAAAGTGGTCGGAAAGCGTCTCCTCCAACGTATTTCTGACGGATTTCCGATGGATTGTTGCCGTCAGAAATCTCACTTTTCTTGTAGTGTCTCCCCTTGGATTCGATCGTCACAACTCACTAGTTTAGACACGCCAAATTTGACAGCATATCGAATACATTTCATGTTATACTGTAATGCCTCAAAGTGGCTCTCTTCAATTAATCATTTGAGTGATTTTCTTATTTTTTAAAAAAGATTTTTAGGAATTTTTCTAGGGCTTTCAGGGTCCTCTGTGCACAAGATAATTCGCGACAGACACAGTGGTCACGGTTTATGAACCTTATCTGCGACGGCTAATGTCACCGCGTATCATGTTCCTAATCCAACTCCTATTATGTTTTATAATAGCGTTTGGCCGAGTCGTCGCGTTTAAGAATTTTCATATTCGATTTTCGGCAATTTTCAAAATGGTTTTTAGAAATTATTTGTTGCTAAATATAATCGCGTCCACTTATGTCGTCGTGTTATTTACCTTCCATTATTCGAAAGATCGATTCCTATCAAAAGATCGATTCTTTTCAATATGCGACTACTCCCGTCGTCACGATTTAAACTTTCCATTTATGAAATTTGGTAAGAATTTGATCAATATTGAAAGTGTTAGAAGCGCGACGATCTATGTCGTCGCAATTTCAAAACCTTCTATATTCGAAATTTGGAAGGAGTCAATCGAAGTATGGAAAGTTTTTAAATGCGACGCTTTGGTCGATCGCGATTTATCTTAATAGGCGACCACGGTGTCCGTCGCGATTTACATTTTAACACCTATAGAAGGACCTCTGTGGCCATTATTTTTAGGAGAGAGTCCAAGTATTGAGACGAAGTCCTACTGCGTTCTCAAGCCATCAAGTCCGAAGTTTGAAGAGAAGAGCACCCCCCAAGCATTGCTTCAAGTGTTCTTCATTTAAGGAATTGCATCAACTCTCAAGTGCATTAGAGCAAGGAGGAGAAGGCTTCTTCCTCTTCTTCCAACCACTGCTGCGCCTTGGGCTTTTTCATCAGATTCCTCTCTCCCTTTGTTCTTTTAATTCTTCATCTTTAGCGCATTCATCACATTACCATAGTTTCTTCACACACATACACTTCATCTATTTCATACCTACACTTTTTAGGGGTTTTAAACCACCTCCACAAGGTGTGTTCAAGCTCATGTAGTATTTTCATTCATCTCTTTTGAATTTGATGCTACACAACTTGGCCTAATCATCTTTTCACTTGTTTTGTTGTTTGATCTTTCTTGCAAGGTAACCAAATCAGTTAAAGTCTTCTTCGCCGGCCGGTCGGTTGGAGAAGTAAGAGTCAACCCACACCTCAACTCCCGCAATCTTCGAGCGAAGGTAAGTAACACTCCTTTCGCTCTCTCATTCGGTACCCACATGTACCTGGCAATCACACCTTCATCCATAGTGCACACACGCACTCTCTTTCTCTTCTTTTCTATTTCATTCCATTAATTAAAAAAATCTTTTTTTAATTATTTCTTTGTGGCATCTTAAGCGCGTTCACAACTGGAAGGGGGACTATGCACTAGCCAACCCTTCGAAACGACGAAGAATGGGTGTATTTATCGGGATCTAGGGATCAAAGTCTAATGTGGAATATGATGCTAAATCGTGTCAGCCTCAGCAGATGCATTTTAGTAGAAACACGTCAGACCAATCGAACGCGTTAATGAATTTCCAAAGTACTTCGGATTCTGATAGAAATAGCAAGTTGAATCATGTCAAGGATGGTGGATGTAACGACCCCGAGAACCCAACCCTCGATCCCTACCAAGGACACGATTTTTAGTGCTGCCACCCATGGATCTGAGGACCCGGAAGGGTTAAAAGACAAGTAGCGTACGCGAAAGCAGAAAGGAAAAGCGAGAGCACAAAGTACAACTCTAGGTATAAGTCTCAGCCACGCCACAAGTACAAGTAAAAAAGGATAAGATAGAACCCTTAAGGGGCATACCCTAAGGGTGAAGTACACAAGGAAGGGGGAACCACTGCTAGAAACAAGAGCGACGACTAACGCCCCACCTCCTCTGCCCGGTGCGCGCCCTACCACTGTTGCTTTGAAGTCTCACGTGGAAAAAGAGGGAGTGAGATTTTCAACAGAATCTCAGTAGGGACTACCAATCTCCCACTAGCTCTAATAGGTAGAATATATAATATAAACGAAGTAAACGATATCAGTTAATAATGTTCTATTCTACCACAGGAAAGTACAAAAAAGAAGAGCTGACTACAAGACCATCGATCGGAGAAAACACCGCATGATTGGAAACCTCATGCAACCTGCATGTCGTGACCACTACACTGCTGCAACAAAGATAGGAAAAAACCTGCTTGGACAGACAACACTAGCTATGAAAATAACTACCATTAGTCAACCGGTTAGTAACGCCACACGTGTCTTACCCTCAACCGTATGTCCCGGCCTACCACCTCTCGTCAGAGTGAGGAATAGGAACCCAAAGTACCACAACAACAACAATCGTAGTCTGGCCGGACTACGATCCCACGCCTGGCACCTCTAGGTGGTTCCGAGGCCGCGTAGAGTGAGGCAAAAACATGACTTGTGACGACCCTCATTATACCGGTACGGTTATACCAACCCACGTCAGTATAGTGAACGTAATCACAGTGGGACATTTACCCAAACAATAACATACGATTGAGATACACATAAATATAAATACAGAGTGGCGGAAGTAGAAGAACCATGTCTTTCATTTCATTCATCATCCACATTTAACATACATGATTCATGAAACAAATTTAAAAGAACTAAAGTCCACATAATGAAATACTAAACTCAAATACATAGTTTGTTCACAAATTACATAATGTTTCTATTACAATGCCTTGTTACATACAATGGAAGCAAAATCACTCTACAACTCCGTCAAGCTACTCCCCGAGCTCGGAGTCACTCTCCACGGTCTCCTCCAAAGGTGTATCACCTACTAAACCTGTACGCCGAAGCAAGTAATGAGTCTAAAAGACTCAGCAAATAACACCACACATATCATACATGCATATGTCATAGTAGGTTTTACATTCTATTTCACAAAGCAAAACATATAGCATGCTTGGACATTTATAAAAGACAACCTATCATGGTAATTTTACCAAAGTAAACACATGGTTCATGATTTCAGATTTTCCAAAATAAAACGTCCTATTACATGCTTCCTACTTATTCCATCACATAAAAGTTTTACCTCCAATTAAGCGAAACATGAGAGCAACCAAACATGGTGTGCTTACATACATGAAAGGAGACCCTCCTATCATGATTTCTACACATTCTTACACATGCACATTGTCATTTTATACACTTTTAGCTTGCTGTTTTGGCATGAATTAGAAGTTCACAACAAATCACATGAGAGCTACAATCTCAATTACTATATCATGGTGACGCTTAAATATGGAAACATTTGCACGTAAGTAAGAAATGATACTAGCATGGATTCTACGCATTTGTACACATGTAAAACATTTCCACAACTACAATTAGGTTGCTGTTATGACACAAGTTTAACATTAACATATCATGGATCACCATTTCATCATCCAATACATTAGTTTCACATAGTTCACTTCTTTACACATTGTACATTTACACATATTCACACTACACAATTTACACATGATCACATTCACATTTCACATTTTCACATTTTACACTTTAGTGCCGTGACACAAAGTCCAAACCACCATAAGGATGACACATACACATCACATACACATAGACGCCACCTAGGCAGTACAGTGACGACTCTTGGACTGCGCAGACCGGGAGAATAAGTCTCCACCCTAACCAGTGGTACTTGTCCACCTCCAAGATTTCATCCTAATGCCCTTAGGATCTTAACACATTGAACCTTCCCATGGGAACTTTTCCATGGTACGGTTCCACAGCCCTCTATGGAAGCAGTATCACACTTGGCACAGTCTTACACATTACACATACCGATTTTTACACACATTTTTACACATGGCGCACACACACACCTTTACATTCTCTCATTCTCACATGGCTCTGTTTTCCTAGCATGATACTACATATGGCAGCGATTACACATTCAGTAAGTTACATAAATCAGGTTGCACGCACATTTCAAATCATTTTCACAATAGCATGCATTATTTACATATTTTCGCATGGAAGATTCATATTGCATTCTACAGTTGTCCAAACAGCCTGAAAATTTAACCACATGCTGATTACAGGTTTATGACGTCACATGCAGAATTTCACATTTTTCCGACTCATAATGCAATTACAGAAAATTAGATATCAATCCTCATATCATTCGTAATTCAATTTATCATGGCACACCACATGAATATTCAGTTTAACAGTTGGTAGTCCTGAACCCAACATACACAACACCACAGGAAATTTTCCCCGAATTTATTACACAACACACAATTTACAGGAGATTTTACAAGACCTACGCATGTTTTCTAATTCCATTTCAGAAATTTCAGTAAATCATGTGAGCATGGAGAAATTCCCAGAAATTCAGAGCACAAACTGAATCACCCACTCATGGTCTAACAAAATTAGGGCATCCAAATTTCCCACAGATCATTAGAATAGTGGGGGAAAACATACATGGCTATTTCTTCCACATGCATTTCAATAACTAATACTCTACCATTCACAAACAAAACGCACAATAATTCTCCCACACACCACATTAACTGGTATACCTATATATAGAAGTTATAGTATATCCTCATTGCGAAAACACATCGAAAATAGTCATATATCAGGAAGAACAACTCACTGTTCTGTCCTGAAGAACTTAACGGCGGTCTCTGGCCGTTCAAGGAGTTGGACGGCAAGATCTCTGGACGCAGACTGGAGATCTTGGCGGCAAGGAGCCTTGACGCCAAGTTCCTGTCTGTGCAGGAGCACAGACCGAGCTCCCATTTACAAGAAGAATGGGGGATCTAGGACACGAGGAAAAATGTGTAAAAATAAGAAAACCCTACTAGACATCTACAGGGACGATGTGTGTAGGTTACTTGCCTCTGAAAATACTCCAAAGGGATCTAGGGTTCGTAGAAGCTCTCCTTGGGCAGTCCCAAGAAGCCTCTAGAAACGTCTTCCTCCGGGTTCTTGATCAGTCTCCTCAGCAAGCCAAGGTCGGGGAACTCTTCCTCGATGTTCCAGCTACCTCCTTGTTGCAGTAGAACGCCGAGAACACCTTCACACTGATGGATCCGAGCTTGCAAAGTCCAGCTTTTCTCACAGACCAGAACTAGGTTTTCTTCTTCTCCTCTTTGCAAAGTGCCAAAGAGAGCTCTGGGGTTTGCAAGGGGAGGTTGGTTTAAAGGAGAGGGGTCTCTCCTTTCCCGCAGGGGTGATGTGAGGCCTTCAAAGCCGTTGGGGATAACTCCCCAATGGCTGGGGTTGCTTGTCCCCGGAAATTCGGGCTCTGCATGCATGCATGTCAGAGATCTTAACGTCCACATCCATGGACGTTGGCTTAAGTATTAGCGTCCATCGATGTGGACGCTGGATTAGCATGGGCGTCCATCCATGTGGACGCCAAATGAGTCCTTCGGCCAGAACTCAAAACATGCAGAAAATCCATGCTTAACTTATACCTATATACATGCCATACATATGCTATCATGTACACACTACCACCATGCAATTTATACACTATTTACAACTAATTATACACATGCATACATAAGTATACTAACTAATACGTACGTAGATATGTACATCTATGCATACACAACCATGAATTATTTACACGTAATAAAATAATACACAAAATTCGAGGGCCTTACACCCTCCCCCTTAATTAAACTTCGTCCTCGAAGTTTAAACAAACTACTCAAACAAACGGGGGGTAATTCTTCTTCATCGCATCCTCAAGCTCCCAAGTAGCCTCCTCTCGCGAGAAGTTCCGCCATAGAACTTTCACTGACGCAATACTCTTGTTCCAGAGGTGCTGAACCTTCCGGTCAAGAATAGCTACTGGTTGCTCCACATACGACAAATCTGGCTGAATGTCCACTGGCTCATTACTGATCACATGAGATGGATCTCGGACATACTTTCTGAGCATAGAAACGTGGAAAACGGGATGAACACTAGCTAAAGCTGGGGGAAAGCTAGCTCATATGCCACGCTGCCCAATCGCCTGAGAATCTCATACGGGCCAATGAATCTAGGGCTCAACTTACTATGCCTGCCAAATCTGACGACACCACGAGTAGGTGATATCTTCAAGAAGACATGTTCACCCACCTCGAACTCCAAATCCTTCCTCCTGTTGTCGGCATAGCTCTTCTGCCTATCCTGTGTCGCAACAAGCCTCTTCCTGATAAGCTGGACTTATCCGAAGTCTCCTGAACTAACTCCGGACCGATCAGCTGCCTATCACCAGTCTCCTCCCAACATAAAGGAGATCTGCAAGTCCTCCCATACAACGCCTCAAATGGAGCCATACCAATACTCGCATGAAAGCTGTTGTTGTATGCGAACTCCACTAGAGGTAGATGACGCTCCCAATCATCCTTCCAATCCAGTACACACGCTCTCAACATATCCTCGAGCGTCTGGATAGTCCTCTCGGACTGTCCATCAGTCTGGGGATGAAACGCCGAACTGAGCTTCAGCTCTGAACCTAACGCATGCTGAAGACCTTTCCACAACCTCGAAGTAAATCTCAGATCTCGATCCGAAATGACGACTTCGGCACACCATGCAATCTAATGATGCTACTGACATACAGTCTAGCCAAGCTCTCAACCGACTGCTTCTTCTTCATCGGTAAGAAATGCGTAGTCTTCGAGAATCTATCTACAACTACCCAAATCGAGTCATTGCCCCTTCTAGATCGAGGCAAACCCGAAACAAAGTCCATAGTGACAGCTTCCCACTTCCACACTGGGATCTCCATCCTTTGCATAAGGCCGGATGGTCGCTGCCGCTCGGCTTTCACTTGCTGACACACTAGACATCGGGACACATAATCCGCCACATCCCTCTTCATGCCGGACCACCAAAAGGACCTCCTCAAATCCTGGTACATCTTGGTGTTACCCGGATGGATAGAGAACCGCGATCTATGAGCCTCCGCTAACACATGCTCACGAACATCTACCAAATCAGGGACACAAACATGGTGATGGAATCTAATCACACCATCCTCATCACGAGCAATGCCCGCCTTGCCCACTAACTCTTGGAGTCTAGGGTCGGCTTTCTATTGCTCGATCACCTCATCCAAAACCGAGGACCTAAGGGATAACTGAGCTACAAAAGCCTGGCATAGCGATGGCTCTAACTCAGTCAACGCGCAAGCCGCATCCTCCAACATCTTCCAGTCCTGCTGGAGAGATGGCCTCTTTCTACTCAGAGCATCCGCTACGACATTCGCCTTCCCAGGGTGATACTGAAGGTCGAAGTCATAGTCCTTCAAGAACTCAATCCATCTTCTCTGCCTTAGGTTTAATTCCTTTTGGGAGAAAAGATACTTCAAGCTCTTGTGGTCGGTAAACATCTCAAATCTGACACCATAAAGATAGTGCCTCCAGATCTTTAGTGCATGAACCACTGCTGCGAGCTCCAAATCATTAGTCGGATAGTTCTTCTCATGCTCCTTCAACTGACGAGAAGCATAAGCCATTACCCTTCTTGCTGCATTAGCACACAGCCTAAGCCAATCCGAGACGCATCCGTGTAGATAGCAAAACCCTCTACACCGCTCGGTAAGACTAACACTGGAGCTGACGTGAGCTTAGTCTTCAACAATTGAAAACTACTCTCACATTTCTCGGACCAAACAAACTTCACTCCCTTCTGGTGAGCTGAGTCAATGGGGCGGCGATGGATGAAAATCCCTCAATAAATCGCCGATAGTAACCAGCCAAACCAATAAAGCTACGAATCTCCGAAGGTGTCTTGGGAGTCTCCCAATCCATAACTGCCTGGACCTTTGCTGGATCAACTGCTACACCAGTACAGAGATAACATGCCCGAGAAAATGAACCTCGCGCAACCAGAAATCGCACTTGCTGAATTTAGCATACAGCCTGTGCTCACGAAGAACCTCTAACACTACCCTCAAATGCTGACGGTGTGTGGCCTCATCCGGAGAGTAGACCAGCACATCATCAATAAACACTACAACAAAGCTATCTAAATACGGCCTAAACACCCTGTTCATGAGATCCATGAACGCTGCAGGGGCGTTGGTCAATCCGAAAGGAAGAACCAAAAACTCATAATGTCCATAACGGGATCTGAATGCCGTCTTGGACACATCCTCACTCCGAATCCTCAACTGATGATAACCAGATCGCAAATCAATCTTAGAAAAGACTGATGCATCTTGCAACTGGTCAAACAAATCATCAATACGAGGTAAGGGATACCTGTTTTTCACTGTCACTTGGTTTAGCTTCCTGTAGTCAATGCATAACCTAAGTGACCCGTCTTTCTTCTTGACGAATAATACAGGTGCGCCCCAAGGGGAAACACTAGGGCGAATAAATCCCTTATCTAGCAACTCTTGCAACTGCCTCCTTAACTCGGCTAACTCGCAGGTGCCATCCGATATGGAGCCTTCGAGATAGGAGAGGTGCCCGGAAGCAACTCTATGGTGAACTCTATCTCTCTATCCGGTGGCAAACCAGACAAATCATCGGAAAAAACGTATGGAAAATCCTGCACTACATCAATCTCTGCAAGAGTAGGTGACTCATCAGCCTTAGGTACTAATACCATGCTGGTAAGAAAAGCGTCACAACCCTTGTATACCATGCGCATCGCCTTCATGGCAGAGATGACCAACTTTCCCGCCAAGTCCTTGGCAAGGGATGAGAAAACTCGTCCTTACCAGGAATGCAGAAAACAATCCTCTTCCCACGACAATCTACTAACGCATAGTGCTCCTCTAGCCAATCCAGACCAAGAATAGCATCATAGTCCTTCATCTTAGCAAGAAGAAACACCTTCTAGGACTCTATCCTCAATGCACACAGGTAACGACGGAATACACTTCCTAGTCGATACCGTACCCACAGGGGTGTGCACAGACAAAGGGACCTCTAAATCCTCAGACTCTACGCCTGACTCTAGGGCTAGCTGCCTAGCGAACCGCTCAGAAATGAACGAGTGAGTAGCACCCGTATCAAACAAAACCCGAGCGTGTACACCTAGAAGTAAAACCGTACCTTCGGTGACATGCTCCGCCTGCTCGGCGTCCTCGCGCGCTAAAGCAAACACTCGAGCTGGGGCTCGAGGCCTTCCTGGTCTTCCTGTAGCTGGTGCTGGTGCTGCTACCACTGCTGAGGCTGGCGCTCCGCGCTGGACTCCCTGCTGAAGTCTCGGACAATCCTTGATTTTGTGGTCGCTACTTCCGCACTTCAAGCACTTTCCCGCAACCATCCAACATCGGAACCACCATGTGTCTTCCCACAGTGGGGACACTCTTCTTCACACCAGGGGAACGTACATAAGGTACCTGAGTACTGCAACTGCTACTAATCGCTGCTGAGTTTGGTACACCACTTTCTTCTTATCCTGGCGCTGGAACGTAGCCGCAGGTCTCTTCTGCGAAGCCTTCTTCTCTTCAAGGTATTGCTCCATCTCACCTTCTCCTGCCTACAAGCAGCGCTAAGGGCCTCGTCCAAGTGCGATGGTCGAACGCCACTAGCCTCGTCCTAGTGATGGCTTCAGTCCCATCACGAACTTCTTTCTTTGCTTTCCTGTGCTCATCTGTCACGATATGAGGTGCATATTTAGATAGTTCTGCAAACCTTGCCTCATACTCTCAGCACGGTCATGGAGCCTTGAGTCAAAGAGAGGAACTCCTGCTCCATCCGATCTTGAATATGCTCGGGGACGAACTTGGCCCGAAAGAGCCTCACGAACTCGCCCAAGCAACATCAACCGCACCGTCCTCAAACCGGTACATAGTAATGAAGCCCACCATACATCAGCTCTCTCCTGCAGTACACCGTTCATAAGCACCATCTAAACAAATCTAACTTAACAGAACATACAACATACAAACTAACACATACCTGAAGCATATAGGTGGCTAAAGTAACCTTATCCTCATCCGCACACCTATAGCTCGGAGATCTTTTCATCTCCCTCATCCAACTCTCAGCTAGTACAGATCGCTCTCCCCCTTAAAAGAGGGTGGTAGCATCCTCTTGAATCTTTCCATGATGGAAGGTCCACCATGGTCCTGAGTGGAACTGGAGCCTGCTACATCAATCAACAGCAATATGCATTCAACATATCATCACACAATTAACAAAACAAACTACTCTTGAATTAATTATGCCAACCTGAGCCTCCAACTGAGCCTGGAGTGCAGCCTGGGTGTGGGCCTGCGTCTGCATGCCTGCACTAGACCTGCATGAACACTCCATAATCCACTGGCATGGAGGGGGAAGTACAGGACCCTGAGGTGCCGGGCCTGCTGCTCAGCCCGCTCCTCACGTCTCTGCTCGTCCTCACGAGCAAGAGCACCCCACGTCACCTCTCGAAGCCATGGCTGCAATAAATTTCAGCCACCATTAGAGCTACGTTATTTATTTTTTTCGAACCATTTTCTTATCTATTTTTCATTTATTATTAATCAATTCTACACATGTGGACATTCTATGAAGATTAGCATGTAATGAAAATGATGATTCATGTATATTTATGTATAATCTCAATCGGTCGCTCTCTGATACCAATCCCTGTGACGACCCTCATTATACCGGTACGGTTATACAACCCACGTCGGTATAGTGAACGTAATCACAGTGGGACATTTACCCAAACAATAACATACGATTGAGATACACATTATAAACAGAGTAGCGGAAGTAAAAGAACCAAATTCATTACATAATGTTCTATTACAATGCCTTGTTACATACATGGAAGCAAATCACTCTACAACTCCGTCAAGCTACTCCCCGCGCTCGGAGTCACTCTCCACGGTCTCCTCCAAAGGTGTATCACCTACTAAACCTGTACGCCGAAGCAAGTAATGAGTCTAAAAGACTCAGCAAATAACACCACACATATCATATATGCATATCATAGTAGGTTTTACATTCTATTTCACAAGCAAACATATAGCATGCTTGACATTTATAAAAGACAACCTATCATGGTAATTTTACCAAGTAAACACATGGTTCATGATTTCAGATTTTCAAAATAAAACGTCCTATTACATGCTTCCTACTTATTCCATCACATAAAGTTTTACCTCCAATTAAGCGAAACATGAGAGCAACCAAACATGGTGTGCTTACATACATGAAAGGAGACCTCCTATCATGATTTCTACACATTCTTACACATGCACATTGTCATTTTATACACTTTTAGCTTGCTGTTTTGGCATGAATTAGAAGTTCACAACAAATCACATGAGAGCTACAATCTCAATTACTATATCATGGTGACGCTTAAATATGGAAACATTTGCACATAAGTAAGAAATGCTACTAGCATGGATTCTACGCATTTGTACACATGTAAACATTTTCATAACTACAATTAGGTTGCTGTTATGACACAAGTTTAACATTAACATATGGATCACCATTTCATCATCCATTAACATATCATGGATCACCATTTCACATCCAATACATTAGTTTCACATAGTTCACTTCTTTACACATTGTCACATTTCACATATTCACACTACACAATTTACACATGATCACATTCACATTTCACATTTTCACATTTTACACTTTAGTGCCGTGACACATAGTCCAAACCACCATAAGAAGGACACATACACATCACATACACATAGACGCCACCTAGGCAATACAGTGACGACTCTTGGACTGCGCAGACCGGGAGAATAAGTCTCCACCCTAACCAGTGGTACTTGTCCACCTCCAAGATTTCATCCTAATGCCCTTAGGATCTTAACACATTGAACCTTCCCATGGGAACTTTTCCATGGTACGGTTCCACAGCCCTCTATGGAAGCAGTATCACACTTGGCACAGTCTTACACATTACACATAACGATTTTTACACACATTTTTACACATGGCGCACACACACACCTTTACATTCTCTCATTAACACATGGCTCTGTTTTCCTAGCATGATACTACAGATGACAGAAATTACACATTCAGTAAGTTACATAAATCAGGTTGCACGCGCATTTCAAATCATTTTCACAATAGCATGCATTATTTACATATTTTCGTATGGAAGTTTCATATTGCATTCTACAGTTGTCCAACAGCCTGAAAATTTAACCACATGCTGATTACATGGTTTATGACCTCACATGCAAATTTCACATTTTTCTGACTCATAATGCAATTACAGAAAATTAGATATCAATCCTCATATCATTCGTAATTCAATTTATCATGGCACACCACATGAATATTCAGTTTAACAGTTCGTAGTCCTGAACCCAACATACACAACACCACAAGAAATTTTTCCCGAATTTATTACACAACACACAATTATAGGAGATTTTTACATCCATTTCAGAAATTTCAGTAAATCATGTGATCATGGAGAAATTCCCAGAAATTCAGAGCACAAACTGAACACCCACTCATGGTCTAACAAAATTAGGGCATCCAAATTCCCACATCATTGAATAGTGGGGGAAAACATACATGGCTATTTCTTCCACATGCATTTCAATAACTAATACTCTACCATTCACAACAAAATGCACAATAATTCTCCCACATACCACATTAACTGGTATACCCTATATATAGAAGTTACATTATATCCTCATTGCGAAAACACATCGAAAATAGTCATATATCAGGAAGAACAACTCACTGTTCTGTCCTGAAGAACTTAACGGCGGTCTCTGGCCGTTCAAGGAGTTGGACGGTAAGATCTCTGGACGCAGACTGGAGATCTTGGTGGCAAGGGGCCTTGACGCCAAGTTCCTGTATGTGCAGGAGCACAGACCGAGCTCCCTTTACAAGAAGAATGGGGGATCTAGGACACGAGGAAAAATGTGTAAAAATAAGAAAACCCTACTAGACATCTACAGGGACGATGTGTGTAGGTTACTTGCCTCTGAAATACTCCAAAGGGATCTAGGTTCATAGAAGCTCTCCTTGGGCAGTCCCAAGAAGCCTCCAGAAACGTCTTCCTCCGGGTTCTTGATCAGTCTCCTCAGCAAGCCAAGGTCGGGGAACTCTTCCTCGATGTTCCAGCTACCTCCTTGTTGCAGTAGAACGCCGGGAACACCTTCACACTGATGGATCTGAGCTTGCAAAGTCCAGCTTTTCTCACAGACCAGAACTAGGTTTTCTTCTTCTCCTCTTTGCAAAGAGCCAAAGAGAGCTCTGGGGTTTGCAAGGGGAGGTTGGTTTAAAGGAGAGGGGTCTTACCTTTCCCGCAGGGGTGATGTGAGGCCTTCACAGCCTTTGGGGACAGCTCCCCAATGGCTGGGGTTGCTTGTCCTCAGAAATTCGGGCTCTGCATGCATGCATGTCAGAGATCTTAACGTCCACATCCATGGACGTTGGCTTAAGTATTAGCGTCCATCGATGTGGACGCTGGATTAGCATGGGCGTCCATCCATGTGGACGCCAAATGAGTCCTTCGGCCAGAACTCAAAACATGCAGAAAATCCATGCTTAACTTATACCTATATACATGCCATACATATGCTATCATGTACACACTACCACCATGCAATTTATACACTATTACAACTAATTATACACATGCATACATAAGTATATTAACTACACGTACGTAGATATGTACATCTATGCATACACAACCATGAATTATTTACACGTAATAAAATAATACACAAAATTCGAGGGCCTTACATGACTAGCTGGCTTGCAACAGGAAGAACACCAAATAGTCTTGGCGTTGCAGAACAACCATGAGAGCTCTACAAACTACTAGACGCCACTATCCTAACCACTGTTTTCCCCTCTGCTCTAGTGTTACTGTAACCTTTTGACTGTTCGATTGTGGTTTGGTTGGCTTTTGGGCCAATGTGTGTAGTTTTGGGTGGTGTTTTGAGGTTTGGCAAGTTGTGTGGGTGTTGTGGGCCGAAAATCCAGGTCCAATAGACCCACTGGTTCTCTATTTGAGAACGCAATGGGGGAGGGCATCACGTTCAGAACATGTCCCCCACCTACGTCCCGTTCTCCCTATCCCTTGTTTTCGATCTTCAACTGTCTGCGCGACGCGTGGCGCACACGTGGTTGACGCGTGGTGTCAGATTCTGGAAAGTGTCAACCTGGGCCGTTGCATTCTTAACGCGAAGGCCTGTTGCATCGCATTCCCAACTCTGACTGTTTAATGGGCTGTAGGTTGGCCAAACAGAGCAGAGAGCTCTGTTTGTCCAAGGAGATGGTTTTTTAAAGGTTTTCTGGGCGATTCGACCCTGACATTCGCGGTTTGGGATGTTATTGACACGAGGAGGCTGTTTAGAGCGTGGGAAATGCCAACGATTAGAGTTCTTAGTGTTCTTTGCGTTGGTAGGGAGATTCTCCTCCGTTGATCTTCCTTTATGCATGGTTTGATGGTTTAGAGCTATGAAAAAGAGGTGAGTGGTATGCATGATAGTGTAATATTTTACAGCTTTATAAATGATCATAGTAGGTAAAATAGTGTGTTTGTGGAGTTTTTGGTGCAGGTTTCTCTAGATTGGCGTTCAGTCTGTGAACGTGACAGACTTGGTGGTCGCATTCTGAATGTGACAGACTTGGTGGTCGTGTTCTGAATGCGACGGACCGACCTAATGTATTCACATTGAGAACATCATTCCGGGGTGTCACGTTCATAACGCGACACTCAACTATGTTGCGTTCATGAGTCCAAGGCTTAATGGACTAGTTTGAGGTTTGTGGGTCTTGTAGAATTTAATTACAAGTATGTGGTTACTGGTAAAAGGTCTATGATGGTACAGTAAAAGTTTTGGACATCGTGTTTGATGATCAGTCCATCTCCATATAATTTGTTATTTATTATATGTATTTTTGGTGATTAACAAAACCCTGAAAACTAACATCATTTTCTGAAGTTTATCAACACGTATCAAATTAAACAAACTCAGTAAGTTATCTACACTCACTCTAATTTGAAGTTCATTGCATATGATTTGTCTAAGTATACATCGACTTCTATTAAAAGCTTACATCAATTACTATTCTGTTTCTACATCGATTTCACTCAAATAATGACTACCTTGTTAAAACATCGATTTTAGAAACAAACATCGATTTCACTTAAGTATCGACTTCATATTAGAACATCAATTTCAGCTTAAACATCGATTTCGCTTCTACATCGATTTCACTTAAACATCGATTTCATGTAGAACATTGACTTCACTTAAAACATCGATTTCGGTTCTACATCGACTTTATTCAAAACATCAATTTCGTGTAGAACATCAGCTTCACTTAAAACATCAATTTTGGTTCTATATCGACTTTACTCAGAACATCGATTTCATGTAGAACATCGACTTCACTTAAACATCGATTTCGTTTCTACAACGATTTCATTTAAACATCAATTTTGGTAGAACATCGATTTCATATGAAACATCAACTTCACTTAAACATCAATTTTGTTTCTACAAGGATTTCATTTAAACATCGATTTCGGTAGAACATCGATTTCATATGAAACATTGACTTCACTTAAAACATCGATTTCACTCAAACACTGATTTCATTAGAACATCGATTTCATTAAAACATCGACTTCAATTAAACAATGATTTCATACAGAACATCGACTTCTCTACTTTTACATGGATTATGTTCACATCGACTTCATGACAACATGGATTACATTTTCACATGGATTAAGACTATATCTCAACATCGATTTCATATTTACATCGACTTTCATTGTACACAGACTGTTTCTAAAACATCAACTCTCTTTTATATCGATTATGCTTTAGACAGTTGATGAATATTTCTGTTATAATCATTCTAGATAATTTTGAGTACATTTCATCCTTCATAATATTCAATATATTTAAATCACTGTGGATTTCAAACCTTCCCGCGAATCATGTTGTATCCTGTGCTCTCTAACATTTATTGTATTGGTACAATATCTCTGCACGAAATATCTCTTTGCTTACCATACTCATGTCACATAAAGTAAAGCTTTATAGGATGATAGAATGGAACTTCCTGTTTGGTATATCTTCTTCAGCACTACTACTAACGTTGACTGACAGTTGAGACACCTTCAAGTTGTCTATACTTCAGCATTAATTGTGTGTAGGTTTCTGGTGGTCTTAGACGTTGCAACGATAAGACTTGTCAATCTGACAGAAGCAAGAAGAGATCCAGATAATATTCCTCTGTGTATGTGTCTATCCCAACATTAAATGGCTGCAGGTTCTCTTGCTCCCTACATCGGACCAAACACATCTAATGTTCATGAAGATGAGACAATGGATACTTCAATGGTTCAAATCTTTCAGAGAAGATAAATAGAAGACTGGTGACTTCATGAACATAACTTTTTTGAACAGTTTGAACACCTTAGTCGCCTTGAAGAAAAAGAAAGAAGAGCTTGCTCCTCCATTCGAATCAGTCTTCAGCTCTAGCTTTCCATAGCAACTTGTTCCAGCCTTTGAGAGCTTGTGTAGATCTGAGAGACCCTCATTCTGTGTAAACCTTTGTCTCTCAGATTCAGCCTCAGATCAAGCAATCTCTATAAGCTTGGTCTAGGAGCCATCCACTCTTTACTCATTTTTCCTGAGCGTTCCTCTTCGTGTGTGTGAAGAGTAGACCTACTGTGAAGTGGGTGTTTGTTCCCTTTGGTAAGAAGGAAGACCTGTTGCATCAGGTGGTGTAGTGCCTCTACGTGTAGAGAAAAGAAGGCCAGCTGCGGCTGGATGTGTAACTGTCCTTAAGGGGGACTGTACCCTTGTTTAGTGAAATCCCAAGTTGTTGCTTGGGGACTAGACGTAGGACTCCTTGTGACAGGAGATCTGAACCAGGATAAAATCCTTGTTGTCTGTGTGTGTATGATTTTATTGTGTCTTTATTTTAGACCAACTCTAACCATCGAACTTAGTGTCTTCTATCAAAGCGTTTTATTTACATGAATATTCTAAAAGAAATTTTTAGCAATCCATTCACCCCCCCCTCTGGGCTTGTAACCTGGTCAACAAGTGGTATCAAAGCCAAGTCTCTTCGAGTAAGTGGATCTCACGATCTGAAAAGCAAAGATAAATGGCAGCCCAAGGTCATGCAGAAGGGCAATCCGTCAACAGACCTCCTCTATTCGATGGTGAAGACTACAACTACTAGAAGACGAGGATGAAGTTCTTCCTTTAAGGACTTGATTTCCAACTATGGACAATAATCAAAGACGGAGATCTGAAAGTAACTAACGCCAAAGATAAATGGACAGATGAAGATAAGATGAAAGTGTCCCAAAACAGCAAAGCAAAGAGTATATTGTGTTGTTCACTGAGCAAGAAAGAGTTTAACAGGATATCAGCATGTAAGTCAGCCAAAGAGATGTGGGATAAGCTGAGGCTCACTCATGAAGGAACTGACAAGGTAAAAGAAACAAGAATTGATATATTGGTTGCTCAATATGAGAGGTTCCAAATGCAATCAGGAGAATCCATCTCCCAAATGTACAGTCGATTTACAGACATTACAAATGGTTTGGTCGGGCTAGGAAAGACCTATGAAACAAGAGACATGGTGAGGAAAATATTGAGATCCTTGCCAACTTCATGGACTCCAAAGGTAACCGCCATAGAAGAAGCTAATGATCTCAGGAGAATGTCCCTAGAGAAACTCATTGGATCTTTAATGGCTCATGAGATAAACATGGAAAGGCTGGGAGAATCTTCCAGTAAGAAGAAGCACAACAATGCCCTCAAGGCTACAAAAAATACTTCTGAAGATGAGTCAGAAAGTGAAAAGAGTGATGATAACAGTGAAGATGAAGAAGCTTTTCTCTCCAGACGACTGCAACACATTCTAGCTAAGAAGAAATATCAGTCAGGAAGAAGGTACTTTAAGAAAGGTAGAGAATTCAAGAGATCTGAATCCATATGCTATGAATGTAAGCAGCCTGGACATCTCAAGGCTGAGTGTCCAAAACTAAAGAAGACTAAATTCAAGAGAAAGGATAACATGAAGAAGTTTAAGAAATATAAGAAGAAAGCCATGGCTGCTGCTTGGAACAATGAGAGTGACTCAGACAGTGAGTCGAGCTCCAGCGAAGAAGAAGAAGAAAATGGCCAATTTCTTCTTTTACATCTTGCAATGAATCTGATTCTGATAGCTTAGAAGATGCTTTCAGTGAATTATATAGTAAATATAAAGACGTTTGTAAGCAATTAAATCTGTTAAGAAAAATTATGCATGCCTTGAAATAACTAACTCAGATTTAAAATCAGAAATTGAACAATTAGAAAAACAAATTTCTGAACTGAAAAGAAGAAATGAACTGTTATGTGAAGATGTAAAAACTAAAAATGAAAAGATATCAAATCTAGAAAGTCAGGAAACCAGAAGTAAATTTAAAAATGAAATTAACATACTAACAAAAGATAATGAATACTTTACAGCCACAATTGAAAAATTACAAATGGAAGATCCTCACTAATACTAAAAGGAGCAAGAAGATCAGGAAAGAAAAAGTATGGAATCGGATATACTTCACCAGAGAATGAAGAAACAGTTATTCACCCTAAAATATATCCAATGCCAAAATTTGTAGCTGAACAAAATCCTAATTATAAATTAAACACTAATAAAATAATAAAGCAAACAAAACAGTAAATAATATTTCATGTTGCACTTATTGTAACAAACTAGGTCACACCAAAATTACCTGTACAACCAAACATCTAAAATGGATTCCGAAAAGAAACTGTGTAGATGCTAACCAACCAGGACCCAAAAGAACTTGGGTACCTAAAGTTCATTGATTTATTGCAGGGAAATCTTAGAGCATCAAAATGGTATTTGGATAGCAGGTGCTCAAGGCATATGACCGGCAACAAAATGTTATTTTTATCCATTAAGATGAATAAGGAACAGTCACTTATGGAGATAATGGTAAAGGATCAGTGGTTGGTTGTGGATCAATTGGAAGCAAAGATAAGATATTGATAGAAGATGTTATCTGCGTTAAAAGACTCAAGCACAATCTAATCATCATCAACCAACTATGCGACAAGGGTCATCAGATCAAATTTCAGGAATCTAAATGTCTGATCATTAAGGATGGAACAACTATTTTTGAAGCCTGCAAAGAGAAAAATCTGTATGTACTACATCTAGAAGAGTTGAAGAATCAAGATATTTGTCTGACAGCAAGCAAAGAACAGAATGCTGAACTTTGGCACAGAAGACTAGGTCATTGCAGCTTGGACGTAATCAGAAAACTCATCAAACATGATCTAGTGGAAGGTCTATCGAAGATGAATTCAAGACTAGACAATATCTGTGAACCATGTGCAAAAGGAAAGCATGCAAAATCCTCCTTCAAATCCAAAACAATGGTCACCACCTCCAAACCACTAGAACTGCTTCATATGGACTTGTTTGGACCAATGAGAACAACTAGTTTGGGAGGAAAGAATTTCGGATTTGTTATAGTTGATGATTATTCCATATTTATATGGGTATCATTTCTTGAGAGAAAAGATAACACCTTTGATAGCTTTGTGAAGTTTAGTAAGTTAGTTCAGAAAGATAAGAAATACAATATTATAAGTATTCGATCAGATCATGGAGGAGAGTTTCAAAATGACAGGTTTGTAGAATTCTGTGATGATCTGGGGATAGAACACAATTTCTCAGCACCAAGAACACCACAACAAAATGGAGTAACTGAGAGGAAGAATAGAACACTTCTGAATATGGCAAGAACAATGTTATTTAAGTATAATCTTCCAAGATATTTCTGGGTAGAAGCCATCAATATAACTTGCTACATAATTAATAGAGTCATGATCAGACCCATTCTGAAGAAGATTGCATACGAACTATACAAGCAAAAGAAGCCCAAGATCAGCCATCTCAGAATATTTGGATGCCCATGCTTCATTCACAACAATGGTAAGAGAGATATTGGTAAGTTGGATACAAAATCAGATGAAGGTATTTTTATGGGGTATACTTCTAAACCCAAAGGATATTGTAAGACCCGGCTTTCGGGCTTCTCGGCTTCCCGACTTTTCGTTCGGTGTCTTGGATGACTGGCCACTAATGCGTCCGGGCTGGGCGAAGCGTTAGTGTCACGTCGTGGGTGTTCGACGCGACAGTCATCCTTGTCGCGACGAGCTTGTGCGTCTCCGTCGCGTCTTCGTGTCGCGCCTGGTCAACGGGTCACGACAGTGTTTCGTCGCTTCGATCGTCTGGTAGCTGTCAGGGTGGCAGGTGTGTCAGTACGACCTGTCGCGGTGTCCCTGTGGGACGCATTCTTGTCACAGTGCATTGACCCGTCGCGTTAAGGACCCGCCCCGTCGCGTCTTGGGTGCCGAAGGCTTAAGGCCATGGCTGGCGACTCTTCTTCTCTTTCTTCTTCCTCTTCCCTTTCCTCTCCTCTGGCGGTGCTCCACCTCCCTCTCTTCCCTTTGTGCGTTTCAGGTGAGGAGGAGGGCCGTGAGTGGTGTCTCGGCGTCGTAGAGCTTGCGTGGAGCGAGGAGGAGGTGGCCAATCTGACGTGAAGGGCCCCCAATGGGTTTGGTTCTTCGATTAAGGTAGGGATTTCTTGTACTCTTCTCGATCCAAGTGGATTGGGAGATTCTCGTGCTTTCTAGTTAGTTTGGATAGCTTCTCCATGCTCCCCTCCCCCGTGTGGTATGTGTGTGGCTTGTGGGCGGCCCTGGGATGGAGCATCCCGTGGGTCTACCTCTCTGCTGGTGTCGCGACCGTAGTGCGCGTCGCGACACCAGAAGAGGCGTCTGCCCAGTTGGGCGCGACCTTATCGCGACGCATTTTCCAGTCGCGATAAGGATCGCTGTCGCGACATGTGTTCCTGTCGCGATAGGGTTTGTTGTCACGACGCTTTGCCTCGTTGCGATAGGGTTGCTGTCGCGGTGCCCTTCCCCGTCGTGATGGTATCACGACGGCCTAGGGGGACGCAACAGTACCTGTGTTGCCTCAGGTGTTTCCGTGGTTCCGGTTGGAGTGTCGGTGTGTGCCCCAGGGCTGGCTTGCCCTTAGGACCTTCAGGTGGGGAACGCGACAGGTTGCCTCGCTGCGTTCAATTACTGAAGATGACACCTTCGTGGCTGCGTCCTGGCAGCGGTGCCAAGATGGTCACGTCTGTCTAATAATCAATTGACCGACAGTCAATCGATTATTAGCAGAGCAATGCTTTCCGTACCGGCTGGTGGTGTTCCGAGGTTCTAGCTTGTTCATGCGTGCCTTGGTTGGCCGATGGCCCTCTTGAGGGTTCGTGCGTGCCTCGTGCTGGCTGGGCTTGTCGTGGGTTACAAGCTAGCGGTTCGGCATGGTTCTTTTTATGCTTGCCTTGCCTGTTCGCCCGGTGCTTGGCACTTGAGGGCTTGTCCCATTCAGAGGTTGTCTCTGTTGCCTAGGACCCCCATCTTCGAGAGCCTGTTGAGGGAGTGCTCTGGGCTACGAGCATGCTCGAGTTGGCAGCCAAGTTGGCAGACTCTAGAGCAAAGGGGAAAACGAGGTTTGGACAGTGGCGCCGAGTTGTTTGTAGAGCTCTCTTGGTTGGTCTGGGACGCCGAGGCCGGCTTGAGTTCTTCCCGGCGTAGACCAGTCAGTCTTTCTTCTCACTGCCTCGCCCTGCGTTGGTTTCGAAGCCGCGTAGGGAGGTCAGGCATAAGGCCGCAGCTTGGCCAGGCTGCGGTGGTGCGTGAGTTCTTGTGGTGTTATGTGGCGGCTCTATCCCGCTCTTCCGGGGAGGCGGAGGCATGAGCCAGGCTGGCGAGCAGAGGGCGTGGACGGCGTGTCCCCCCTCTTGGCTGCTAGTGGCGGTGGCTTGGTTGCTATTGTTGTGACGACGTTTCCTCATGATGTTTCCAAGTGTTATCTGTTGCCCTTGCCTGCACGGCGGTTATAGCCTGGCTGTGCCTAGTTTCTGTAGGTGTCGTTGGTCTGGCCTTGTGCGGACCCGTGCTACTGGTGGTTTCCATTTTGGTGTTCTCTCAGTTCCGTAGTCCGTTCCTTGGTGCCAGTCCATGGTGGCACCGACGTGTGTGGTTTCCCGACCTCGCGGTGTGTCTGGGGTCCGGGGTGGTTCTGCTTGTGGGCCCTCGACCTTATGGAGGTCTGAGGTGGTCGTGCTTGTGGTGAGACGTCGTTCTCACTTGGTTGTTGCGTGGTCTCGTGGGTGTGCCGAGGGTTGCTTCCGCTTAGTGCCTGACTCCATTGGTTTCTGTGGGAGTCGTGTGTGTGTCACGACCTTGGTTGGTGGTCGTGGTGTTGCACTGTTCTGTTCCACTGCTTTGTAGTACCCTGCTGTAGGTGTTCCTCGCTTTACATCTTTCTAGTGTAGTTTCATGTTTTCGGAGTTCCTGTTGCTCTGGCCGATGAGGGACTGGTAATCCCTACTGGGCCTTGTTCGCGAGGCTCACTCCCCCTACTCTCTTCAGCTAGGGGCTCCTCGTCGCGGGAGCTCGGTGTCGGACGGGCTGCGGAGGTGGCTGTGGCGCCGTGTGTTGTCAGCAATAGTGAGAGCGAGTTTTGTGAGCTATTGTACCTGAGTGAGTTGAGAGTCGTGCTTTGCAAGTTCTCGGGGTATGCCCCTTAAGGACTGCACCTTTCTTCTTGTACCTGTGCTTTTATTTAGGACACGTTGTACAATTGTTATATTGTTATAGTTATTTAAATTCAGTGCATATCTCACTAGACTATTTCTTCTAACCCTTCCGGGTCTTCGAATCCGTGGGTGGCGACGCAAACTTCGGGGTCCCTGGCGGGGGTCCAGAAGGTCGGGTCGTTACAGATATAGAGTCTTTAACAAGAGAAGTTTACTAATTGAACAAAGTGTACATGTTATTTTTGATGAGTCTAACCCTTTCTTGAGAAAGGAAATTGGTAGTGATGATGATGCAGAAAACCTTTTCAAGAAATTGAAGGAAGCAACCATCAAAGACGATGAAGATCCACCCTTGGAAGAACTGCAACAAAAAGATATCATCTATGATGATCTTCCAAAGGAATGGAGATACAAAAAGGATTACCCAAAAGATTGCATCATTGGAGATCCATCCGTTGGGGTAAGAACTAGAGGTAATACCATTCCTTGTGATTACTTAGAATTTGTCTCTCAAATAGAGCCGAAGACAGTCAATGAAGCACTATCTAATGAATCTTGAATTTTAGCCATGCAAGATGAACTTAATCAGTTCAAGAGAAATCAGGTCTGGTCCCTTGTTTCTAGACTATCAGATCATCCTGTGATTGACACCAAATGGATGTTCAGGAACAAATTGGATGAAGCTAGTGTTATCACTAGAAATAAGGCTAGACTAGTTGCTCAAGGCTATTCCCAAGAGGAAGGCATAGATTTCGATGAAACCTACGCACCAGTTGCTAGACTAGAGGCTATTCGAATCTTGCTTGCTTATGCATCTACACTAGATTTAAAACTGTTTCAAATGGATGTGAAATCATCTTTTTTAAATGGTTTTATAAAGGGGGAAGTTTATGTAGAACAACCTCCTGGTTTTGATGATTCAGACTTTCCAAATCATGTTTTCAAATTGCATAAATCATTATATGGTTTAAAACAAGCACCTAGAGCATGGTATGAAAGACTTAGTGCATTTTTATTAGATCATAGTTTTATTAGAGGTCAAGTAGATAGTACCCTCTTTATTAAATCTAATGCCAAAAATATATTAATTGTACAAATCTATGTAGATGACATTATCTTTGGATCTACTGATGAATCTCTGTGCAAGTATTTTGAAAAGCTAATGTAAGGAGAATTTGAAATGAGCATGATGGGAGAACTCAACTACTTCCTTGGACTACAAATCAAGCAAAGCATTGAAGGAACTCATATCAGTAAGGTAAAATACACCAAGGAACTGTTGAAAAAGTTTGGTTTTGAAAATGCTAAACCACTGTCCACTCCCATGAGTACATCAGTCAGGTTAGATAGTGATCCAGAAGGTAAGAAAGTTGATCAGAAACTTTATAGATGTATGATTGGGTCATTGCTCTATTTAACAGCTAGTAGACCTGATATTTTATTTAGTATATGCATGTGTGCAAGATATCAATCTGATCCTAAGGAATCTCATCAAATATCAGTAAAAAGAATCTTTAGATATCTAGATTATACTCATAACTTAGGTCTGTGGTATCCTAAAACCTGTAAAACTAGCTTAATTGGTTATTCGGATGCTGACTATGCTGGATTTTCTGGTCTTCAAAGAAACAAAACTTAGTAGCTCTATCAACAGCTGAAGCTGAATATGTAGCTGCTGGGAGCTGTTGCACTCAACTCCTATGGATCAAACAACAGCTTGAAGACTATGGACTACACATCAAGACCATTCCGCTATTATGTGACAACACAAGTGCCATAAATCTTACGAAAAATCCAGTGCAACACTCAATGACGAAACATATTGAGGTTAGATATCATTTTATTAGAGATCATGTAGCAAATGGTAATATTAGTATTTCATTTGTAGACACACAAAATCAGTTAGCAGATATATTTACAAAAGCCTTACCTGAAGAGAGATTTATGTCTCTTATAAGGGAACTAGGCATGTGCAATTTGTAACAGACTTATCTGTATAAAACTGAAATAAAATAATCTATTTCAGAATAAGACTTATCTCTCCCCTCTTTATTTAAGTAAATCCATTACGTTTTTGTGCTATCGTTGCCTATTTTGTCGCTTTCCGCATTAACTGCTTTACCGTTTCAAAAGTTACTTTATGTCCTTTCGTTATGATGAAAATCCTTCCCTCACTGGTTCTCTCTCTCTCTCTCTCTCTCTCTCACACACACACACACACACACACACACACACACACACACACACACACACACACACACACACACACACATCTCTTTCGACTCGAAGGTCTGCAAAAACCCTCATCGACTCCAACATTCTTCATCCCTGCTCTCGAAGGTTTTGACTCTTCCTGCTCAATTTTCCCGAGGGGTCTTGTTCTTCTTCCTCCCACGATCCTCCAGAACCCTTCCTTGAAAACTTCCATGGCCGCTTCTGGGAGTTCCGACAGTGTGGGTGGCTACAACGCCGCCTTCCTAACGGTAGAAGAACTTGAGAGATATCATGCAGTGAAGATCAAGATTTGTGGAAACAAGGCTATTGATTTAGATGATTTGGAGAAGCATGGTATGCATAGTGTGATTGAAGCCCTTCAGAGGTTGAAATGGACGGGGATATGTACGGTTTCTGAACCGAGCTACCCGCATCTGGCCAAGGCGTTCTATACCTGTTTTAAATCAAAAGAAGATGGATCTCTTACCTCCCTGGTCAAAGGTAAATCTATTCACATCACACATGACCTGTTGGAGAGGCTGTTTGGAGTTTCAATAGTAGGGCACAGTTTGGTAAACTCTGTAGATATTCACGCTAAGGGCCTCAGGATCATTGGAACAGAATACAAGTTAAAGGATGGGAAAATAGATATAAACCAGTTCAATGCATTCAATAGAATACTGCACTTCATTGTCTGTCAGATTTTGGTACCTCGGAGTGCTACTTTCTCTTCCTGCACAAAAGGAGATGCAGATGTGATGTTTTGGGCCATTCAGAAGCATGATATCAATATGGCACAAATCATAGTTGAAAGAATGAAGTCTGCGACGAAGGTTATTTGGGATAAGAAGAATAAATTGGCAGTATCCCTTCCTTATGCTCACCTGTTTATCAGAATATTCAGACATTTTGAGATTGTTTTGGAAGGAGAACTGATGGAGAAGATGGGTCAGCCTATTCGCACCAGAAATCTGAAGAAGAGTGGATTCTCCTTAGTAGGAAATGTATGGACTAAGATGTCTGTGGCTGAAGGAGAGGCCATCATTGGAGAAGCCTCTACTACTGAAGCTCCACCTGTTCAAGAAGAAGAAGCTGTAGTTAGAGAGGATGAGCCTATTGCTTCAGAAAGAAGGATTGAAGACATTGCACCAAAATTCATTGAGCCCTTTGGGCAATCTTTTGAAAGGGTGATTCCTCCTCCAGATTTTGTACCTCCTGTCATCCAAGAGTTAGTTGCTGAAAGTGTTGCTCACATTGAGGGGGAGCAGGTAGATATTCATTTGGAAGAAACCCCTAGTGTTCCTGTTGTTGAAGCTGTTCTTGAAGAGAGTCATGAAGAATCAATTCTAGAGGTTAGGGCACCAGGTCGATTTGCAGATCCTCATATGGAAGATACTCCTGCTCAGGGGGAGCCTGCTGCTCAGGGGGAGCCTACTGCTAGTGCTCCTGAAGATCAATTCCAAGAAGGTTTAGTTGAAGATTCTTCTGAGGATGATGAGTCAGCTGCCGGCTCTGAAGGAAAAGGAAAAGGTGTTGCCAAAAGTATTCCAATGCTCACCAGAAGGGCACACAATAGATCCCGAAAGAAGAAGATTCATGTTCATCTAGAACCAGTCATTGCTCGGCTGAATTCTCAAGGGGAACTTCTGTGCTCTCTGCAGTTTGATGTAACTTTCATTTTTCTCAGCCAGAGCACTCAAGCTAAAGAGTTTGGAGCAGTCAAGTCTGAGCTCCATGAAGTGAGAAGTGAACTGGGTAGTTTGCAAACCTTGGTAACTGACCATGCACACTTTGTGAGGGAGCACGTATCAGCTCCAGCTCCTCATATTCCATCTGTGTCAGTACCACAAGATGCTGCTGGGCCATCCGAGCCTTCTAAATCAGATCAGCCAGACCAGTCAGTGCTAGCTGAGCCAGCTGCAGGGCCACCAGGGCCATCAGTAGAAGTTTCAGGGCCATCATAGGGGAATCAGGGCCATCTGAAGTAGCAGATGTTGTAGCTGAGCCATCAGGGCCTTCAGAGCAAGTGGAATCAGTGGTTGGGCCATCCGGGCCTCAAGGGATTGTAGAGGAAGCTGCTGTGCCTCCAGGGCCATCTAATCCTCCAGTTCTTCAGATTCCATCCCCTTCCTCTCCACCTGCTTCCTTCACTCCCCCACCTGCTCCAGAACCATCTAAGAAACCCTTTTCCAAACATATTTCTTCTCCTACCCCTTTCCCTGTTGAATCCTCTTCTTCACCTACTTCTTCATCTCCCATTCCTCCTTCAACTTCTGAGGCACCTCCTGCCTCTTCTTCTGGTCCCTCTTCTGCTGGTCCCTCCTCTGCTGGACCATCTACTCAACCTCCTCCCACTTCATCCTTCTCCTCTCTTCATCCACCTACTCCACCATCTTTCATCACTCTCATTCCTGAGGGTGCCAGTATCATTCGCCATATTGTGCAAGATATCAAAGATGAGTTTGAAGAAGCCATCCTTCGCACAATTCTATCTATCTCTACTCATATTCATAGGACTGATTCTCAGCCCTCTCCCAGTACTGCCTCCAAGAAAAGGAAAGTCTCTAAAGAGCTTGTTTTCCCTTCCTCTCAAGTTCTCTTTCCTCCTCTGTGGTACTCTCTTTCAGTTTTCCACAGAAGGAAGTCCCTATATTCTGAATATCTTCAAAAATGCTCCTTTGTAGCAACTTTTGGCCTCCCTTACCTCATTCTCTCTGAACACCTCAATCTTATTCTTCCTATCTCTCTTATACCTAAGCCTGACCAATCCAAAATCTTGTCTTCAGCCGAGTCCAAGACTGAGAATCAGTGGGCCAAGGCTAATAAAGCTCTCTACAAGAAGTTTGAGGTTGCCAGGGCCAACACATTTCCACCCTCAGACCATCCTCTCACTCTGTCTGAGTGGTTTGTCTGTCAACACAGATCCACCTAGGGTCCTTTCATTCATAAGGAGATCAAACTGGTTAGATAGTTCCAGATGTATCAAGATTACTGCTTTGTCAATCGCCTTCTAGAAGTTCAGCTTGGCCAGTTCAGGGCAGCTATCACACTTCTCCACACAAAAAACCCAGTAAATGTCCCTTTTCAGGTTGATTTTGCCACCGTGAAGATGCCTGCTATAACGGCCCTGGATATCTATACCCAATAAGGGTCCATATCCAGATCCGTCTCCCGCGAACGGACCGAAGTCTCGCAAGGATAGCTTGTACACGAGTCCAAGAAGAATATAAAAGACAAACCACAACAGTAAGAGACACAAGAAAGGATATGTGCTCATAACTGCATAAACAATTTACAACTGTCTCATTACATTATTACATGTCCAAATTAAGAAGAGTACAACTACCTGGGGCATACCCCGAGGGAGGACAAGCTCGCACAACTCTACTAACACTACTGCTGGTGGTACAAGTTTGTCACAACACCTCCTCAAGCGACACCAATGGTAAACCCTGAAAAGAACTATAAGGGAGTGAGCCTCAACAAGTCACTGGCTCAGTAGGGAACCACCCAAAACCACAAACAACGCA
Organism: Colocasia esculenta; assembly: GCA_014218235.1. Classification (NCBI taxonomy): domain Eukaryota; kingdom Viridiplantae; phylum Streptophyta; class Magnoliopsida; order Alismatales; family Araceae; genus Colocasia; species Colocasia esculenta. The sequence continues at coordinate 39,782,683 of CM024765.1, read as the reverse complement.
GGAGAACCTCAACCCCAACGGGTCTCACTAGCAACACCAGAAGCCAAATCATATCATACTCACAATAAAGTGTAATTATATCAATTCACACTAATTTCGGAAATAAGATGAGACAACAGCAGACTAGCACCACGCTACTAGTCTGCAAAATAACTGGAAAGCCTAGGCCACAAGCCTCACAGGCACACCACCTCAACAGCTGTCGCCTAAGCTGTAAGCCACACAGGCAAAGCAATGCCTAAACTACTAGCTTCACTGGCAAGCCTCTAAACATATAGGTAGTAGGATTGCTAACCAAGAGCTAATCCTTTATACCCTTAAATCACGAAGTATCGACTGTCATACTTAAGAAGCAGGACTGGCTACCACAATGCCAATCCATCGCTTACTAAACCATATTCAGAAACTTACCCAAGAAAGGGTAAAACACAACAAGTGGAAGGTCTCACCGCATGACCTCCACCTTACCACCTGAAAACAGCTAGTACACAAGGTACCACGAGAAACCAATACCCATAAAGGGTACAGGTACCCACCACCATGAGGTACCACCACGGAAACCAATCACTAAACCAGTGCCAACACAAGGCACCTCATTACAGCAAATTCATAACACAAGGTACCACCACGAGGTACCACCACTAGAATACAAACACAACCGTGCCACCACTAGGGCACCCCACAACCAGTGAGTCTCCGCTCACCAACCACAACAACAACTGTGCCAATACCATGGCACACCTCGACGGGTAAAACCACAACCCGAAAAAGCCACTCACAAGCCACAACCAATGGAAAGCACGAGTCGGAAAGCACGACGCCACCACACGGGACAGACTACTGGTTCATGACACCAGTATCCAACCCGGACAACACAACACAAGAACAACCTCTCAGTCTCGCAGTCACGGACGAAAGGTCCACTGCAGCTCCACAACAAAAGTACAAAGAACTGTGGAGTCCAACCAAACCACCACAACCTACAGGTCACACACCCTGCAAGCCCATGCCTGGCACCTTTAGAGACTCTGGCCCGAGCTCTCTAAAGTGAGGCACTGGTAAACAGGACTAGCTGGGGACCAGTACGTCTACTGGTGTCCGTCTCCTCCAGCTACGAGCGCGCTACAAGTGACTAAACACAAACTCTCACAAGTCACTGTCCCACTGCCGTCTTACCCTCAGCCGGACGACTACTCTCCCCGAGAGTGAGGGTGTCCAGGAAGACGACAAGACCTCGACGGTACCACTGCACCGGGACAAGCCCCGAGCACACTCACGTGCCTGGCTCACACAAAACCTGGGGATCCCAACTGAAGAGGCATTCCGGAATAGGCGCCGGACCACCAAATCAGTAATGCACAAACCACGATATATACTTATATAATCTTTATTACAATCCACGATACAAACATAAGGACTAGCTTGACCTGGTCACTCCGTGACCCACAAGCTATCCTCATGGTCATACATATAAATCCCGATAGTCAACTACACTTGGCCTATCATTGGTCACAATGTGACCTCCAAACCATTCCACACTGATACATACTTGTATCACGAAGGTGCAACACAACCTTGCGTGTCATCGGTCACCCTGTGACCTCTACGGCAATACACATTACTTAACATACATATCAATGTAATACTCTTTAAAAGACAACCATAGACTAGGGCTAGGTTCATATCCGACCTCATTGCCCCATCACCTCATACTAGCTATACCAGCTCTACTACAATAATTACAATATCAACTACTAGCCATGCATACACATGCACAATACTCAAACTATATAAACATTACGTAAAAGCATGCTCACTTCGTGAGCACCACCCTTAACTCGTAAACCATACACAAACGACACACTAACCACGCTCACTGAGCGACAAGTGCCACGGCATCATTAGAATTGCCATGCACAATAATTAACGATAATCGAATAACCAAAACATCAACAGCATGCAAATCAGGACCTTCGGTTGCTATCGCGACAGAGGCTACGACCTCCTTCTGATCGCGACACTACGATATGGCGCGACAATAACTCCTGTCGCGACGGGTTGGCCTGTCGCGACCTGGTCGCGACAGCCGGAACCACCGCCTTCTCAGGATCCGGGAACCATCTCCTGATCATCCATGCAAACCACCCTAAACATGATTTCAACCCGGTTTTCATGCTCATTTCACCTCCTAGACATGGTATCTACTGTTCTTAAAGCAGTAAACAAACCAACGAGCAATCCACGCAATCAAACATGGTGGAATCTCCCTACCTTCACGAAGAACACACAATCCAAGCATGGCGCGGCGTTTCCCCCACTCCTCGCGATGTCCTCGCGTCGAGAGCGCGTCGAACACAGTGCCGGAACGCCGAATTGCCCGCAACAACTCCTCCCCTGGTCGAGCAGAGCTTGGGAAAACTCTGTTTGGACGAACCTTTTTAAAAACCACACAGCGATTACTAACGCGACACACCTAACCACCGCGACAAGATCGCGACAGCCTCAGGCGTCGCCTTAGCACTCCAGACGTCAGTAGCCCCCGCCCGTGCACGACACGCGGCACGCTAGCAGGCGTCGACTCCAAACAGCGGCAACCTTAACGCGACCCCCGCTACCGACGCGTTAAGAACGCGGCCTTCACAACCGTCGCGTTCACATCCGGTGAACCAACGGGCACTACGGGCCTAACCTGCCAGCCCACTAAGCTCCACACAACGCGCGGAAACCACAACCAAGGCCCAATGACCCCATACTGGCCATGAGCACCACACCAAACCAATAAACACAGATCCGAATTACCACTAATCCACAATCCACGAAGATCCGAAGAACACGCTACGTTACATTACTATCACCTAAAAAGGAATGTCGTCCTCGACATTCAAAACGAGCGACAATAAACCACTATCACCTAAAAAGAAACAAAGCCATATGTAGAGCTTCCTCTGCATCTTTCTTTCCAACTATTTACTCATTCTCATACTTGCTCTGCTTTCCTTTCTCTTTAATTTATTCTGCAATTACTTTATTTTCTGAATTTATTCTGCCATTCTTTACCTTTCAACCATAAGCGATTCTATCTTGCTATTAGCGTTTTATCTCCTTGGACTGAACCTATTTCCACATTTTCCTGGTTATGATTACAACATTTCTTTCTGGGCCACTTCCTTGCTTAAATCCTTTCATTTTACATTATTTAAATTTTCAAATTTCAGATGTTATTCCACCATTTATTTATCACCACTAACCATCACTTGGCTCAATTGCACCCAGATCTTTAAATTCTCTTTAATTGCTTAAACTTCAGATAATCATGAATATTAAATCTTCCACGCTTCGCTGCGCTACTCTGATCACACTAAACCTTTCACCAAATATTTCATAAATTCTGGATTCCCTTAATTCATCAATAACTTATCTCGCTTCAAATTATACTTTCCAACTAAACTTTACATTTTCTTATCATACATCAATACCACTTAATTGACTCCACTCATATTCTATCTGCTACCTCAATTACTTCACACTAAATTCTAAATCTTGGCATATATATATATCAATATTGATATAATTTCTCTTTATATATTTCCTTGTTTCAAACAATATTCTCTAATCAATTTAAACAATTTAACTCATATCTTTTCACATCTTCTATTCTCATTACTACACATACCCGAAATTTACTTTTATCTTTAAACTGATTATACTACTCCTCACCTTTCCTGCTTCCTTTCACCATGCTCTAATCTGCTCACAATTCCTTAATCGAGTATTATAAATTTTCTTCAAATTCTAGAAATATTCTTATAACAAAATTCATTTATTCATCCAAATCACCTTACTACTTATCATTACACAAATTCTTATTGCACATTTCCTGAATCATTTAATTATCACTATTCTATAATCTAACACATTCTTTTTCCCCGCTTGATCATTAATACTAAACTTTATCTTTACTATCAATAACATAACACAATTTCTGCAAAATATTTCCTTTAAACACAATGATTTATTCTACTTTATTCCACATTACTAACTTACTGCCAAATATAAACAGTTTCACTGTTACAGCTCATTCACAATATCTATTCATAATCCTTTTACTATTCCCCATTACTTTTCAATGAAACTAAACCTTGTCCATTCTAACTTACATAGCTTCAACTTACTTTAATTATTTAGCTTTAACTTCAATCTGCCTCTGACACCAATTCCCTCTCTGCTTCCGCAATCTATACACAAATGCTGGCACCACTATTCTTATCTTTAATACTGCAATAACCTTATACAATCTTCTACGAAATCTTTATCTACTGCCTTTATTAACAAACATCTTTCTCTTATAAAATTCTTGACAAAATCTGACTTCCCACTGCTCTTTTACTCTCTCTTTAATCAACTAATCACCTTACATCCACTTACATGAGTTTCTATATCAAACTTTCTATTACCCTTATTACTCATGATAGTACTGCCCTTAAACTCTTTATTACAACTTTCTTAATCACAAATCACACTTAAGAATCATCTTAATCACTACTCCTCTGCTTACCAACATCTCATCACAAACTAAACTATCTCACTAATCATTTCAAATCTAACATGCCATTAATTATAATATTATCCAAGCAACTCCTTAACACTTCATTAACATAAATCTCAAACACAATAACTATCTCTGCTACAATTCTTAAACACAATTTACCCATTTAACAGTTCTAATCACAAAGCCCTATTTCTCATCATAATACAATTCCCTCTATTATTCATCACATCACTACTTTATACCTTCTCTACCAATTCTGATTCTCATTAAAGCAATTTTTAGTGAATTTCATAACTAAACTCATTAATCTTTCAATTTCTATAACAGCAAATCTTTAATCAATCATACTTTCACCACAATCCAATAATCACTCATACTACACCACCATCACATCTACTATTACCCACAACTACTAATCTAACCAATTATACATACATTCATATACCAAAACTCATATGAAAACCGTACTAAAAAGCACAAGAAACCACAGACTTACTACCAGTAGTGGACATTAAATCATGTATTGGGACATTGTAATCTTAATATCTTTTCATATTCTAACTGGACAATTGCTCTGATACTAACTGTAACGGCCCTGGATATCTATACCCAATAAGGGTCCATATCCAGATCCGTCTCCCGCGAACGGACCGAAGTCTCGCAGGGATAGCTCGTACACGAGTCCAGGAAGAATATAAAAGACAAACCACAACAGTAAGAGACACAAGAAAGGATATGTGCCATAACTGCATAAACATTTACAACTGTCCCATTACATTATTACATGTCCAAATTAAGAAGAGTACAACTACCTGGGGCATACCCCGAGGGAGCACAAGCTCACACAACTCTACTAACACTACTGCTGGTGGTACAAGTCTGTCACAACACCTCCTCAAGCGACACCAACGGTAAACCCTGAAAAGAACTATAAGGGAGTGAGCCTCAACAAGTCACTGGCTCAGTAGGGAACCACCCAAAACCACAAACAACGCAGGAGAACCTCAACCCCAACGGGTCTCACTGGCAACACCAGAAGCCAAACCATATCATACTCACAATAAAGCGTAATTATATCAATTCACACTAATTTCGGAAATAAGATGAGACAACAGCAGAACTAGCACCACGCTACTAGTCTGCCCAATAACTGGAAAGCCTAGGCTAAAAGCCTCACAGGCACACCACCTCAACAACTAGTCGCCTAAGCTGTAAGCCACACAGGCAAAGCATTGCCTAAACTACTAGCTTCACTGGCAAGCCTCTAAACATATAGGTAGTAGGATTGCTAACCAAGAGCTAATCCTTTATACCCTTAAATCACGAAGTATCGACTGCATACTTAAGAAGCAGGACTGGCTACCACAATGCCAATCCATCACTTACTAAACCATATTCAGAAACTTGCCCAAGAAAGGGTAAAACACAACAAGTGGAAGGTCTCACCGCATGACCTCCACCTTACCACCTGAAAACGCTAGTACACAAGGTACCACGAAACCATACCCATAAAGGGTATAGGTACCCACCACCACGAGGTACTACCAACGAAACCAATCACTAAACCAGTGCCAACACAAGGCACCTCATTACAGCAAATTCATAACACAAGGTACCACCACGAGGTACCACCACTGGAACACAAACACAACCGTGCCACCACTAGGGCACGCCACAACCAGTGAGTCTCCGCTCACCAACCACAACAACAACTGTGCCAACACCATGGCACACCTCGACGGGTAAAACTACAACCCGAAAGCCACTCACAAGCCACAACCAATGGCAAAGCACGAGTCGGAAAGCACGACGCCACCACACGGGACAGACTACTGGTTCATGACACCAGTATCAACCCGGACAACACAACACAAGAACAACCTCTCAGTCTCGCAGTCACGGACGAAAGGTCCAACTGCAGCTCCACAACACAAGTACAAAGAACTGTGGAGTCCAACCAACACCACACCTACAGGTCACACACCCTGCAGGCCCATGCCTGGCACCTTTAGAGACTCTGGCCGAGCTCTCTAAAGTGAGGCACTGGTAAACAGGACTAGCTGGGGACCAGTACGTCTACTAGTGTCTGTCTCCTCTAGCTACGAGTGTGCTACAAGTGACTAAACACAAACTCTCACAAGTCACTGTCCCACTGCGTCTTTCCCTCAGCCGAACGACTACTCTCCCCGAGAGTGAGGGTGTCCAGGAAGACGACAAGACCTCGACGGTACCACTGCACCGGGACAAGCCCCGAGCACACTCACGTGCCTGGCTCACACAAAACCTGGGGCTCCCAACTGAAGAGGCATTCCGGAATAGGCGCCGGACCACCAAACTCAGCAATGCACAAACCACGATATATACTTATATATCTTTATTACAATCCACGATACAAACATAAGGACTAGCTTGACCTGGTCACTCCGTGACCACAAGCTATCCTTCATGGTCATACATATAAATCCCGATAGTCAACTACACTTGGCCTATCATTGGTCACAATGTGACCTCCAAACCATTCCACACTGATACATACTTGTATCACGACGGTGCAACACAACTTGCCTGTCATCGGTCACCCTGTGAACTCTACGGCAATATACATTACTTAACATACATATCAATGTAATACTCTTTAAAAGACAACCATAGACTAGGGCTAGGTTCATATCCGACCTTCATTGCCCCATCACCTCATACTAGCTATACCAGCTCTACTACAATAATCACAATATCGACTACTAGCCATGCATACACATGCACAATACTCAAACTATATAAACATTACGTAAAAGCATGCTCACTTCGTGAGCACCACCCTTAACTCGTAAACCATACACAAACGACACACTAACCACGCTCACTGAGCGCTACAAGTGCCACGGCATCATTAGCATTGCCATGCACAATAATTAAACGATAATCGAATAACCAAAACATCAACAACATGCAAAGCAGGACCTTCGGTTGCTATCGCGACAGAGGCTACGACCGCCTTCTGATCGCGACACTACGATATGGCGCGACAATAACTCTTGTCGCGAGGGGTTGGTCTGTCGCGACCTGTCGCGACAGCCGGAACCACCGCCTTCTCAGGATCCGGGAACCATCTCCTGATCATCCATGCAAACCACCCTAAACATGATTTCAACCCAGTTTTCATGCTCATTTCACCTCCTAGACATGGTATCTACTGTTCTTAAAGCAGTAAACAAACCAACGAGCAATCCACACAATCAAACATGGTGGAATCTCCCTACCTTCACGAAGAACACACAATCCAAGCATGGCGCGGCATTTCCCCCACTCCTCGCGATGTCCTCGCGTCGAGAGCGCATCGAACACAACGCCGGAACGCCGAATCGCCCGCAGAAACACCTCCCCTGGTTGAGCAGAGCTTGGGAAAACTCTGTTCGGCCGAACCTTTTTAAAAACCACACAGCGGTTACTAACGCGACACACCTAACCACCGCGACAAGATCGCGACTGCCTCAGGCGTCGCCTTAGCACTCCAGACGTCAGCAGCCCCGCCCCGTGCACGACACGCGGCGCGCTAGCAGGCGTCGACTCCAAACAGCGGCAACCTAACGCGACCCCTGCTACCGACGCGTTAAGAACGCGACCTTCACAACCGTCGCGTTCACATCCGGTGAACCAACGGGCACTACAGGCCTAACCTGCCAGCCCACTAAGCTCCACACAACGCGCGGAAACCACAACCAAGGCCCAATGACCCCATACTGGCCATGAGCACCACACCCAAACCAATAAACACAGATCCGAATTACCACTAATCCACAATCCACGAAGATCCGAAGAACGCGCTACGTTACACCTGCTCTCACCTTTCTCCCTCAATTGCACTTTCTGCTCATGGACTCTGATGTGGGTCCTATTATCTTTGAGAGGTTTGCCAGAGTTAAGGCTCGAATTTCTGTTCAGAAGGGAGCTCCTCTTGCCTTTTATAGATTCCTATTCAGAGAATATCATAGGGGTTATATCAAGTCTTCTATCCTAGCTCCACTGCTAGAAGAATCTGAGAGATTCCTCAACTCTGAGTGGTGTAAAGTCTACCATGAGGCAGCCATTCAACTCAATCAGATTAATTCCCCCTTTGTTCAGTCAAATCAGCCAATTCTTACTCCTGCACAGTTCATGGATCTCAACTCTATCAACCAGGTTTCAGATCCTTATTCTATTTGGGTTGAGAGATTCAAGATTTTTGAAGCCTTGAAGAAGGACTTGAAGTCTCACAAGCTAGAATATCCTATCACTATAGACAAGTTCCTTCAGCATGCCAGTTTGGGACTGCTGGTTTCTACAAGTCATCTCTTAGTACTGATGAATACACTCTATTCATTGAAGATCAGAGAAAGCTTCACATCAAGAGACACAGTCTAGAGATGGGGCCTTCCTATAATATTAGTTGGGGTGTGTTTAGAAATCTTTTTGAAGAGTAGGAGTCCAAGCTTGGCAGATTATTACTCGCCATGCTTTTCTTCTGTCTCCTGCCTTCCATATTTCTAACCCTCACTAATTAATAGAATTTGCATCTTTGGCTCCCATTTATCTTAGTCTCCTTCTTACTCTTTTCTGTTTATTTATCATTTTTGCTTAATGACAAAAAGGGGGATAAAACTTGTCTAAAATACATACTTTAAAATTTTCCAGCAAACTTATTTCAGCTCTATATATATGCAACTCTTCATGTTTTGTCATCACTAAAAAAGGGGGATATTGATGATCAGTCCATATCTATATAATTTGTTATTTATTATATGTATTTTTGGTGATTAACAAACCCTGAAAATTAATGACTAACATCATTTTCTGAAGTTTATCAACATGTATCAAATTAAACAAACTCAGTAAGTTATCTACACTCACTCTTATTTGAAGTTCATTGCATATTACATCGACTTCTATTAAAATCTCACATCAATTACTATTCTGTTTCTACATCGATTTCACTCAAATAACGACTACCTTGTTAAAACATTGATTTCAGAAACAAACATCGATTTCACTTAAGTATCGACTTCATATTAGAACATTGATTTTGCCTTAAACATCGATTTCGCTTCTACATCGATTTCACTTAAACATCGATTTCATGTAGAACATCGACTTCACTTAAAACATCAATTTCAGTTCTACATCGACTTTACTCAGAACATCGATTTCATGTAGAACATCGACTTCACTTAAAACATCGATTTTGGTTCTACATCGACTTTACTCATAACATCGATTTCATGTAGAACATCGACTTCACTTAAACATCGATTTCATTTCTGCAATGATTTCATTTAAACATTGATTTCGGTAGATCATCGATTTCATATAAACATCGACTTCACTTAAACATCGATTTCGTTTCTACAACGATTTCATTTAAACATCGATTTCGGTAGAACATCGATTTCACTTAAAACATCGATTTCACTCAAACACGGATTTCATTAGAACATCAATTTCATTAAAACATCGACTTCAATTAAATAATGATTTCATACAGAACATCAACTTCTCTACTTTTACATGGATTATGTTCACATCGACTTCATGACAACATGGATTACATTTTTACATGGATTATGACTATATCTCAACATCGATTTCATATTTACATCGACTTTCATTGTACACAGACTATCTCTAAAACATAAACTCTCTTTTATATCGATTATGCTTTAGACAGTTGATGAATATTTCTGTTATAATCATTCAAGATAATTTTGAGTACATTTCATCTGTAACAACCCCGAGAACCCGACCCTCGGCCCAAGCCGAGGACCCAATTTTTGCGGTCGTCGCCCACGGATCCGGGGACCCGAAAGGGCTATAACACAAGTCTAACAGAATATGTAAAGGAAATAAACATCAACTGCTAACTAGGAGCACACACGCGAAAGCAGAAAGAAGAGAGAGACCGCTGCATATTGCTCTAGGTACAGTCCCAACACACACACTAGTACAAGTAAAGACAGGGGAAGAATAAGTCCCTTAGGGGCATACCCCGAGGGTGACGTACAACTGAGAGGGGGAACCACTGCTAGCTACAGGGACGACGACTACCACCCTGTCTCCTCCGCCTAGCATGCGCCCGCCGCTGCTGAGAAGTTTCACTTGGAAAAAGGAAGGGATGAGCTTCACAACAGAGTTCAGTATGGACTACCAATTTCCTACTGGCTCTGACAGGCAGAAGAACATATATATATATATAATTATTTAAATAGCAACAATTATATCTTCTACCTACACAGGAAAGTGCAGAAGTAAGCTACTAACTAACATGGTATGGAAAACACTACGGTCGGAAACTCTGTACGACTTCACGTCGTGACCACCACATGGCTGGCAACACAGGCGAAGTGAGCCCTACCTGGACAAGAGACACTAGCTACGGAAAACACTACCAGTAGTCAACCGGTCAGGTGCGTCCACTGACATCTTATCCTTGACCTAGGTCCAAACCTCCACGTCTCGTCAGAGTGAGGTAGGAACACAAAGTAGCACAACAGTAACCGCCGTAGTCTGGCCGGACTACGGTCCCACGCCTAACCTCTCTAAGTGGTTCCGGGGCCGCAAAGAGTGAGGTAGTGAGAAAAGAACTGACTGGCCTGCATCGGGAAGGACTCCAAACGACCTCGGCGTCCCAGACCAATCACGAGAGCTCTGCAAACGACTCAACGCCGCTGTCCTAACCACCATTTTCCCCTGCGCTCCAGAGTCCGCGACTCGAGCACGCCTGCCACCTGGAGTACTCCCTCAACAGGCGCGCGGGGACGGGGGTCCCAAGCAACGGTAACAACCTCTCTCACGGGACAAGCCCTCAAGTGCCGAGCACTGAGTGAATGACTAGTGTAGGACCGTACTAGGGAACTAGCATTGGTGCCACGGGTACAATAGAAGTGGAAATGGTGAAGACTCCATAGAAAATCGAACTCCCAAGACTTTACCTGTCTCTACTGAGGTCGCGACGCATTGGGCCGTCGCGACACTGTCCCGACACCCGGGCAGTCGCGATGATGTCGCGGCGGCCCAGACAGTCGCGACATCATCGCGATCTCTATACAGGTCGCGTTCTCAGTCGAGGGGCGTCCCGGTACAGTCCTCCCAAGGACCGCCCCAAAACCAATACAACACACCACAAGGGGAAGGGGGAGCATGCTAAACACGTAGGAAAGCCTTTAATCATGCCACATGCCAAACCACCCTCAAAACCCCATAAAACATGGATTGCAAGGAATCTACGCTCGATGGAAACCTCACTCAACACGAGCATGATTCTCACACCCACACAACCCCAAACCATGAAGAAACCACATCTCAAGGGAGGAGGGAGCATGCTAGGGCGAGAGGAGTCAAGGGTGCCTACCTCCAAGAGTAGAGCCGACCCGTTGGGGCCTTCACGTCAGAATGGCCACCTCCTCCTCGCTCCAAGCTCCATGATCACGCCGTCTGCACGAACGGGGCGTCACCTCCCACCACGAGCACCTCAAGGACGCCGAGAAACCACCGGAGAAGAGAGAGCTCGGAGGAGGAAGAAGAAGAAGGAAGGAGAGGAAGGAAAGGGAGAGTGGGGGAAATGGGGCGCCGACCTCGGTTTTAAACTGATGGGCCCCAAGACACGATGGGTCGACTTGGCGCGACAGCCACCCTCGGCGCGACACCAAAAAGTGGTCAAACCTCGAAGACTGGGAAACAAGAATGCGACGGTTGACCAGGTTGCGTCAACGCTGTACGCACCTGACACTCGTCAAGGCCATTTTGACAGAAAGGATAGCGGTCAAGTCTGTCAGAAAAGCAGTCGCGTTGCCTGCAAACGGCACGACAAGAACACGACGGCCACCCCCGTCGCGACCAGAACACGACGGCCTGGTGGGTCGCCACACAAACGCTGTCGCGATGGGCTCTCCCATCGCGACCCTGAGGACAAGGCCAAGGGCCCATGAGGATCAGGTCTTACATCATCCTTCATAATATTCATATTTAAATCACTGTGGATTTCAAACCTTCCCGCGAATCATGTTGTATCATGTGCTCTCTAACATTTATTGTGTTGGTACAATATCTCTTTGCTTACCACACTCATGTCACATAAAGTAAAGCTTTATAAGATGACAGAATGGAACTTCCTATTTGGTATATCTTCTTCAGCACGACTACTAACGTTGACTGACAGTTTAGACACCTTCAAGTTGTCTATACTTCAGCATTAATTGTGTGCAAGTTTCCGATGGTCTCACACGTTGCAACGATAAGACCTGTCAATCTGACAGAAGCAAGAAGAGATCCAGATAATCTTCCTCAGTGTATGTGTCTATCCCAATATTAAATGGCTACAGGTTCTCTTGCTCCCTACATCGAACCAGACACATCTAACGTTCATGAAGATGAGAGACAACAGATACTTCAACGGTTCAAATCTTTCATAGAAGATAAATAAAAGACTAGTGACTTCATGAACAACTTTTTTGAACAGCTTGAACACCTTAGTCACCTTGAAGAAAAAGTAAGAAGAGCTTCCTCCTCCATTCGAATCAGTCTTTAGCTCTAGCTCTCCATAGCAACCTGTTCCAGTTTTTGAGAGCTTGTGTAGATCTGAGAGACCCTCATTCTCTGTAAACCTTTGTCTCTCAGATTCAGCCTCAGATCAAGCAATCTCTATAAGCTTGGTCTAGGGGCCATCCACTCTTTACTCATTTTTCCTAAGTGTTCCTCTTCGTGTGTGTGAGAGTAGACCTACTGTGAAGTGGGTGTTTGTTCCCTTTGGTAAGAAGGAAGACCTGTTGCATCAGGTGGTGTAGTGCCTCTTCGTGTAGAGAAGAGAAGGCCAACTGTAGTTGGATGTGTAAGTGTCCTTAAGGGGGACTGTACCCTTGTTTAGTGAAATCCCAAGTTGTTGCTTGGAGACTGGACGTAGGACTCCTTGTGACAGGAGATCTGAACCAGGATAAAATTCTTGTTGTCTACGTGCGTGTGATTTTATTGTGTCTTTATTTTAGACTAACTCTAACCATCAAACTTATTGTCTTCTGTCAAAGTGTTTTATTTACAGGAATTATAAAAGAAATTTTTAGCAATCCATTCACCCCCCCTCTGGACTTGCAACCTGGTCAACAGTGTTTACGTGATTTGAGTATGAGATTGGGCTTGGTAGTACAGTGCTTACCGTGGTTACTTCTTCAGTCGGGTACCTTACATTCTTTGTGAGCCAAACACGTTGTGCTCAGGGCCTGTCCCAGTACTTTGTGTGCCGTCAAGGTTTGTATCATCTTCCTAGACACCCTCACTCGTTTGTCGAGTTGTACATTCGGCTGAGGGAAAGACGGCAGTGGGGAAACAACTTGCGGTGTGGTAGGTTTTTTGTGCGGTGTGGACATTAGTAGACGTACTCGTCCCCATCTAGTCCCATGTTCCATTCCACAGCCTCACTCTAGGGATTTCATAATCCCTAGAGGTGCGTCAGGCATGGGTCTGCATGTTGGTTGCTTGCAGGTGGTGCTAGTTGGACTCAACAGTTCTTGTTCTTGTAGATGTGGGGCCGCAGTTAGAGTTGTGGTCTGCGACTGCAAGACTAAGAGGTTTTCCTGTGTGGTTTGTCCAGGTTAGTAGTTGGTGTCGCGAACCAGACTTCATATTCTGAGTGCAACATTGTTTTTCTTTAGCTCGTACCCTGTACGTGATTTGCTATTTTTTTATTATTGCTTAGTACTTGTCTACCTTTAGTTTTAGTATATAGTTTAGCATATGTTTAATTCTGTTAATTGATTAGTTGCAGTTGTTTACTCCTGCTCCTCATGAGTTTTACGTAGTGTCGTGTTTGGAGAGTTCCCTACTGGGCCAGTGACTTGTGAGGCTCACACCCCTACTTCCCCTTTTTAGGTGAAGGAGAGCATGAGGGTTCCTGTCCCTCATCTAGTTTTGAGCCGCACTGTAGCGGAGGCGGGCCTACTCCACCAACAGTATAATTTACTTTCTGTTTCACCTCAGGGTATGCCCCAGATTGCTGTACTTTGTTCTTTTGACTTTAGTTGAGAACTGGTTAAGTAAACTTCATGTAAATATGTATGAGATTGTATAAAGTATGCGATCTTATGTGTGTTTATTGTGTTTCTTTCATGTTCTCCCAGACTTGAGTAACGGTATCCCTTGCGAGGCTTCGACCTGTTAGCAGTAGGCGGAGTCTTGTTAGGCTCGTTACTAGATTAACGTGTTTGAACGACGAGGACCGCTACAGTTGGTATCAGAGCAAGGTCCATGTGAATATAAAAGGGCAAGAAGATCTACATAACTTGATCTCTACTTAAGTCCACTGCTGGTTATTGGTCCCAGGTTTTGTATTGATTTGTTGTTGTGTTATTTGTGTTGGAATAATGAATATGCAGGATTTGAGATGGCTAATAAAAGAGATTGGGGAGGTGGAGGAGATGAACTAGAGGAGTCCACACACAGTTAATTGAAATATTACAGCAGAGTATCACTAAGATCCGGACAATGTTGAATTAGCAGGCACCGGTTCCACCAATGGTAGCAGAGCCTCTGATAGTAGAGGAGGCAGTACCAGCAGTATCATCCCCACATCACCACTAGGAGTAGTAGTACCCCTAGTGCACCAGTACATCCAGTTGATGCAGAGGAGCTACAACGTTAGTAGAAAGGTTTCTGAGGTTGTAGCCACCTACCTATTCAGGAGGTTCGAATCCAGACACAGCTGAGCATTGGGTACATGAAGTTAAAATGGTTTTTGTCACTATGAGTTGTTCGCCGGCTGACAAGGTGATTTTTGCCACATACCAGTTGCAAGGTTTTGCTCAGGAGTGGTGGAGATTGAAGATGCAGACAGTTTTTGCAGGAAAGACTGAAGATTCTATTACTTGGTCAGAGTTTCTCAATGTGTTTAATAAGAGTAATGCTTTGCTCCTGTGGGTGAGGGAGCAAAGGCCCTGCTGGAATAGTTAGGTCTGTCCTCATTGGTTGCTTTTGGGAGTTGTATGGGTCCCACTAAAAAATTACATTAAATACTTATCAGTGGAACAAATAGATGTTACTTGTTCCAGTTAACATCTATTTGTTCCACTTATACATCTATTTGTTCCATCATTATCTATAGATAACAAGCGGAACAAATATACATTTGTTCCACTTACATACCTATTTATTTCATTTAAGCACCTATTTGTTCCACCACTACCTACCTAAATAGATAACAAGTGGAACAAATAGATATTTATTATACTTACACACATATTTGTTCCATTTATGTACTTATTTGTTTCAACACTATCTATCTATTTATTCCACAAACAAGTATTTAGTACATTTAGTGTAACTTTTTGATGGGGCCCATACAACACCCAATAACAACCAATGAGAAAAGACACTACTATTCCAACAGGGCCTTTGGTCTCTCACCCACTAGAGCAAAGTATTTCCTTTTTTTATAATAAGTGATCTCCTATAGAATAATGTACCTACACACAAAAATGGGGTGCATAAATAATTAAAAAACTAAGAACATAATTTTGAGTTAAACGGGGCATTTATAGAAAAGAACCCATCTCTTTTTGTCTTGGGTCATCAATAGGGTGAAGCATGGTCTCGGAGTGCGACGGTTCAAATGGCGTGCGGCTTCGCAGCTTCTCCCTGGCGACTGGGTCTTACAATTAATTAGTTGGGATTAAGAAACAAAAAAATTGTGATATATCTTATTTTCTCAGGTGGTCAAAACTAAATTAATAACGTATTAAACTTTGTGGACCTTTCACAAAAGTGAGGGCAGGACCAAGGTTCACTGTACCGCCCAGATCGGTCGTGCTACATTCCCCGTGGGAAGGTACGGTATGGTACGGTACCATACCGCAAGATACAGTGGGAAAATGACTTGTTTGATTTGTTTTTTTTAGTTTTGTGACTTGGTAATATTTAAAATGAGCAAACTTCAAAAGAAAACTCTCCATCCAAACTTAAGATAGACTCTCCATCTCTTCTCATGCATGGACTCTCTCTAACTCGAGATTGTACTCTCTCTCTCTCTTAAACACATCCTAGGACTCTATAGGATAGGAAAAGACTACCACCACGTGAAGAGACCCATGGAGGCTCTGCTCACCAAGTCCTATCGCCCCAAAACTAGAGAAGAAGTCATTCTCAACATTGCACCATTTCTCTCTCCCCTTTCTCTCTCATATCCTCCAGAACTATCAGGGATATCACGCCTTCTACAGCCTGAAAAAGGGCTGATATGCTCACGAGGTCTTCATCAAAGTTGTTATACTCTTCTTCAGCTTCGTCCTCAAAGTGGAATCACCTCAATTAGTAGTATGTGCTCAAAGTTATAGCAGATTATTCTTCACATTCTCTCTCACATCATGATCTACATATACAAGATTATCATACCTTACACATCTCAAACGAGAGCATATCTCTTCGAGACTTTTTCTTGAAAGTTGTTCCCTACGACTTCCTCTACGAGCTCCAACTAGAATCACATCAAATGAAGGTATGTGGTTAAAGATACAGTGAATTATTCTTGACCTTCTCTCTCATATCGCGATCCAAACTAGCAATGAGTGCGACTCCTCTACAACCTGAATGAGGGTGATCCAGTCTTTGGGCTCTTCATGAAAGTTGTTCATGATATGACCAATGTATTCTATCAGATCAACACCAATAATCCGAAAACAGAAACAAAACTATAAAGTCTTAAAATTTATAATAAAATATTAATATGATACTAAGAATTAAAAGAGATATTAAATTTTACGTAAGACATGATCACTTATATAAAATATAATTATCTTTAATTTTAGAATATTTTTATATTATTAATATAATTATGGTACTATCTTTGATTGTGTGCAATTCAATGAGACAACATTCGGTTCCAAAAATAAAGTCAAATTTGAAGTCATCATAATTACTAAAAAATATACTGATTCTAAAAATATAAAATATCAGGAATTATTGATGCATAGATGTTGAGATTAAGTCGACCTAATGATTTTTGAGACAATTTTTACTTGACAAAAAATTAATTTTAAAAATTAAACTAGAATTACTAAAATTTGTATCATCTCTTAATTAGCTTATGTTTAAAATTTCATCTCAATTAGACATTATTTAGACCCCTTAAGTACACATAGGGTTTGCCGCTGTACGACGAATCCTCTGTGCACTTCAACGGGACGACATTTGGTTCCGAAAATAAAGTCAAATATGAAGTCATCATAAATACTAGAAAATATAGTGATTCTAAAATATAAATATCAAGAATTATTGATGCATAAATGTTGAGATTAAGTCGACCTAATAATTTTTATGACAATTTTTACTTGACAAAAAAATAATTCAAAATTCAACTAAAATTACTATAATTTATATCATCTCGTAATTAGCCTATGTTCTAAATTTCATCTCAATTAGACACCATTTAGACCCTTAGATGTTGAGATTAAATTGACTTAATGATTTTTGAGACAATTTTTACTTGACGACAAATTAATTTTAAAAATTAATCTAAAATTACTATAATTTGTATCATATCTTAATTAGCTTATATTTGAAATTTTACTTCAATTAGACACCATTTAGATCTCTTAGATACATCAAATGTGAAAGGGGAAAAAAAGATTAAAATGGCCTACCGCGGATCGGACCGTACCGGTCCACGGAGTGCCGCTACGACACCCGACCGTGCCATGGCTCGGATGAGACATGGCATGGTGCGGTTTGGCCAACCGTGGGCAAGACTTGCCCGAACCGCACCGACCCTAGTGCGGCACGGGCGCACCATGCCATGTCAAAAGACTTTTTGATCTCCGACACACCTCAGCATGATATATATAAATAATAATATTTTTTTTTAAAAAAATTTAAACTGACTTCTAAAAAGGTTTAAAATGTACCAATACATATAATATGATATGGCTCCGTACCATATTTTACTAACACAAATTAGACACGGTCCAATCACAAGGTAGGTTCATCTTTAAGATATAAATTAGATTTCATTCTGTATCGTAGCGGCATGGTAGTACCGTATAATATCTGGCTATTTGTGAGTCCCAACACGATACGATAAAATCGATCGACCAATTTTTTTAGTGAGCACCTCCATATGTTTAACAAATCAAAATCTAAAATTGATCGACTGATTTCTTTTTAATGATTAAACGATTTCTACCAAGGTGACATCCAGATCATATGATGTAGTTAGTTGTCAAAGAAAGATAAAAGTCGATTGACCGACTTGATATTTTCAATCGATCGATCGGTGCAATGTGTATCGTATCACGAACAATATATACAACATAGTCGATCTGTATGGTACGACCAACCTTGCTCCCTAAGACCCTTACAAACTCGAGAAAGTGTATAACTATAAGGTTAAGAAGTGCCTTTCCATATATAAGGAAAGATCAGTCATTATCTAAACATAGTATTGGTTCATCGCGCATTAAGTCATACTATTTTTTTCCTCACCAGTGATTGGAAAAATTCTTAAAACTTCTAGTTTTTGTTTTTAAATAGGAAAAGTTTCTCTTCACATAGAGAAAGATTTATTGCACTGGTCTCAGTGCAATAATATTAATTTTAAATACATTTCAGGAAGTTTATTGATCAATCTCATGTGTTTCATTGTGCCACACTATACCATCTTTTTTATGCTCAACTTGTTATTTTGATGTCCAAGTTTCCATTTTGGTGTCCAATAGCACCTACTTCAGCTCATTACACAAAAACAAATCGTCAAAATAGAAATTTAGGTGCCAAAATAAAAATTAGATTTCAAAGTAAGAAATTAAACTCTAAAATAAAAAAAGATAGCATAGTGTGGTGCAATAAATGGCATCAAGTGGACTAATAAACTTCTTAAAATGTATTTAAAATTAACTAGTAAATTTTGGGTTTTTTATTAAAATAATCAAATTTTATTATTTTATTATTTAAATAATCACATTTTAAAAATAATTCTCAAAATAGTCACCAAGTTGCCACGTTGGCAACTTGGTGACCGGGAGACAGGTCCGAAGTGCGATCGGCGTTGGGAATACCGACTTCGGAGTCGACATTCTCAATACCGACTTCGGAGTCAGCATTGAGAATGTCGACAACCTTCCTTAAACCCTCACCTGAAACCCCTCTCTTCCCCACCCTACCGCAGTTGCACTAGCTCACCGCGCCGTCGCCTTGCTCGTGCCTCCTCTCCCCCCCCCCCCCCCCCCCCAAACACTCCGACTCCCCATCCCCCTCCTACTGCACCTCCTCCCACTCGGACGCCTCCTCCTCCCTCACCTCCCCCCCCAGATGCCTCCTCCTCCCTCACCTCCCCCCACCCCGACACCTCATCCTCCCCTTGTGACGGAACGCCTCGTCCAAGCCCGTTAAACTGATAACAAGTTTGATCCGAGTCTGTCTCCCGCGAACGGGCCGGAGCCTCGCAAGGGATATCACACAACAGTCCGTGAAAACACAAAGGAACACACCATTCCATATATATATTCCACAAGTTTACATAGCCATATTTCCACAAAACTGAAAGAAAGCACAAGAGCCTGGGGCATACCCCGGGGTACAACTGGAAGAAGTAAACAACTAGCTACACTACACTGCTGGAGGTACTGACCCTGCACCGCTATGATGCGGCTCCGAACTGGACGACGGCCGAGAAACATCCTCCTAGCCCTCACCTGTGGGGTATGGTGAGCCGCGCTAGTCACTGGCTCAGTAGGGAACTCCCCCAATGCCGAGCAAACAAAAAACAAAGGTATGAAGGCAGTAACTATTCTAACAGTTTATAGAATAGCTAAGCAGAATATTAAAGCTGTAAATATACTCACCGTTTGCCGACTACATAAAACAACTATATTAAATAAACGGCAAACCCAAATAGGTATACGAGCTAAAGTAGAGACCGCCAGACGCGAGGCACGTAAACTGGTTCGCGACACCAGTAACTGACTCGGACAACACACACAGGTCTACTTCTCAGTCTCGCAGCTACGGACGAAAGGTCCAGCTGCCGCTCCACATAAAAAGGTCAAGCAACTGTGGAGACCAACTAAACACCACCACCTGCGGACCACACGGTCGCAGGCCCATGCCCGGCACCTCTAGAGACCCTGGCCTGGGCCCTCTAGAGTGAGGCACTGGAAAAGGACTAGCTGGGGACCAGTGTCGACAACTGGTGTCCGTACCCCCAACTAAGAGCGCGCTACAAGTGACTAGAAACAAACACTAGAGTCACTGTGCCACTGTCGTCTTTCCCTCAGCCAGACGTACAACTCAAACACAGGACTGAGGGTGTCCAGGTCAGACGACACAGACCCCGACGGTACAACACAAGTACCGGGACAAAGCCCTGAGCTAACAGCCTGGCTCACAAAGAACCTGGGGCACCCAACTGGAGTGGTAACCACGGTAGGCATCGTGCTACTTGCCACGCACACAAAACCACGTGCACGTCACACACAAACCACGTGAAGTCTCGTACAAACTTTGTGCGCTAGTAGTTCACTACACGTGAACACTACGTAAACACGTAAAGAACTGGCTAACTGCGTACCCTGAACACTAGTCTCAGAAACCACGTGCACCCTAGCGCACCATAAGTGCCAACTCACCGTTCTTTATCGTTAAATACTTAATATAGCAACGTTTGAATAAAAGCAAGTGGCGGCAACATCAACTGCCGTCGATGGGGTGTAAACGGAAGGTATCTGGCCGTCTATCTCCTAGCTGAAGAACCTGGCGTCAATCGATATTGACGCCAAGCTCCTCGGCTACCAGCTCCCACAGAAACCCTAGGCCGATTTCACAAGTGTTCTTGGCCCCAAAACCAGTGGGAAGCACAACAAAACCCTTTCTCTAACATCCATGCACTATAAATAAACTGTAACAACATGTTTCACTAAGTAAATCAATCAAACCACCCTTTGACCCCACATGGAATACCCTTAGCCAAAAATACGAATAGCATGCTATTTCATGTTTTCATAGCACATCACGACATTCAAAAGCACTAAAGGGTCTCTCCCTACCTCGGAACGCACATAAACCTCCTAACATCCCTGATTCGCGCCAAACCTTCCGCGAGCTCCCACGGGAATCATGCCTCGCACTGGCGTTTCCTAGCACGATTGGTCACCACGACTCGTTCCACGATCCCCTAACCAGCCTTTAGCAACCGTTAGAAGCAGTAGGGGAGCAAAGGCGTGAAAGTAGGGCGAAGAAGAGGGAGAACTGAGTGGAAAAGCTGCCCTCGGGTGACCCTATATTCAACAGGTCGCACAGGTTGGCATCAACATGGCTGCCGCCAATCAAACCGCCAAGGTTAAACGTCCATATCTCTTGTCACCAAGTTCATAGCGTAAACGTCACATACATGGACGCCAACCCATGTCAACGACCACCCTAGGCCGTCAACCCCTAATCAACTGCTACAGACTCTGACTTACCTCAAGACCAAACCTGCACGCACCACACATCCAGACCATATTGGCCTTGCAACGGCCACCACAACCATTACTCACATGATCCATAAGGATCCGAAAACACGCGACGTTACATTACTATCATCTAAAAAGAAATTTCGACCTCGAAATTCATAACACAACTTAAACACAAACAACTTTAATATATACATTTTACAATTACTGTCATCTAAGAAGAAGCATAAAACCTCACTCAAACAAATAGGGATACCCTTTAGCCATCTCCTCGGCTAACTCCCAGGTATCCTCACCACCCAACCTATTTTCCCATCTTACTTTAACTAGCTCAATTTCTTTATTTTTCAGCTTCTTTGTTTTTCGATCAGTGATTTGCACCGGATACTCTGGCATGGTCATATCCGGCCTCAGGTTACCACCTTGGTAACTGATTATTTGAGCTGGATCTTCAATACACTTTCTTAACATAGAAACATGAAATATATCATGGACGTCCACAAATCTGCTGGCAAATCTAGTCTATAAGATGTTTCCCCAATTCTCTCATCACCTGGAAAGGTCCCACATACCTTGGGCTCAACTTTCCAGTCTTGCCAAACCTCATAATACCTTTACTCGGGGAAACTCTTAAGAAACAAAATCTCCCACTTCAAACTGAAGTGGTCTCCTCCGGTTATCTGCATAACTCTTTTGCCTGCTTTGAGCAGCCTATAACTTTTCCTTAATGAGCTTCACTACTTCTGTGGTTTGCTGAATCAATTCAGGACCCACTAACTGCCTTTCCCCCACTTCATGCCAGTTTAATGGGGTTCTACATGGCCTTCCATATAAAGCTTCATATGGTGCCATCCCAAGACTGGTATGATAACTATTATTATTGGCAAACTCAACCATTCCCAAATGATGCTCCCAGTTGTTGGCCCTTTTGGTACGGCAGCAAACCAACCTAGAGGGGGGGTGAATAGGTTTTTCTGAAATCTGAAATAGAATCTTAAACACAGAAAAATAACACTTGAAAGTTTGGTTAGTTCAGTGTGATAGAGAGTGCAGTGCGGAAGCGAATAAACAATCACACAAGGACACAGGAGATTTATATCCTGTTCGGCCCTTCCCACATGGAAGTCCTACGTCCAGTCCCCAAGCAAACTCTTGGGATTTCACTAACCAAGGGTACAGTCCCCCTTATGGACCTTACAACACCCTGGATCCCCCACCAGGTCTTCTTCTCTTTCCCGGGCAAGAAGGCAGCCCACTTCTCTTACAGGTAAAGAAGCCAACCTCCTGGAACAAACCCCAGTGCGGTTCTGCTAGACACAAACCCTAGCTGGGTTAACAACTGGTACAAACCCCAGTTAGGTTCTGCTAGACACCAACCCCTAGCTGGGTTAACAACTGTATACAGTCCTACAGCTGGACACAGATCTTTCTTAGAAAGATCAGACTGAGAGACCTTACAAGATGAACACTCATGTAAAGCTCACAGTCCCAAACTCTCCCCAGATATACAATAAGCTCGGAGAGAAACAGAAGAGAGAAAAGAAGGCTCGAATGCTTGAAAGCTTGGAAGCTTGAGAGCTTGAAATGCTTTGAATGCTTCTTCTTGGCTCAGGCTCTTTCTCTCTTTCCTTGAGTGTATGTGGCGTGAAGGTGCTTCTCACAGATGTACACTCCTTCAAAGATATTCAAGAAAAGGCTCTTTTTTGTTCTTCAGCAATGCTCCATCTTTATATTGAGCAGCTTTAGAATAGATCCGTTGAGGAGATCCGTTGGAGTTCTAGCCGTTGCTCATCTCCTCTTCATTTGTCTTACTCAAACTCTGATGGTCTTCGATGTTTTGGAGCTCTTCTAGTCGTTGCTGATCTTTCTCTTCATTTGTCTTACTCAGACTCTGATGGTCTTCGATGTCTGTGAGCATAGAAGAGAGTGTTAGCATAAAAGAGTGTTTATGATAAACGATGCATGGTACTGTGCTTCTGCTAACATACTGAAAATAGTAGGTCATATCTTTTTGACAAGATTCTGAAATATGCATGCAGCTTTTTGTCAGAAGATATTTGACTTTTAATTTAAGCGCCAAGCATATTTGAAATATAAAGGCAATCCAGAATTCATGAAGAAATCGTTATGAGCATGACTTATGAAATCGTTATGGGAACGATTTCTTAACAAATCGTTATGGGAACGATTTCTTACCAAATCACTGCGCTCAAAGAAGAAATCGTTATGGCATCGACTTCTTAACAAAACGTTATGGCTTCTAAAGAAATCGTTGCGAATACTTATGAAATCGTTATGGCATCGACTTCTTGGAAAATCATTTCGGTCTCTTAAGGAATCGTTATGGGAACGACTTCTTATCAAATCAATACGCTCAAAGAAGAAATCGTTATGGCATCGACTTCTTAACAAAACGATATGGCTTCTAAAGAAATCGTTGCAAATACTTATGAAATCGTTAAGGCATCGACTTCTTGCGCTTTACAGAAGAAATCGTTACGAACACTTAAGAAATCGTTATGGCATCGACTTCTTAACAAAACGATACGCTCAAAGAAGAAATCGTTATGGCCACTTATCAAATCGTTATGGCATCGACTTCTTAGCAATTCGTTGCGGCGCTTGATACTTTGGCACTTTAAACAGAAATCGATGTATATTGATTAAACATCGATTTAATCATTTTAGTGCGCCATATATTGCATCAATGAAAGACTTAGCTTTTGCTATGGGATTGATGCGACACAGATGAAACAAAATATTCAATTTAAGTTACATCATAAATTTTATTATCACCAAAATACAAGAACAAATAGAGAGTGGTTCAACACCAGTTACCTCCCCAAACTAAACAACAAGCTCGCAACATGTCTTCAATCGACTGGATAGTCCTCTCTGTTTGACCATCTGTCTGGGGATGATAAGCAGAGCTATATCTCGGCTCAGTGCCAATTACCTTATGCAGACTTCTCCAGAAACCAGAAGTAAATCTTGGATCTCTGTCGGACACGATAGTTTTCGGAATACCATGCAGTGGAACAATTCTATCAACATAAACCTTTGCTAATCTGTCCACTGTCCAAGACATACTTACTGCCACTAATATGCACACCTTGGTCAATCTGTCAACAAATACCCATATTCCATTATGTCCCGAAGCTGTTCTTGGTAAGCCTGCCACGAAGTCCATGGCAATATCATCCCATTTCCATTATGGAATGGGTAACGGTTGCAATAGACCTCCAGGCTTCTGATGTTCTGCTTTAATCTGTTGACAGATAGCACACTTTGCAACAAATTCCGCTATTTCCTTTTCATATGAGGCCACCAGAAATGTTTCCTCAGATTGTGGTACATTTTAGTGCTACCTGGGTGAATAGTATATCTGGATTTATGAGCCTCTTCTAATACTCGCTGCTTAACCTCCCTCTCTGTTGGAACAAACAACCTGCCTCTGAGCCTAACCACACAATTATTATCAATGGTAACTCCTTCCATTTTCACAATTTCAGCCAAATTCGTATCTACTTTTTGAGCTTCTAAAATTTGCCAATATAATGACGGTTCTACAGTACTAGCAGCTAGTACTGCCCGTCGCTGACTACTTGGCACATACAAGGAGTTCTCCATTATCTCTTCATACAACTTCCATTCTTTTATCATCATTTGGCTCAAATATGCCTTTCTGCTCAAGGCATCCGCTACAACATTGGCCTTACCTGGATGGTAAGCTAAACTAAAATCATAATCCTTCAAATATTCAATCCATCTGCGCTGACGGAGATTCAAATCCTTCTGCGAGAAGATATACTTCAAGCTTTTATGATCTGTAAAGATCTCAAATCTCTCGCCATACAGATAATGCCTCCACATTTTCAGGGCAAACACACTACTGCCAATTCCAAATCATGAGTGGGGTAATTTTCCTCTGTCGGCTTCATTGCCTGGACGCATAAGCTATCACTCTGCTATGTTGCATAAGTACAGCACCAAGCCCTCTTCTTAAAGCATCTGTGTATACAACAAAATCACCATTTCCTATCGGTAATGCCAATATAGGTGCTGATGTAAGCCTCTTCTTCAACTCCATAAAACTTTTCTGACATTCACCGGACCACACAAATGGCACACCCTTCCTAGTTAATTTGGTCATGGGTGTCGCAATCTTAGAAAAATCTTGTATGAAGCGCCTATAATAACCTGCCAACCCCAAAAAGCTTCTAATCTCAGTGATTGTCTTAGGCACTTCCCATTTCATCACTGCTTCCACTTTACTCGGGTCCACTGCCACTCCTTTAGCTGAGATGACATGACCCAGAAACTGAATTTCTTTCAGCCAAAATTCACACTTACTAAATTTGGCAAACAACTGGTTATCCCTTAACAACTACAGGGTAACCTCAAATGAGATGCATGCTCCTCTTCAGATGCTGAATAAATCAGAATATCATCTATAAAGACCATAATGAATTGGTCCAAATACGGATGAAAAATTCTATTCATCAGATCCATAAAACCTGCAGGAGCATTGGTCAGCCCAAATGGCATAACCACAAATTCATAGTGACCATATCTGGTTCTGAATGTTGTTTTATCTATATCCTCCTCTTTAATTCTCAACTGATGGTACCCGGACCTCAAATCATTTTAGAAAATACCTTTGCTGATTGTAACTGATCAAAGATCATCTATTCTTGGTAATGGGTACTTATTTTTAATGGTCACATCATTCAATTTCCTATAATCAATACACATACGAAAACTTCCATCTTTCTTTTTCACAAATAACACTGGTGCTCCCCACGGGGAATGACTCAGTCTAATGAACCCTTTCTGTAACAGCTCTTCTAATTGCTTTTTCAATTCTTTAAGTTCTGCTGGTGCCATCCGATATGGTGCTTTAGAGATCGGCATGGTACCTGGCAGTAACTCAATGGTAAAGTCCACCTCTCTATGTGGAGCTAAACCAGACAAATCTTCCGGAAAAACATCAGCAAATTCTCTAACCACAGGAACTGCCTCCACTGACTGACTAGCCTCTACCAGACTAACTAAGGCTAAATAAGCCACACACCCTGCATTTATTAGCTTTCTTGCTCTTATTACAGAAATTATAAGCTTAGAAGTACAGAAAGGCATACATTGATACTCAAACACTGAACCATTAGGATGGCAAAACCTGATCCTCTTCTTTCTGCAATCTAACAGTGCTCCATAGGCTTCAAGCCAATCCATTCCTAGAATAATATCATAGTCGGTCAACTGCAAAGCATATAACCGACCCGACATCTAGTTTCCTTCAATCACAAAGGGAGCTTCATCTATATAGCTCGAAGTGAGCATAAACTCACCCGAGGGAACCTCCACTACCAACTTACAGGATTCCTCTTTCAAAGGATGAACCATACAATCCAGGAACTCTTCGGAAATAAAAGAATGAGAGGCACCCAAATCAAATAAAACTCTTGCTGAATAATCATAAATGGGTATAGTACCTTCGATCATATTCGATGCCTCT
Source organism: Colocasia esculenta (assembly GCA_014218235.1). Taxonomy (NCBI): domain Eukaryota; kingdom Viridiplantae; phylum Streptophyta; class Magnoliopsida; order Alismatales; family Araceae; genus Colocasia; species Colocasia esculenta. The sequence goes on along the minus strand of CM024765.1, from coordinate 39,755,160 downwards.
GCCTGGGCTCGGGTGATAGCCATAACCCGACCCCTTCCCCGCTGCTGCGGTGCTCCTCTGCCACGACTTGCCTGTGGCTGCTGAAACTGCTGCTGCTGCACACCTCTTCCATATCCATACTCTCTCGGATAGGGGCAATTACGGATCAAATGCCCCGGCTGATTACAGTTATAACATCTATACCCTGGTGGAATAATGGGTTGTCTGGCTGTACTCTGCTGCGACTCCTCCACCTCTGGCCTACCACGACCTTGCTGAAATTGCTGTCGACCTCCCCATCCTCTTCCTTTACCTTTAAATGCTTGCTTCAATTTCTGGTCCCACTTACCAAAACCTGATGAAGAAGGTCCTACTGGTGCTTTACCCTTACTCTCACCCACTGACTGCTGCGGTAGCCGAAAACGACCTGAATCTGACTCCCCATCTGATGAGTCCTAATAGACCTTTCCAACATAGCTACCCTTTGAGCTGCTTCTTCCACTGCCTTACACATGAGTGGCACTATTGCATTCTGTAATTCTACTCTTAAACCCCGAATAAAGTACTCAACCATCATATTATTATCCGATACTACATAAGGCGCGTATCGGCTAAGTGCCATAAACCTCATCTGATATTCTAAAACTAAAGAGTTACCTTGTTGGAGTGTCCGAACTGCTCTCTCTTCACTTGCTGCACTTGAATCGGAAAGAATGTATCGTTAAATACATTAAGAAACTCCGGCCAAGTGATAGTCTCTTCTGTCCTACCTGCGAAGGTGGTCTGTATCTTCAATCGCCACCATTCCAGTGCAAAACCCCTCAACTGATAGGCAGCTAGCACAACTCTATCTGCTGCCGGACACCTCATGGTCGTAAAGACCCTCTCAATCTCATGGACCCAGTGTTCCGCTGTATCTGGATTCGGCCCTCCTAAATAAGTAGGCGGCTGCAAGCTCAGAAACTTCTCAACTTGCATCACTGGTTCCTCTGCTACTAACACTGGCGGTGGTGGTGGCAAGGGTGCTACAAAAGGCACCTCCACTCCTGGTGATGGCGGAACTTGAACTATAGGTACAGTCTCTCTGTCCCCAGGTGGTACGGCAACCGGTGGTACCGGGGCCTGCTGATCCATCCTCATCCGAATATCGGTGAGGCTCTCCCAGATCCTCTCTATCATACGCTGAGTGTTCTCCTCTGGATCATCTCCTCCACCACCCCAATCTCTTCTATCTGCCATTTCAAACTTCTGCATAAACAAAACACCAAACAAAAACAAACAACGGATCATTAAAACCAAGGTCACTACCAGCAGTATACTACTACCGAAATAAGGCTATGTAACCTTCTAGTTCCCTTATATTAACACGGACCTTGCTCTGATACCAACTGTGACGGAACGCCTCGTCCAAGCCCGTTAAACTGATAACAAGTTTGATCCGAGTCCGTCTCCCGCGAACGGGCTGGAGCCTCACAAGGGATATCACACAACAGTCCGTGAAAACACAAAGGAACACACCATTCCATATATATATTCCACAAGTTTACATAGCCATATTTCCATAAAACTGAAAGAAAGTACAAGAGCTTGGGCATACCCCGGGGTACAACTGGAAGAAGTAAACAACTAGCTACACTACACTGCTGGGGTACTGACCCTGCACCGCTATGATGCGGCTCCGAACTGGACGACGGCCGAGAAACATCCTCCTCACCCTCACCTGTGGGGGTAGGGGTGAGCCTCGCTAGTCACTGGCTCAGTAGGGAACTCCCCCAACACCGAGCAAACCAAAAACATAGGTATGAAGGCAGTAAACTATTCTAACAGTTTATAGAATAGCTAAGCAGAATATTAAAGCTATAAATATACTCACCGTTTGCCGACTACATAAAGTAACTATATTAAATAAACGGCAAACCCAAATAGGTGTACGAGCTAAAGTAGAGACCGCCAGATGCAAGCCACGTAAACTGGTTCGCGACACCAGTAACTGACTCGGACAAACACACACAGGTCTACCTCTCAGTCTCGCAGCTACGGACGAAAGGTCCAGTTGCCGCTCCACATAAAAAGGTCAAGCAACTGTGGAGACCAACTAAACACCACCACCTGCGGACCACACGGTCGCAGGCCCATGCCTGGCACATCTAGAGACCCTGGCCTGGGCCCTCTAGAGTGAGGCACTGGAAAAGGACTAGCTGGGGACCAGTGTCGACAACTGGTGTCCGTACCCCCAACTAAGAGCGCGCTACAAGTGACTAGAAACGAACACTAGAGTCACTGTCCCACTGTCGTCTTTCCCTCACCCGGACGTACAACTCAAACATAGGACTGAGGGTGTCCAGGTCAGACGACACAGACCCCGACGGTACAACACAAGTACCGGGACAAGCCCCGAGCTAACAGCCTGGCTCACAGAGAACCTGGGCACCCACTGGAGAGGTAACCACGGTAGGTGTCGTGCTACTTGCCACGTACACAAAACCATGTGCACGTCACACACAAACCACGTGAAGTCTCGTACAAACTTTGTGCGCTAGTAGTTCACTACACGTGAACACTACGTAAACACGTAAAGAACTGGCTAACTGCGTACCCTGAACACTAGTCTCAGAAACCACGTGCACCCTAGCGCACCATAAGTGCCAACGCACCATTCTTTATCGTTAATACTTAATATAGCAACGTTTGAATAAAAGAAAGTGGGCGTCAACATCGACTGTCGTCGATGGGGTGTAAACGACAAGGTATCTGGCCGTCTATCTCCCAGCTGAAGAACCTGGCGTCAATCGATATTGACGCCAAGCTCCTCGGCTACCAGCTCCCATAGAAACCCTAGGCCGATTTCACAAGTGTTCTTGGCCCCAAAACCAGTGGGAAACACAACAAAACCCTTTCTCTAACATCCATGCACTATAAATAAACTGTAACAACATGTTTCACTAAGTAAATCAATCAACCACCCTTTGACCCCGCATGGAATACCCTTACCCAAAAATACGAATAGCATGATATTACATGTTTTCATAGCACATCACGACATTCAAAAGCAACTAAAGGGTTGCTCCCTACCTCGGAATGCACATAAACCCCTAAACATCCCTGATTCGCGCCAAACCTTCCGCGAGCTCCCACGGGAATCACGCCTTGCACTGGCATTTCCTAGCACGATTGGTCACCACCACTCGTTCCACGATCCCTAACTAGCCTTTAGCAACCGTTAGAAGCAGTAGGGGAGCAAAGGCGTGAAAGTATGGCGAAGAAGAGGGAGAACCGAGTGGAAAAGCTGCCCTCGGGTGACCCTATATTCAACAGGTCGCACAGGTTGGCGTCAACATGGCTGCCGCCAGTCAAACCGCCAAGGTTAAACGTCCATATCTCTTGTCACCAAGTTCATAGAGTAAACGTCACATACATGAACGCCAACCCATGTCAACGACCACCCTAGGCCGTCAACCCCTAATCAACTGCTACAGACTCTGACTTACCTCAAGACAAAACCTGCACGCACCACACATCCAGACCATATTGGCCTCGCAACGGCCACCACAACCATTACTCACATGATCCATAAGGATCCGAAAAACACGCGACGTTACACCCCCCTCCTCTCACCCCCCCCCCTCCCCACCCCACTCACCCATCTCCACCACCTCCTCTCCTCCTCCACCAACCCCTGTCAGCCCGCCGCGACCCCTCACCCTCACCTCCTGACCCCCCCTATCTCTTGACACATGTATGTTTTTTTAATTATTTATATTTTTATTATATCATTTGATGTTAATTTTTTATGAATGTTAGTTAGTTATAAATTTGATGTTTAAATATTCTTGTTTGACAAATGTGATTTATTTTTCTTATAAATGACAGATATGACTTGTTCAAATATTTCTTTAATGTGTTATTATGATGGTGTCTTACGTATTGAGGATCATAAACCTCAACATGAAGGAGGCATTGTACACATTTTGCGTGTAAAGAAAGACACAACTTTTACTGAGTTGATGTGGAAATTATATATCTTGACGAAATATGACGAAAGACATATTAAGATTGGTATAACATGCAAGTGGCCTACTTCTATGGGTGAATATATTGCTGTGAGAGTTGAAGATGATGAAACAGTTGAAAGTATGTTCGATTTTGTATCCTTCTTATGTATCTACTATACAATTATATTTAGAAAAGGAAGATGTAGATAATATATCTATTCAAGGCAACGATGAGTGCAAACACATGGTCATATTGATGACAACTTGCATACTCACACTATGAGTATCAACAACCAACTAGACTCTTCACACGTATGTTGAATGATGATGCAGATTCTACTGGATTTTATTCTGCTAATGACAGAGATGTACGGTACGAATCATATGACTACATTTTACCTACAAACTATAACCCATGGTGAGTTGTCTCCCATACTTGTACGAAATATATATTAGTGTGATTAAATTTTCATAAAATTTATAATTTTTATTTGGAGGTCTACTGGCTATGGAGGTGGCTCCTCACAGTATCCTTTCATGCCAATCACTGGTCCTTCACTTACTTTTCATAGTGCAAGCTCATCAGGGTATGAGATTTCATCATCCTCATAAAATATTTTGATGCATTCACATAACATACCATAAATCTTTTGTCATATTTGATTGGTATGTAGGCACCATGTAACAGAAGAACATGTGATTGAGGAGGATGAAATAGATTCACAAGATGATATAGATGACAATGAGAATATGGACGAGGGAGATGACCCATTATTTGATATTGCCAGGGTTAATAATATAGAAATTGAATATGAGCAAGACCCTCCAGATATATTCACTTCTGATCAATGGATAGATGAAGCCATGTTGAATAATTCTCATGAAGAGATAGATGTACCTTGTACTTCAGAGGGTGAAGAGCCTCATGTTGGACAAATTTTTACAAATAAGAAGAATTTGATATATGCATTGTAAATATATTCAGTTCAACATAGTGTTCGATATAAGGTGACACGAAGTCACACGAAGATGTTTACAGCTAAATGCATTCATGATACATGTGCATGGAGGGTTCATGCATCAGTTGTCAAGGGATTTGAATATTTCAAAATAAAAAAATATGCTGGACCTCATACATGTGTGAACCAAATATTGCAAAGTTCCAATCGCCAATGCATATCTCTTTTTGTTCAAAAGTTGATTTTGTCAGCTGTGAAGACAAAGTTAACAATTACACCATAAGAGATTGTGAGATGAATATCATGTTGAGATTTCATATAAGAATGCATGGATTGCAAAATGTTTGGCTATGAACAAATCTTCGGCAGTTGGGAATCATCATATGCTACTCTACCCAGGTATCTAGAGGCCCTTCAATTGACAAATCCGGGGACAGTTGTGCAGTTCACATATGCAGAACAATCTATCTTTCATTTTTAGAGAGTTTTTTGGTCATTTGCACCTTCTATACAGGGGTTTTCACATTGTAGGTTATTGATAACTGTTGATGGAACACACCTGTATGGAAAATATCCTGGTGTTTTGATGATTGCTATTGCTGTAGATGCAGATGATGGTTTATTCGCCCTTACATTCGCTATAGTTGAATTGGAAAATGACGATTCTTGGGCATGGTTTTTGGTGTGCATCAGACATAAAGTTACAAATAGAGTTGGTCTTGCAATCATTTCTGATCGACATAGAGGTTTGGAGCGTGCAGTACCTGAGATATTTCCTCCTCCTATTGGTTACCATCGTTGTTGTTTGTGACATTTTGTTGGTAATTTTCAAAAGACATTTCGTGATAAGACATTGACAGGTCTAGCATGGTCTACATCGACTAGAACATGTATCTTTGTGTTACGGGTCGTCATTCGGCCGCTCGGCTCAGGAGTAGGACGAGTTGTTACTCGGCTAATCGGCGCAGGGGGGGTTTCAGCCGACCTTGCTGAGACAAGGGCACTCGGCATTAGGATGGATGGCTCCCGACAGCCCAGCCCGGCAAGCTCTGTAGACCGAGTCACTACATAGGAAAGCAATAAGAGCTCGTATAACTAAATCCTCTGGCGCGTCGAATGGCTGCGGAGGAAAGTCAGAACGCGGAAGGGGCCCGAAGGCCACGGACTGCGTCCTTTAACCGCTCCCGTGCGATGATTATGGAAGCCCCATTAGTGGTAAGACAACTTGTGGATCATGATCGCAAGTTACCCGCAATTAGCGCCACGAAATCAGTCAACGGGAATCTCGGACGATCCCCGAAGTGCGACTTCTACCCACTTACCATAAACCACACTGACGGAGCCACTATAAAGGGGAGGCGTCTCTCACAACGAGGTAGGCAACTTCTAACGCAACAACCCTATCTTTCCATTCTGCCGACTCTAACTTGAGCGTCGGAGCATTCCCCCACCGAGGTCACTCGGTGATCTTGCAGGTACAACACTCGGCGACCGAGCGCTCGCGATCGGCTCGTCTTTCCTTGGGGTTACTCGGCTAGGGCCGAGCTCGTTACTCTAGCAGTAACACTTTGAATTTCAACATTTGATACAGAAAATAGAAGAAATGAATCCTCAAGCAAAGAAATGCTTGGAAGATGTCGGTTATGAAAGATGGACAAAGGTATATGATGGTGGTAAGCGGTTTGGTATGATGACAACAAATATTTCAGAAAGTTTTAATAGTGTATTGAAAGGTGCACAAGGTTTGCCTATCTAGGCTTTAGTGCAAAAAACTTTCTACAGGTTAAACAAATTTTTTGTTAAATGACGTGAGGATGGTTTGAATTGGGAATCATCATATGCTCCTAGTGTAGAAGTCCAACTTCATGTTACTAAGCGAGAGGCTAGAAGATGTCAGTGATTAGATTTTCTAGACATGAGTTTCAAGTCACTATTCACACGGACATCAATACATTGTTAACCTGGGACCCGCAATGTGGTTGCTCCTACAATGTTCATTGTGTCCACATAGTGGCATCTTGTAGATCATTTTCAGCAAATATTTCACACTTGAACTTTTATGCTGCATTTTATTCTGTGGAGGCCTATCGACAGACATATGAGTTTGCTTTTCATCCTGTCTTGGACAGTCGACATTGACCTCCGCATAGAGGTGCTACATTGCAACCTCCATTTGGTCGCAGGCAAAGTGGTCGTCCACATAGTAGACGCCTTCATATGCATATGGATACAAATAAAGAAGGGTCATCCCATAACCATTGTAGTCATTGTGGCCAACCAGGACATTATAGAAGTACATGTCCAGGGGTGCAACCCCCTCATCATAATTAGTAAGTGTTATGTCTGCTGTTTACATATTTATAATTCTTCACACATATTTATGTATGTTGTTTACACATATTGTTCACACATATTTATGTCTGTTGTTTACACATAGTGTTCACACATATTTATGTCTGTTGTTTACACATATTGTTCACACATATTTATGTCTGTTGTTTATATACTTATAATTCTTCTTGTATGTAGGCATGGCAGAGATCGACCAGCTTCCAGGTCCTATAGATAATTCTCTATTATACGTACAGGAGGGGCATAGATCATAGTTGGTTTACATTGGCCAGGTATTTTTATTGTTAAAATATTATTGGTGTTACTTAAGCATAAATTTAATGTTAACATATTTTAAATTTTTTTTCCAGGAAACATAAGTTCTTAAATGTTGGGAGCACCATAGGAGCTTGGGTGGTTGGCCAGTTGACCCCCACATTGTAGAATATGTACATAGAGCTGGTTTATTTCATTTGACTCAGGTTCAGTGGATCAGGTTAGATTGGGCATTGAGCACTGCCCTTACTAAGAGATGTAGGAGTGAGACAAACTTTCCATCTTAGACATGGGGAGATGAGTATCACGTTGCAGGATGTTGCTATTTTGATGGGATTACCAATTGATGGTGATGTTGTTGTAGGAAACATTAGTTTAGATTGGACAGATATTTGCATGGCACTTTTAGGTGATGTCCCAGAGTTGATGAGACGAGGTTCTGTAAAATTATCTTGGTTGCGAGAAAGGTTTACAGTTATCTCAGAGGATGCATCAGTGGAGGTTGTTAGACGACATGCACGAGCATACTTGTTACATCTTTTGGGTTGTACTATTTTCAGTGATAAGATAGGAAACTCAGTGCCACTTATGTATCTACCGCTTCTAGAGGACTTTTGTAACGTCGCGCATTTTTCGGATCCTTGTGGATCTTGTGTTCAGCGCTTGTGAGGTCAATGTGACCTGTGTTCGGTGTGCGCGTGAGTTTTTGGGGCTTACTGGGCCGATAGTTTGGGCCTACAGCACCCCAGGGTTCTCTGTCTGTGATCGCGACAGCAGGGGATGTCACGTTCTGAACGCGACACTCTTGCCCGTCGCATTCTTGTTGCCGCTTTGTGGCGCTGATCGTCTGCATGTGCGCCACGTGTTGGGTGCTGGGCGACCTGCAGACGTCAGCTGTTGGGAAGGCGACGACTAGTTCTGTCGCGATTAGGTAGCGACGCGACGATGCGTTGCGATTTCAACCGTCAAGGGTTTTAAAATAACCCTGGCCAGGCAGAACTGCAACGGGTTCTGCTCGGCCAGGGGGAGAGGTTGTGCGGGTTTCCTGGTGGATTTCGGCATGGAAGCTCACGGGTTGGCGTGTTCTCGCCACGGGAAGCTCGCGTGAAGTGGAAGGAACGCCGAGGGATCGCCGTACTGTGCATTCTTCGCGGAAGTAGGGTGACTCCTCCTGTTTTTCGGGCTAAGGATTGTGTAGGAGAGTGGTTTGATTAGTTATTCGCTTTTCTAACAATAGATACCATGTCTAGGATTCACAAATGCATGAAAATTGAGAATTAAGGGTGGTTTGCATAACATAGAATGGTAATCCGTGGAGAGGATCCCGGATTAGGGTTCCTGCCTGTGAAGGCGACAGAACCCCCTGTCGCGATCTGACTGCAACAGGTTGACCCGTCGCGTTCAGGTGGGGACCGCGACATGTTGATGCGTCAAGTTCATATGATGAACGCGCCACATCGGGCTGTCGCATTCTGAAGGCGACACAAGCCCATGTCGCGACCACAGCCGAGTGGTCTGAATATGCATGACTTATGTGACGTGATTATCTGATTATTATTATTCAGTGTATTTGGTAATACCGTGTGGTGCATTGGCACCTGTAGCGCTCTGGGAGCGCATGTTTACGAGGCTAGCGTGTTGGTTACGTAGCTAGCTAGTGGTTTGTGTGTTGGCGTGGTATGCAAGTGAACTACATTGTGTTTACGTGTTGTGGATAGTCGGTACTCGTGATTGTCGTGTTGGTTCACGTGGTTTGAGCAGTGTGTACATGGTTTTGTGTGCGTGGCAGGTAGTACGACGCCTACCGTGGTTACCTCTCCAGTTGGGTGCCCCAGGTTCTCTATGAGCCAGGTTGTTAGTTCGGGGCTTGTCCCGGTACTTGTGTTGTATCGTCGAGGTCTGTGTCGTCTGTCCTGGACACCCTCACGCCTTTGTTTGAGTTGTTTGTTCGACTGAGGGAAAGACGACAGTGGGACAGTGACTCTTGAGTTTGTTTTTAGTCACTTGTAGCGCGCTCTTAGTTGGGGGTACGGACACCGATAGTCGACACTGGTCCCCAGCTAGTCCTTTCCAGTGCCTCACTCTAGGGTGCTCCGGCCAGAGACCTTAGAGGTGCCAGGCATGGGCCTACGGTTGTGTGTCCGCAGGAGTGGTGTTTAGTTGGTCTCCATAGTTGTTTGACTTTTTCTCGTGGAGCGGCAGCTGGACCTTTTGTCCGTGGCTGCGAGACTGAGAGGCAGACCTGTGTTTGTTTGTCCGAGTCAGTTACTGGTGTCGCGAACCAGTCTACGTGACTCGAGTGTGGCGGACTCTACTTTACCTCGTACACGTAATGGAGTTTTGCCATTTATTTAATTACTTTATTTAATATAGTCGGCAAATGGTAAGTATGTTTATTGCTTTAATAATCTGCGTGGTTGTGCTATAAATTGCTAGTATAGTTTACTATTTCCTTACTTGTGTATGGTTTGCTCGAGTTGGGGGAGTTCCCTACTGAGCCAGTGACTAGTGAGGCTCACCCCTACTCTCCACAGGCGAAGGTGAAGAGGAAGTTTCGTTACCGTCTTCCAGTTCAGGGCCGCGTCGTAGCGGTGTTGGGCCAGCGCCTCCAACAGTGTAACTTTCGTAGCAGTGTAGTATCTTTCCTCAGTTGTACTAGTTTACCTCGGGGTATGCCCCAAGCTCTTGTACTTTTGTTGAAATTTGGCTATGTAAATCTTGTACATTATATATGAAATGGTGAATCATATATGAGATCAAGTGGGTTCCTTTCTGTTTTCACGGACTCATGTGTGGTATCCCTTGCGAGGCTACGGCCCGTTCGCGGGAGGCGGACTCGGAACAAGTTCGTTATTGGTTTAATGGGCTTGAACGAGGCATTCCGTCACAGTTGGTATCAGAGCGAGGTCCGTGTAAATATAAAGGAACTGAAAAATTATATAGCCTTATTTCTATATTTGTACACTGCTGATAGCTGACTCTAGTTTTGTAATGACCGGTTTTGTTCGTAATTGATATGTTATTTGTGTAGGAAGTTGAGATGGCTGATAGAAGAGATTGGGGTGGTGGAGGAGAGGACCCTGAGGAGTCCACTTAGCGTATGATTGAGAGGATTTGGGAAAGCCTCACCGATATTCGGATGAGGATGGATCAGCAGGCACCGGTACCTCCAGCAACAGTACCACCAGTTGCTGGAGTACCCGTAGCCCCAGTTGCACCACCGCCAAGGGTGGAGGTACCCTATGTGGCACCTGTACCACCACCACCAGTAATGGCAGCAGAAGAGCCAGTGATGCAAGTTGAAAAGTTTCTGAGGTTGCAACCGCCCACTTATACAGGAGGGCCGAATCCATATACGGCGGAGCACTAGATTCATGAGGTTGAAAGGGTCTTTACGACCATGAGGTGTCCAGCAGCGGACAAAGTTGTGCTAGCAACATACCAGTTGAGAGGCTTTGCGCAGCAGTGGTGGCGTCTGAAGATGCAGACCACCTTTGCAGGCAGGACAGAGGAGGTTATTACCTGGCCAGAATTTCTCGAGGCATTTAATGACACATTCTTTCCACTTCAAGTGCATCAGGCAAAAAGAGAGCAATTTCGGACACTTCAGCAAGGTAATACCTCAGTTTTAGAATATCATATGTGACTTATGGCACTTAGCCGATATGCACCTTATGTAGTATCAGATAATGCTATGATGGTTGAATATTTTATTCGGGGTTTGAGAGAAGAGTTGCAGAATGCGGTGATACCGTTAATGTGTAGAACAGTTGAGGAAGCAGCCCAGAGAGCAGCTACACTTGAGAGGTCTATTCGGGCTCGTCAGGCAAGCGGGTCAGGTTCGGGTAGTTTTCGACTACCCCAGCAGACAACAGGAGTCAGTAAGGGAAAGGCTCCAGCAGGACCTTCTTCTTCAGGTTTTGGTAAATGGGGTCAGAAATTAAAGCAAGTATTTAAGGGCAAAGGAAGAGGAGGCCATCAGCAGTTTCAGCAGGGGCGTGGCTATAAACCAGAGGTAGAAGAATCGCAGCAGAGTACTGCCAGGGAGCCCACTATTCCACCAGGTTATAGGTGTTATAATTGTAATCAGCCAGGGCATTTGATCCGCAATTGCCCCTATCCGAGAGAATATGGGTATGGTAGAGGTGTTCAGCAGCAGCAGCAGTCCCAGCAGCCTTTAGCAGGTCGTGGTGGAGGTGCACCACAGCAGCGAGGTAGAGGCCGGGTTATGGCTATCACCCGTGCCCAGGCAAAGGCATCGAACATGATAGAAGGTACAATACCTATTTATGATTTTTCAGCCAGAGTTCTATTTGATTTAGGCGCTTCTCATTCTTTCATTTTTGAAGAATTTTTGGATTGTATGGCTAATCCTCTAGAAGAAAAGTCATGTGAATTAGTAGTGGAGGTTCCCTCGGGCGAGTTTATGCTCACCTCGTGTTACATAGATGAAGCTCCTGTTGTGGTTCAAGGGAATCAGATGCCGGGCCGGTTATATGCTCTTCAGTTGTTCGATTATGATATCATTTTGGGTATGGATTGGTTAGAAGCTTATGGAGCTATGTTAGATTGCAAAAAGAAAAGAATCAAATTTTGTCACCCTAATGGTACAGTGTTTGAATATCAAGGTATGCCCTCTCGTACTTCTAAGTTTATAATTTCTGCAATTAAGGCTAGAAAATTAGTTAATGAGGGATGTGTAGCTTATTTAGCTTCTGTGAGTTTGGTTGAGGCTGGTAAGTCAGTAGAAGCAGTTCCCGTGGTTAGAGAATTTGCAGATGTTTTTCCAGATGATTTGCCAGGTTTAGATCCACACAGAGAGGTGGACTTTACTATTGAGTTGTTTCCAGGCACCATGCCGATCTCTAAAGCTCCATATCGGATGGCGTCGACAGAACTTAAAGAATTGAAAAAGCAGTTAGAAGAATTGCTGGAAAAAGGGTTTATTAGACCGAGTCACTCCCCATGGGGGGCGCCGGTGTTGTTTGTAAGAAAGAAAGATGGAAGTTTTAGAATGTGTATTGATTACAGGAAATTGAATGAGGTGACCATAAAGAATAAGTACCCGTTACCTAGAATTGATGATCTGTTTGATCAGTTGCAATCAGCTAAGGTATTTTCTAAAATTCATTTAAGGTCAGGGTACCACCAGTTGAGAATTAGAGAGGGTGATATTGATAAAACAGCATTTAGAACTCGATATGGTCACTATGAGTTTGTGGTTATGCCATTTGGGCTAACCAATGCTCCTGCAGCTTTTATGGATCTGATGAACAAAATTTTTCATCCGTATTTGGACCAGTTCATTGTGGTCTTTATAGATGATATTCTGATTTACTCAGCATCTAAAGAGGAGCATGCAGCGCATTTGAGATTTGCCTTGCAGTTATTAAGAGATAATCAGTTGTTTGCCAAATTCAGTAAGTGTGAATTTTGGCTAAAAGAGATTCAGTTCTTGGGCCATGTCATATCAGCTGAGGGAGTGGCAATTGACCCAAGTAAAGTGGAGGCAGTGATGAAATGGGAGGTGCCTAAGACAATTACTGAAATTAGAAGCTTTTTGGGGTTAGCAGGCTATTATAGGCGTTTCATTCAAGATTTTTCTAGGATTGCGACACCCATGACTAGACTGACTAGAAAGGGTGTGCCATTTATATGGTCTGGTGAATGTCAAAGAAGTTTCATGGAATTAAAGAAGTGGCTTACAGCGGCACCAGTGTTGACATTACCAACAGGTAATGGTGGTTTTGTTGTATATACAGATGCATCTAGAAGAGGACTTGGCGCAGTGCTAATGCAGCATAGCAAGGTAATAGCTTATGCATCCATGCAATTGAAACCAGCAGAAGAGAATTACCCCACTCATGATTTAGAGCTAGCAGCAGTTGTGTTTGCCTTAAAGATGTGGAGGCATTATCTATATGGCGAGAGATTTGAAATTTTTACAGATCATAAAAGTTTAAAGTATATCTTTTCCCAGAAAGACTTGAATCTCCGTCAGCGTAGATGGGTGGAGTATTTAAAAGATTATGATTTTAGTTTGGCTTACCATCCAGGTAAGGCCAATGTGGTGGCTGATGCCCTAAGCAGAAAAACATATTTAAGTCAAATGATGATCAAGGAATGGAAGTTGTATGAGGATAGTGGAGAACTCCTGTATGTGCCAAGCAGTCAACGGCGGGCAATATTAGCTAGTAGTGTTGTGGAGCCGTCACTGTATTGGCAAATTGTTGAGGCTCAAAGAGCGGATGTAAATTTAGCTGAAATCGTGAAATGGAAGGAGTTGCTATTGATGATAGCTGTGTGGTTAGGGTCAAAGGCAGGTTGTTTGTACCGGCAGAAAGAGAAGTAAAACAGAGAGTATTAGAAGAAGCCCATAAATCTCGGTACACTGTTCACCCTGGTAGTACCAAGATGTACCAGGATATGAAAAAGCATTTTTGGTGGCCTCATATGAAAAAGGAAATAGCCGAATTTGTTTCAAGATGTGCAGTTTGTCAACAAATCAAGGCAGAGCATCAGAAGCCTGGAGGTTTATTGCAACCATTACCCATTCCGCAATGGAAATGGGATGATATTGCTATGGACTTTGTAGCAGGTTTGCCGAGGTCAGCAACATGACATAATGGAATATGGGTATTTGTTGATAGGCTAACCAAGGTATGCAAGTTAGTAGCAGTAAGTATGTCTTGGTCAGTGGACAGATTAACAAGAGTTTATGTTGATAGAATTATTCCACTGCATGGTATCCTGAAGTCTATTGTTTCTGACAGGAATCCTAGATTTACTTCTGGTTTTTGGAGGAGCTTGCAGAGAGTAGTTGGCACCGAGCTGAGATATAACTCAGCTTACCACCCCCAAACAGATGGTCAACAGAGAGGACTATTCAGACAATTGAAGATATGTTGCGAGCATGTTGTTTAGTTTGGGGTGGTAGTTGGGAGCAGCATCTGGGTATGGTTGAATTTGCTTATAATAATAGTTATCATACCAGTCTCGGAATGGCACCATATGAAGCGTTATATGGAAGGCCATGTAGAACACCATTGAATTGGCATGAGGTGGGAGAAAGGCAAATGGTAGGCCCTGAATTGATACAACAAACCACTGAAATGATAAAGTTTATTAAAGAAAAGTTGCAGACAGCTCAGAGCAGGCAAAAAAGTTATGCTGATAATCGAAGGAGACCACTTCAATTTGAAGTTGGAGACTTTGTCTTTTTAAGAGTTTCTCCTACTAAAGGTATTGTGCGGTTTGGTAAGAAAGGAAAGTTGAGTCCAAGGTATGTGGGACCCTTTCAAGTATTAGAGAAAATTGGAGAGACAGCCTATAGACTTGATTTGCCAGCTGATTTTGCAGATGTTCATGATATTTTCCATGTCTCCATGTTAAGAAAATGTATTGAAGACCCAGCTCAAATAATCAGTTATCAAGGTGGAGATTTGAGACCAGATATATCTATGCCAGAATATCTAGTACAAATTACAGGTCATAAGACAAGGAAGTTAAGAAATAAAGAAATTGAGTTAGTTAAGGTTAGATGGGAAAATAGACTGGGAGGTGAGGATAACTGGGAGCTAGCCAAGGAAATGGCTAAGGGGTATCCTTACTTGTGTGAGTAAGGTTTTAAATCTTTTTAGATGATAGTATTTGTAATTATGTTTTAAAGTTGAATGTATTTGGAATATGTTATGGATTTCGAGGTCGAAATTTCTTTTTAGATGATAGTAATGTAACGTCGCGCATTTTTCGGATCCTTGTGGATCTTGTGTTCAGCGCTTGTGAGGCCAATGTGACTTGTGTTCGGTGTGTGCGTGCATTTTTGGGGCTTACTTGGCCGATAGTTTGGGCCTACAGCACCCCAGGGTTCTCTGTCTGTGATCGCGACAGCAGGGGATGTCGCGTTCTGAACGCGACACTCTTGCCTGTCGCGTTCTTGTTGCCGCTTTGTGGCGCTGATCGTCTGCATGTGCACCACGTGTTGGGTGCTGGGCGACCTGCAAACGTCAGCTGTTGGGAAGGCGACGCCTAGTTCCGTCGCGATTAGGTAGCGACGTGACGATGCGTCGCGATTTCAACCGTCGAGGGTTTTAAAATAACCCTGGCCAGGCAGAATTGCAACGGGTTCTGCTCGGCCAGGGGGAGAGGTTGTGCGGGTTTCCTGGTGGATTTCGGCATGGAAGCTCGCGGGTTGGTGTGGTTCTCTCCACGGGAAGCTTGCGTGAAGTGGAAGGAACGCCGAGGGATCGCCGTACTGTGCGTTCTTCACGGAAGTAGGGTGACTCCTCTTGTTTTCCAGGTTGAGGATTTTGTAGGAGAGTGGTTTGATTAGTTATTCGCTTTTCTAACAATAGATACCATGTCTAGGGATTCATAAATGCATGAAAATTGAGAATTAAGGGTGGTTTGCGTAACATAGAATGGTAATCCGTGGAGAGGATCCCGGATTAGGGTTCCTGCCTGTGAAGGCGACGGAACCCCCTGTCGCGATCTGACCGCGACAGGTTGACCCATCGCGTTCAGGTGGGGACTGCGACATGTTGATGCGTCAAGTTCATATGATGAACGCGCCACATCGGGCTGTCGCATTCTGAAGGCGACACAAGCCCATGTCGCGACCACAGCCGAGTGGTCTGAATATGCATGACTTATGTGACGTGATTATCCGATTATTATTATTCGGTGTATTTGGTAATATCGTGTGGTGCATTGGCACCTGTAGCGCTCTGGGAGCGCATGTTTACGAGGCTAGCGTGTTGGTTACGTAGCTAGCTAGTGGTTTGTGTGTTGGCGTGGTATGCAAGTGAACTACATTGTGTTTACGTGTTGTGGATAGTCGGTACTCGTGATTGTCGTGTTGGTTCACGTGGTTTGAGCAGTGTGTACATGGTTTTGTGTGCGTGGCAGGTAGTACGACGCCTACCGTGGTTACTCTCCAGTTGGGTGCCCCAGGTTCTCTATGAGCCAGGTTGTTAGTTCGGGGCTTGTCCCGGTACTTGTGTTGTATCGTCGAGGTCTGTGTCGTCTGTCCTGGACACCCTCACGCCTTTGTTTGAGTTGTTTGTTCGACTGAGGGAAAGACGACAGTGGGACAGTGACTCTTGAGTTTGTTTTAGTCACTTGTAGCGCGCTCTTAGTTGGGGGTACGGACACCGGTAGTCGACACTGATCCCCAGCTAGTCCTTTCCAGTGCCTCACTCTAGGGTGCTCCGGCCAGAGACCCTAGAGGTGCCAGGCATGGCCTGCGGTTGTGTGTCCGTAGGAGTGGTGTTTAGTTGGTCTCCTCAGTTGTTTGACTTTTTCTCGTGGAGCGGCAGCTGGACCTTTTGTCCGTGGCTGCGAGACTGAGAGGCAGACCTGTGTTTGTTTGTCCGAGTCAGTTACTAGTGTCGCGAACCAGTCTACGTGACTCGAGTGTGGCGGACTCTACTTTACCTCGTACACGTAATTGAGTTTTTCCGTTTATTTAATTACTTTGTTTAATATAGTCGACAAATGGTAAGTATGTTTATTGCTTTAATAATCTGCGTGGTTGTGCTATAAATTGCTAGTATAGTTTACTGCTTCCGTACTTGTGTATGGTTTTCTCGTGTTGGGGGAGTTCCCTACTGAGCCAGTGACTAGTGAGGCTCACCCCTACTCCCCACAAGTGAAGGTGAAGAGGAAGTTTTGTTACCGTCTTCCAGTTCAGGGCCGCGTCATAGCGGTGTTGGGCCAGCGCCTCCAGCAATGTAGCTTTCGTAGCAGTGTAGTATCTTTCCTCAGTTGTACTAGTTTACCTTGGGGTATGCCCCAGGCTCCTGTACTTTCTTGTACTTTTGTTGAAATTTGGCTATGTAAATCTTGTACAATATATATGAAATGGTGAATCATATATGAGATCAAGTGGGTTCCTTTCTGTTTTCACGGACTCGTGTGTGGTATCCCTTGCGAGGCTACGGCCCGTTCGCAGGAGGCGGACTCAGACCAAGTTCGTTATTGGTTTAATGGGCTTGAACGAGGCATTCCATCACAACTTTGATCGAGCTGGTAGATACTCGTGGGGTGGTGTGACACTTGCTTATCTCTATCGTCAGTTGTCTATTGCATGCAAGTCGAATGCCAAGGCCATTTGTGGTTCATTGACTCTTCTTCAGGTAATTTGTCATTTAATGCATATTGATTTTGCCTCTAATAATTTATTGCCTCTTCTAAATATTTGATTTATTTTTTTGTTGGGGTCTTGGGAGCGACTACATGTGGGTCGTCCTGATATTGCGATGCATCCTTTGACACAGGACATGCCTTTGGGTCACAGGTAAATTCATAATGTTGTAT
This sequence comes from Colocasia esculenta, assembly GCA_014218235.1. Lineage (NCBI taxonomy): Eukaryota > Viridiplantae > Streptophyta > Magnoliopsida > Alismatales > Araceae > Colocasia > Colocasia esculenta. The sequence continues at coordinate 39,737,306 of CM024765.1, read as the reverse complement.
GACTATTTAATTATAGAAATTATACTAACTTACAAATAAATTGTAGGTGTAATGTACCGAGAGAAGAGATAAATAACCCTCGACATGTTTTGAGACTATACAGATCAGAGCTTGATCATCATTGTAGACACCACTTTTCCGCTCCCTCTTCCGAGGTTCCGTTCAGGAGACCCCGAAGAAGAGAGAAAGAGAGATGGGCAAAGAGGGGGTGGTAAAAGATAAAAATGTAAAATGTGATGTGTGTATATGGAGTGAAAAGCGGGAAAGTACGAAAAATAAAAAGATCATGATCGCCAGGCACGCGAGGGTGCCGAATGGAAGATGCACGGCGAGGGGTGCGAGATGGAAGAGTGATTGAGAAGAATACCTGTTGGAGCGTGGGAGATTGTGCGGGGGTGTGGGTCCTTTCCTCCTCTACGAGCACGGCCGACCGTGGTAGAGGGCGTTTCCTCATTTGATTACCCTGACAAAAAAGAAGAAGACAAAGAAAGGAAGAGGGGATTAGCCAAATAATGTGTAGTACCGAATCCAACAGAGTGAAATGAAATAAATGAATAGCACGGGGGACGACTCACCGTGTGGTGGCTTTTAAACCCCTAAAAATAGGGGTGTGTGTGTGTGTATGCATGCATGTGTGTATAAAAAAAAGAGTAAAGGGGGCGCGTGGGGCCCGGGAGGAAGTAAATGAAAAGAGCCACGAGGGGCTCGGGAGGAGATGAAATGTAAATGACAGGGAGAAAGGGGAGGGCGTGCTTCCCCAAATAGTGTGCGGCGTGGCGGCGTGGCCGGATGGACGGACGGAGGAAGAGGAGGAAGAATGTCGCTCCCGCCTTGCTCCAGTTTGGTGCACGTGGAGGGAGACGACAGGGACGCCGACTCTGAACTCTGAGGGACGGCGTGGATTGGCGTGAAGTAGAAGATCCCCCTGGGCCGGGGTCGAGACGGGAATCTGGCAGGGCTTCGCCGCAGTGAATGGTCCCCCCATTTACAAATGACCCTCGGGGGTCTATTTATAGAGGTAAAAACTTCGAATCGCGTCTAGTACATCGGATGCGACCTTCAGAGTGAAATAAGTTCGAGCGGCAGGCCGCGATTAGAATCGCGTCTGCACTGGCTGCCGCGATTAGGAAGCACCGCATTTGCCGCTTGATTTGACATAAAGCGCGATGATCACGGCATGACGGCCACCTTCAGAATCGCGTCGGGGATGACCGCCGCGTTAAGGAAATGCGTTGGCCTACCCCGCCGTGACTTCGTTTTGGGCACGTGAGCCATAAATGCGACGACTTCCAGGGTCTGGCGTGTCAGGCCTATGACTTAATCGCGTCGGCCTGGTCGGACGCGATTCAGATATTTCGCGTGGTTCCGATGTCCGGGCGCTTGAGTGCGACGACTTTTGGGACTAGGGCCTAATCGCGGTGTTTGAGGCCGACGCGTCTTGATTTCAAACGCGTCAGGATGGCAGGACGCGATAAAGCTTTTATGAATTTTATTTAAAAAAATCTACCAAACCGACATTAGAATCGCGGCGCTCACAGCGGATGGGTTCATGAAATGGCGTTGGACATTTTCATAAATAAAATAGATAATTCTTTATCGCGTCGCTCAAGGCTGCCGCGATAAGGACTCTTGGCCTTGTCGCACCCCAGATGCCCGACACGACTTGGAATCGCGTCCTCTTTGCCGGACGCGTTTCAGCTATCTTCATTAATGCGTCCCGCAGGCCTGTCACGACAACATGATCGCGCCCCGAAGACCCGTCGCGATAAGAAATGAAAGCCCACGACAGCCTTGGAAATGGAGGGGAAGCACCGGGGAAGGATGGGTGAGATCCAGAAATATTGGAAAAACACTCTTGCAAGGCAATAAGAGGGCCATTTGCGGCATTTATGGCGCAACATGAAATTTTCCCGCGGTGGAGACAAATTTGCGTGTCTACAGTTGCCACGCCTTGGCATCTGCTTTGCAGGGGAGTGAAGCGAAGGGACACGAAGTGGAGTGCAATGGAGTGAAATGGAGTGTAATGAAATGAAAAGAAATGAAGTGTAGCGAAGTGGAGTGAAGCGGGAGCGGACTGAAAAGTAGACGCCAATGTGAAAAATAGACACACGTGATAATGGGTGACTGCCACCTGATAAGAGTCTTTCCCAACACCCAAGGAAGTCACCACCTGAGAAGAAGACCAAAAGAAACAAATGCTTGGGCAAAGGAAAGGGATAAGAAAGGGAAGGTGCCGCGTGGGGCACAAAAGGAAAGAAAAGATCAACTTCCAGCGTCGGGGAAGTACCTAAGGACACAATCCGTTAGGTTTCACCATTGGGGGCGTCAGCCACTGCCGTAGGTGGATCTTGGGGAGAGAAGGAGAGATCAACTTCCAGCGAAGGGGAAGTACCTAAGGACACAATCCGTTAGGTTTCACCATCGGGGGCGTCTGCCACTGCCTCAGGTGGATCTCTAAGAGTAAAGGCGAAAAATAAAAAAGGATAAGTCCAAACAAGGGGTTCTAAGGAAATCAGCCCGGAGGCAACATCAAAGGGAGTTGGGTACTTGACCTGGAATGGAATATTTCAAATTGCTTTTGAATTTGGGGCGCGGATGGCCCTCAAATTGCATTGCAAGAGTGGATTTCCACTGATGATTTCAATATGCATGCATGCTGGGCTAAAAGGAAAATAAGATTAAAAGAGGAGTAGAAAATAACCAAGGATAATATTGTTACGCCGGTGAGTTAGGACCGGGGGGTATGCATGGGTCCGTCGTCCTCACATGCCAAGCGTAACGGCCTATCCGTACGGCTAAGGATCCTCTGGGATAATCATTGTTTTTGATAAAGGGGAACTCAAATCCTAGATTCCTCAGAGCCACAAGGTCCTTGGTACGCTCTAAAAGTATACTTGTAGATAACTTGATGGTGGGGGCATCAACCGCCTGACGTAGCGCCAGATGAGGTAACTCGAATCTTGCACTCAAAACTCATTAGCCAAGAAAATAACAAAACATCACGGAAAAAACAACATTTATAGCATGGAGCATGACTAAAGTAGTCAACAACAGAATAGCTCAAACAATTTGCTTGTTAAACCATGAGGATAAGTGGACTTGGTAAAAGAGATAGGAGTTCAAGATGGGAGGAACCCATGAAGGGGAAGAATTGCATCGATCTGACGCAGACAGGATGCAATGCGTGCTCGGTGCAATACCATCGTGAATTTTTTTTGGAATTTTGAAGGTATCTGAATTTTTATGGATTTTGGAGATATTTGAATTTTATGAGATTTTGAAAGTATTTGAATTTTTATAGAGATTTTGAAAATATTGGATTTTTTGTGGTTTTGAAAATATTCAAATATTTTATAGATTTCTTGGAAGTATTTGATTTTTTGTGGGTTTTGGAGATATTTGATTTTTTTTTGAAAATTTTGGGAATATTCGTTTTTTTTTGTGATTTTGGAACATTGCCATGCCATGGCGGCGTTATGGTTATGAAAATTGATGGCGCGAAGGGTCTTTGTTACCTTCCGTGTCGTTAAAGAATGCCCAGAGTAGGGTGTGTGTTTTAACGTGGCGCCCACGGGCTAATTGCACGTGGTTAACGGTGTCACTATCAAAGCCATGCCTGAAAAGGCGACTAAGTCTGGCAGGAAGAAGGGAATAAAACTTTAGAGATAAGCTTGGTATGGGTGTTGATGAGTTGGGTTTTTTGACTCCCTTCCTTGGCACGACCGGAAGGTTCAGTCTCATTTAAGCACTAGGGCTTTTGGATTAGTTTGATGATCATTTGATTGTAGGGACATGCGTACGCCCGGGTCCATTTGGATCTTCGCGGAGACTTTGCCACTCTTTGCCATGCCCTATTTATCATTGATTTGTTGATTTTGATTTTGCATGCATACGACCGGGTCCATTTGGTTCTCCGCGGGGACTTTGCCGCTCTTGACATGCATTTGACTTGATTTTTTATTTGGTCATTTGGATTTGCCCATTTTAAACATTCTCTTACGACAAAGTGTTTTGGGTTGGTTGCCTTGCCCAGACTACCTCTGTTACCCATATTTTGGCCAAACGAGGGGAGAAACAGACGTTTGTGCCTTTCAGGCGTGGCTGTGACGGTGACGGTGTCTACCAGGGCAATTGGCTTAGGGCGCCGTAAAGTGTGTGCAAGGTGCCCATGCCAAGGGCAAACCTTAATGACCCGGGAGGGAATTTTGGACTCTTGGCACGGAGTTTTCATAATGAAAATGCTGCGGTAGCATGGCAATGCTGGAATATTCATCTTTTTATGGATTTTTTTTTGGACACTAATGTAAAAGGAGTTCGAAAGATAAAGAAGGACGAATGCCCTGTGCTAGGGCGAGACTAGGAGGTCTAGGAGAATTTACATTTTTTTATTGGAAATTAGAAAGACAAGTGGGGGCTAAAGCCCCGAAAACAATGCGAGAAGGGTCGAAGGACCCGATTGAAGATGGAGAGAAGAGAATTGCGGAAGGACGAATGCCCTGCGCTGGGACGAGACTCGGAGGTCTAAAAGAATTTACATTTTATATTTTTTTAAAAAATTAAAAGAACACATGGGGACTAAAGCCCCGAAAACATTGCGAGAATGGTCGAAGGACCCGATTAAAGGCGGCGAGGAGAGAGTGGAGGAAAGATTTTGGGGACTCCGGCGGGGCCGGAGGGGATTGGAGAAGGAGGGCGCGGTGCCCTGAAAGAGGAGAATTCGGATGGCCCAAAGGAGAGAAAGGAAAAAGCGGGCCGCGAGGGGCCAAAAAGGAGGGCGCGCCGCGTGGGGCGCATGATGGAGATGTGCCACGTGGGGCACTGAACGGAGATATGCCTCGTGGGGCACTGAACGGAGATATGCCTCGTGGGGCACTGGAGGAAGATGTGCCATAAGGGGCACGGAAGGGAGACGTGCCAGGCGTGGCACAATAGGAAGATGTGCCACGAGGGGCACGGAAGGGAGAGTAAGGAGTACAATTAGGGGCGCGATGCCCAGTGCAAGAGGATGGATTATACAACAAATGAAAATAAAATGCCTCTCATGGGGAGGGAATGTGGAGAACCCACGGAAAGGTGCTAAGCAGCACAAAAGATGATTGGAAAGAAAATGGAAAAGATGGAGGAGGCCCCCTGATCTTTTGCCTTGCCCGGCGTTTAGGCTTTCGCTTGGGAATCGACGTTTTGTCCCCAGGTACTTCCTCATAAATTTACCCAACGGGCGGATGGTCTTGCTCTTCTTACAGGGATTGAACAGCTCTCATGGATTGGAGGATTGTTGACCTTCGTCGGAGTGTCAAATGACAGTGCCAACTCCCTTGGAATGTAGTTTAAAGAAAGGGTTGGGAGTTCCACCGGTAGAGTTGGAAGTAACAAAGAGGGGACCATGCCCAAAGATTGTAAAACATTTGTTATGGGAAGGGGCACGACGCCTTGAGTAATTGATTGTGCCAATGATTTGGCTTTGGAATGCGTGAGCACAATCTGAGTGGTTGACCCCTTCACTAGAGTGGGAAGGTTCACAACAATGGTGTGAGGGGTCATGAGAGCTTGGAGGATTTGGTTCCCTATGAGTATTTTAAATTGAACCCGGTTGGCAACCGGAATGATTGGCATATCATTAGAAGGCCTCTTGATGGCCATGATTGGAGGGGAGGACTCCCACTTAGTGAATGTGCTCGGTATTTTGACAATGACCGGCATGCGAGGGATGTGTTCTTGAATTTTAAAGAGCATGCCCAGTCCCAGGGCTTCCTTCTGCTGACGCTTGTAGCTCCTTAAATGTTCGCACCCACTCCAATGGATAGGGGTGGATATGGTGGGTGTAATGGGAGGTTGTATGACCAGTGGAGGCGCGATGGGTACGATGGGGGAGATTTGCTCGGGTTCGATTGCCAATGGTGTTGGCGCAGTGGGAGGTGTAATGATTGGTGTAATGGTGGGTGGAGGCTTAATAGTGGAAGGTTTAATGGTAATGGATGTCAATGTGGGAGGGATAGGTAAATGGCGCACGAACATGACCTCGGAAGGTTCGTCGTCATAACACCAAGTGGTTTCATAGATGGGTTGGGCGCTGACAACCTCAGCCCGAGCAACAGGCTGTGGTGGAGGTGGAGGTTGTTGTGGTGGAGGCATGGAAGTTGGCATGGGTGCCGGAGCAGGTGCAACGTAGGGCACATGAACTTCTTCATGGAAAATAGGGGCATCATAGGGTCCAGTTGGAGGTTGTTGGGTCCGAGGAGGACGAATCAGTGGACGCCTGGGTGGAGGCATGTTGTGGTAGATGGGTAGCGTATGCGCAGGGGCATATGATGTGGATGTTGTATGGTGGTGAGGTCGATGGTGGATGGCGTCCACTGATCCATTCTTTCTCGGATTAATTTGATTAAACAGCTCTACGATCGGGGAGTCCGTCAGATGTGTCTGGATGTAACATCCCCGGTCGTAGAGCTCCTCCATGGAGGTGATTTGGTTCATGGCCAAGATGTGCTTGAACCTCGGAGTCGAGTTGGAAATGATTATTTGACTTGCTCTGACTCCGAGAGCACATGCTGCATTCTTGAGGCCATTGGCCTCCAACGGCCAGCAAATTGTACAAAGGCCTCGTCGGCCCCCATCTTCTCGGATGCTAGATCCGTGATAGATAGATAAGGGCTAACACGGTCTTTGTACCTTTGAAGGAATTTTTTATGCAGGGGGGCGGAAGTCTCCTGCCTCACTTGGCTTTAGAGAGTAGAACCATTCGAGTGCAGGGCCGTCAAGAGAGTTTCTAAATAAAAATGCCAAGGTAATGGGGTCACGTTGCCAACGTGAAGACTCATAAAGGAATTCCTTGACATGAAGGTAGGGATTACCCATGCCATTGTACAATCGGTACGTTGGCGTCTCCAAAGGACATATGTAAACTTGTGGGAGAGCCGGCATGGTGGCAACGGGGTCACCCGTGGGAATTGAAAGCTTGTTGATTTGTTTCTCCAGATCGTTCAATTTCTGGAGAAGAGCACTTTGGAGTGGAGCGGGTTTCTATTGGGCAAATGAGGGAGTACATGGGGGTGGCCTTGAATTAGTGGGCCTTCCCAAGGGACGGTCTGTACGGACCGGAGCACGGGAGTGCAATTGGCTAGGGGGTCGAGGTGATGGAGAATGTACAGGGGTATGTGGCAAAGTCGCCAGAATGTACAAAAGCGGGTGCCTGGGAGAAGGAGAGGGAGAAGGAGAGGAAGAGGGAGTCACACTCTCAACTAAAGATTGGATCAAATTCAGTTGTTGAGGGGTGAGTTGATCGAGTGCATGCAAGACAGTTTGGACTGTAGGGTCTTGGTGGGGGGAAGGATCTTGCCGGTTTTGATTGGAGTGATGTATGGAGGGACATCAGATTGGTTAGTGCGCAGTGTGTGCACGTAACCATAGGAGGTGGAAGGTTGTCCCTCATGGTGGTGAAATGGACGGACATGGGATTGGAAAGATTGGACGCTTGAATCATCCTCATAGTCCTCGTAATAAAAATCGACATGATAATATTGGTCCATTTTGACAAGGCAAGCAGACAAACAAGTTGAACAAAGATTAATCAATCAAAGATGATTCAAACAAGTTAGAATGCTTAGTGTTTGTTTTTAGGAGTTACACAATTAATTAATGGATTGAAAAAAAATCATTGTGTCACTCCAGGTGAGACCTAGTTGGGTAAAGTATGAACTTCGGGTTACAACTAGAATCACCTCTCACCACGCAATAGGATAACTAACCCGAGTCAACGGAGGGGTACAACCAACTCGGTCCGCCGTGAGGGAATCCACGGGGTACGGAGTGGAGAAGGTTCGCTAGTCCAAAGGGACGGAATGCCCAATGGAGAGCTTGCCTTCACCGGAAGGGTGTGTGGAGCCTAGGATATGAGGGAAGGAGGTCCCCCGACCGATGCAAAATGCCCTGCATGCAACATTTATATCAAAAAAATGGCAGCAAAGGGGGCGCGTTTCTGTCAGTCAGTCAAATCACGTCCGGTACAACGACCGCGATTTGACTGAATTGCATCTAGTCACCAAGCCGCGGATCTGGAAGCCTTTGAAGGCTGACAGAGACACGGTCGGTTCCTGTGGACGGACTGTCAGACCGAAACGCGTCGGTTTTAGCCGCTGAGATAAGAAATAGAAATGCGTCCGGTTTGCCGACCGCGTTATGAAACTGAATCGCATCCTCTGTGTGGGACGCGATTCCAAACAGGCACCCGAGAGCAGAAAAGAAAGCAGGAAAGGAAGCAGTAAACGCAGGATATGTGCACAAGGAAAAAGGAAATAAATGCGTCGGTCTTGGCTGCCACAACAACCTAAACGCGTCGGCTAAGGCCGCCGCGACAAGAAAGCTTGACGTGTCGGCTTTGGCCGGCGCGATAAGAAAACAGACACGAAATCGAGACGCGTCCGGTTGCCCGGACGCGTTCTCACACTGAATTGCGTCCGCTGCGTTGGACGCGATTCCACAGGCAACCCGACAAACAAAAAAAAGATGCAGGAACAGTAGGGTATGTATAGAAAGAAGGCAAAAAAAGAGAAAATGAAATTAAATACACATCATGCTTGCAGGGTATAAAGCAAATAAAAGAAGAGTGCCACATGGGGCACGAAGGAGGGGGTAATCAAAAGGGAAAATGCAAAAGGTGTCCCACCATGATCGCCAATCTATAGACACCTCTTTTCAGCTCCCTCTTCTGAGGTTCCGTTCGGGAGACCCCGGAGAAGAGAGAAAGAGAGACGGGCAAAGAGGGGGTGGTAAAAAGATAATAATGTAAAATGTGATGTGTGTATATGGAGTGAAAAGCGGGAAAGTATGGAAAATAAAAAAATCGTGATCGCCAGGCACGCGAGGGTGCCGAATGGAAGATGCACGGCGAGGGGTGCGAGATGGAAGAGTGATCACGAAGAATACCTGTTAGAGCGTGGGGAGATTGCGCGGGGGTGTGGGTTCTTTTTTCCTCTACGAGCATGGCCGGCCGTGGTAGAGGGCGTTTTCCTCGTTTGATTACCCTGACAAAAAAGAAGAAGACAAAGAAAGGAAGAAGGGATTAGCCAAATAATGTGTAGTACCGAATACAACAGAATAAAATGAAATAAATGAATAGCACGGGGGATGACTCACCGTGTGGTGGTTTTTAAACCCCTAAAAATAGGGGTGTGTGTGTATAAAAAAAAGAGTAAAGGGGGCGCGTGGGGCCCGGGAGGAAGTAAATGAAAAGAGCCACGAGGGGTCCGGGAGGAGATGAAATGTAAATGACAGGGAGAAAGGGGAGGGGGTGCTTCCCCAAATGGTGTGCGGCGTGGCCAGTTGGACGGACGGAGGAAGAGGAGGAAGAATGTCGCTCCCGCCTTGCTCCGGTCCGGTGCACGTGGAGGGAGACGACGGGGACGCCGGCTCCGAACTCCGAGGGATGGCATGGATCAGCGCGAAGTAGAAGATCCCCCTGGGCCGGGGTCGAGACGGGAATCCGGCAGGGCTTCGCCATAGTGAATGGTCCCCCCTTTTACAAATGACCCTCGGGGGTCTATTTATAGAGGTAAAAACTTCGAATCGCGTCCGGTACAGCGGACGCGACCTTCAGAGTGAAATGTGTTCGAGCGGCAGGCCGCGATTAGAATCGCGTCCGCACTGGCTGCCGCTATTAGGAAGCGCCGCATTTTCCGCTTGATTTGACATAAAGCGCGATGATCACGGCATGGCGGCCACCTTCAGAATCGCGTCGGGGACGACATTAAGGAACGCGTCGGCCTACCCCGCCGCGACTTCGTTTTGGGCACGTGGGTCATAAATACGACGACTTCCAGGGTCTGGCGTGTCAGGCCTATGACCTAATCGCGTCGGCCTAGTCGGATGCGATTCAGATATTTCACGTGGTTCCGATGCCCGGACGCTTGAGTGCGACGACTTTTAGGGCTAGGGCCTAGTCGCGGCGGTTGAGGCCTACGCGTCTTGATTTCAAACGCGTCGAGACGGCAGGACGCGATAAAGCTTTTATGAATTTAATTTATAAAAATCTACCAAACCGACATTAGAATCGCGGCGCTCACAGCGGACGCATTCATGAAATGGCGTTGGACATTTTCATAAATAAAATAGATAATTCTTTATCGCGTCGCTCAAGGCTGCCGCGATAAGGACTCTTGGCCTTGTCGCACCCCAGATGCCCGGCGCGACTTGGAATCGCGTCCTCTTTGTCGGACGCGTTTTAGCTATCTTCATTAACGCGTCCCGCAGGCCCGTCACGACAACATGATCGCGCCCCGAAGACCCGTCGCGACAAGAAATGAAAGCCCACGATCTCCGGCCAGCCTTGGAAATGGAGGGGAAGCACCGGGGAAGGATGGGTGAGATCCATAAATATTGGGAAAACACTCTTGCAAGGCAATAAGAGGGATTTTCCCGCGGTGGAGCCAAATTCGCGTGTCTACAATCATGAGGACTATCAGGTAAACATAATGAAACCTATTGTATTGTACACAGAGGATATAGTACTTACACTTACACTTACATCATACATTTTCAACACATGTTAGGTGGGAGCCATACACTTCTGATATATTGCAGATATTATCAGTTGTTTCTAGGCAGGGATCTGATCTTTGGTTGTCTCGGGTTCCTCTTCTTTATTTTTTTATTGTTAAGATGCATGTTCCAGATATAGTACTTAGACAGTTTGGTAGAGTACAACCTATTCCTGGTTCTGTTGATACATTAGATCGTGTCACTCGGAAGGGACGTGGGCATATTGATTGGGCTAGATATTTTGCACATTTTGTACATATGTGGCATCGTCAGAGAGATTACATTATACCACCAGATGAGGACACATCATACACTGTTGGTAGAGTGGAGTATATGCCTTGGTATTGGTCTATCACCAGGCGGTTCATTGGTCGGCCAGGTTTCAATTATGATATGCGTTATGAGCCGCGTGATCACATAGAGAGGAGTTTGGTAGAAGGTATGAGGCATCTACATATGATGGTTACTGATGGCCTTCAGGATGATACAATATCGGACAGTACACAGTCTAGATATATAGCCATGCAGATGTACATTGATAGTGTGCTATCTCAGGTTCAGCAGACAGATTCATCTACATCAGATGCAGGACCTTCACAGCCATGCGCAGGATCCTCACAGCAGCCAGGTGATGCAGGACTACCTCAGTTTTCTCCAGATGTTATGACATTTTCATAGCATGGTCTGTATGATGTAGAAGCTTCACAGATACTGACAGCTGAGGTGATGCCAGATGAGATCACACATTCACAACCACCACAGTCTACAGTAGGTACATATCGTCGCCAGCGACGTCACAGAGGTTCGACTAGCACACTACCACAGCAGAGTCAGTTAGATCTACTTGGGGAGATCTTAGGCAGTATATCAGAGGACATAGATTCTGAGACATCACAGTCAGAGTCATGTGATGCTATATTAGTGCATGAGACACAGTCACAGTCAGAGACAGAGGTTGATGCTCAGGGTGAGATATAGGAGCAGTGCCACAGTCGTGGTCGTGGTCGAGCATCTAGAAAGGGAAAAAAGATATGATTTCCACAGTTCTTTTGAGATATATTTTGTACTTGATATTTTATATTTGTTTGTGATTCATAGTTTATTTTGATGTATTTTTCGTGTACATATGTTATTTTGATGTATTTGTGATTTAGACATATGATGTATATGTGACTTAGACATATTATGTTCGTTTAGTTTTCAAAGTCCGATATTAGTTGGCCAGAGCAGTATCATTGGATGGCATTCAAATATTTTGGCTAGTAATCTAGTGTTTCTTATGTTCCTAGTTTCTTGCTCCAACCACACATAATTGTTACTTTTGTTACTTTATACATAAACGAGGTCTAACCCTTTATTTAGGATTAACACAAATTTGAGAAAGGAAAAAAAAAGTAAAATCTACAACCTCTCCCCCCCCCCCGCCACGCGATGGCCAAGAAACCCTCCCTCCTCCCTCTCCGTCCCAGGTAATTCTTGCATTTGCACCTTCCTGTGAAAAGCGGTCGACCGCTCCTTCGTCCGAACGGTCGACCGCTCCTCCATCGGGCAGACTTTTTTTTTTTTTTAAACACAATGGAGTCGGCATTGCCATTGCCGACTTTTGAGTCGGCAATCGCAATGCCAACTCCAAAGTCGGCATTGACAATACTAACTTTGGAGTCGGTATTGCCAATGTCGACTCTATGTTGGCATCTGATCTCCCGGTCACCAGGTTGCCAACGTGACAACTTGGTGATTATTTTGAAAATTATTTTTAAAATATAATTATTTAAATAATTAAATATTAATATATAATTATTTTAATAAAAAACCCTAAACTTTTCTCTTTCACATAATTCAGACAGTTTTATCTTATTCCGACGACTGTTATGTAGTTCACGTCAATACATATCAAAAGATTCCGGAGGGGGTACGTGTCCAAAATCTCAACCTTCCTCGGATTACTCTACTCGTAGAAAGGAAATAAGCCCTACTTTTGACCGGCAAATTGCAATGGCCGATCGAGCTGCCTAGAGTGATTGCGACCACTGAAATTGTTCTTCTTTCTGCACACGGGCACCGTAAGTTTAACTTTTGACCTTAAAACGTACAAGAGGCTGGACTTGCTGAATCGTCTATCCGTAACAAGTTCCGATCAAGAGCATGCAGGTGATAATTAAGCTTGTCACAAGGAAGGACAAGAACGAAAACTTCATATATATCGAGACGTAAGAAGGGAGCTCAAAAGTCTAAATAGTCGTTTGATAATAAAATAGATTAAGAATAAATTTAAAAATATTTTTAAAATTTTAAAGATATTTTCATTTTATTCTTAATCTATTTCGATATCTAATATGACTTAAAATAATAATAATCTTAACAACTCAATTGATGCGGAGAGGAGAGAAAGACCACGTCACAAGGTTGAGAGAGAAAGTAAAGAGAGAGAGAATTATTGGAGGCGTTGACGTTGAATAATTAGTACTCCCTCCTCCCCCGGATTAGAAGAAGAAGAAGAAAAAGAGCTGGTCCGAAGGTACGTGCAATGCGGCTCGCATCCACTCGCCCTTCGATCAGACTGTTTGAAAATTAGCTAGGTATGATAACTCTAGATAAAGTAATTACAAATAAGTTAATGGGGGTTTACAGTTTTTGTATTTAGACACAAAAATAGAGTAACGCTCTGATAACCCCGCTAAAAAAGTTAAAATATAGGGTTCATCTCCTAGCAAGTTAACATGGGGTTGACAGTCCTTCGACCCACTTAACATGTAGATATATATTATTTATGACGTTATCAAACTAGTTTTGAATTCGTCAGGGTTGATTATAAATACCCTTTACTATAGATTAACAACTTAATCAGATAGGCCCACTCACGTTATGTGTTCTTCTCAAATAACCGTTAATAAGATTTACGTTTTAATTATGTTAAATGTCCACTCCCATCAGAATGTAGGGGCCGGGAGAGATGAAGGGGCCGGCCACTCCTCGATCTTGTTCAGCTACTCCTCACCCACCAATCTACCACTAACTTTCTTTCCTATTTTGGATAAAGGGACGGAGCTTATGGCTCTTTCGTTAGATAACATTATTACAAACAAACAAGATAATAACAAGAGAAGTATGTAGTACAAGAGGAGAAAGGGGGGAAATATGATTGCCCGTACCACAAGTATGGTGGCATGACCACCACTACTCAAGCCAACAAACAAAGATTACACATCTTAAAGAAGAACAAAGGAACCACCAAATAATTGACTTGATTGCTCCAGGCCGAAGGAAAGTGTAACGTCGTGGATTTTTGGATTGTAGTGTGATGGTTTTGGTGGCCAATGTGTGGCCAATGGTTGACATATGTGTCTTCCATAGGTTGTTTGGGCAGTGTGAGCCAGAAAGTCAGGCCCAAAGTGTCCAATGGTTCACTGTCTATGAACGCGACAGAGGTGCATGTCGCATTCTTAATACGATAGTTCTGGGCGTCGTGTTCACATCGCCGCTTCTTTGGGGTTGTTTGGCTGCATGCCTGCCGCATGGCGCTCGCAAGGCGGCTGGCGTCAGCGATGAGAAGGCAACGGCCTATACCGTCGCGTTCTTATCGCGATAGCCAGGACCGTCGCGTTCTTAACCATTTAGGGTTAAGAAGTTTAGGCCGGCCAAACAAAGCTAAGGAAACTCTGCTCGGCCAGGAGGAGTTTCTGTTGCAGGTTTTGGGCGATTTTGGTGCTTGGAGCTTTGTTCGGCATGCTCTCGACATCGGGACGTTGCACGGAGTGTGGGAGACGCCGATCCGTGGTTGTTTTTCGCGTACCTCGCGTAGGTAGGGAGATTCTACCCCGTTTCTCGTTATGAATGGCGTGTTCACCATATTTGATCCATGAAGCATATGGTTGATGCTAGATGGCATGCTAGTGTAATTGTTAAACTGGTTATCCATGTTCTGTATAGCTATTTGTGTGTGTTTTGTGGGGTTTTTGGAGGTGGAACCCCAGAGTTGGGACTTTGTCTGTGAAGGCGACAGCTCAGGGTATCACATTCTGAACGCGACAGCTCGACCTGTCGCGTTCTTGTTTCAGAATGTGTCGTATCAAGGCGTCACATTCTGAAGGCGATAGAGTGCCCCGTCACCTTCTGGCTTCCGAGGACTCAAAGTTTATGCATGGTTACATGGTTATCGTATGGCATTATTTTATGAACTTAAAGTCGGTAAGCGGTGCAATGGCACCCGTCGAGACTGAGAATGTCGAGTTTGCATGGTTTGTATGTACGTGGCAAGTTGGGTAGCACGACGTCTTCCGTGGTTACCTCTCGAGTCGGGTACCCAGGTTCTCTGTGAGTCAGGCACGTTGTGCTCGGGGTTTGTCCTAGTACTTGTGTACTGTCAAGGTCTGTGTCGTCTTCCTGAACACCATCACTCCTTTGTTTGAGTTGTACGTCCGGTTGAGGGAAAGACGATAGTGGGACAACGACTTGTGTTGGTTGTCTTTAGTCGCTTATAGCGCACTCTTGGTTGGGGGACGAACACCGGTAGACGTATTGGTCCCCAGCTAGTCCTGTTTCTAGTAGTGCCTCACTTTAGGGAGCTCGGGCCGGGGTCCTTAAAGGTGCCAGGCATGGGCCTGTAGTTGTGTGGTCTGCAGGTGTGGTGTTTGTGTGGTCTCCACAGTGTTTTACCCTGTTGAGGTGGAGCATTAGCTGAACCCTTCATCTGTGGCTGCGAGGCTGAGAGGTAGACATGTGTGATTTGTCGGGTCAGTAGCTAGTGTCGCGAACCAGTCTTCGTGACTCGTATTTGGCGTTACCCTTCTTTAGCTCGTATCTCTGAGCGTGGTTTTCTATTTATTTATTAATGTTACAGCCATGTTAATAGTGTAGAGTTGATTATTTAATTACAAATGTTGCACCATGCTTAGTTAGTTGTTTAATTGTTTAAATAGACGATTTTACTCTTGCTTCTCTAGTACTTGTGATGTTTCGGCTTTTGAGAGAGTTTCCCTACTGGGCTAATGACTTGTGAGGCTCACCCCTACTCCTTATAGGTGAGGGAGAGCAGGAGGGTTCCCATCCTTCTTCTAGTTCGGAGCTGCATCGCAGCAGAGTTGGGTCTACTCCTCTAGCAGTGTAATTCTCTTTCCATTGTACCTCGGGGTATGCCCGGGCTGTTGTACATTTTATTTGACTTTTGTTGAGAACTGGCTATGTAATAATCATGTAAATATATGTGAGATGTGCAATCTTATATGTGTTCAATGTATCCCTTTATATTTTCACGGATATGTATGTTGATATCCCTTGCGAGGCATTGGCCTGTTTGCGGGAGGCAAAGTTGGATCAAGCTCGCTATTGAGTTAACGGGTTTGAACGATGAGGACCGTCACAGTTGGTATTAGAACTGGGTCCGTGTAAATATGAAGGAATAGTGAGAATTACATAGCCTGATCTCTACACTAGTCCACTACTGGTAGTTGACCCTGGTTGAATATTGATTTATTAGTGTGTCGTGTGGTTTGGAATGTTGTATGTGCAGGATTTGAAATGGCAGGCAGGAGAGATTGGGGTGGTGGTGGAGACGAGTCGGAAGAGACTACACATCAATTGATTGAAAGATTATGGGAGAGTATTATAGAAATTCGGACAAGGCTAGATCAGCAGGGTCTGGTTCAGCCAGTAGCAGTAGCACCCCAGATTGTTGAAGAGGCGGTGCCAGTGCCAGTAGCACCACCCCACCACCACCAGGAGTAGAGGTAACACTTGTTGCACCAGTACCTTCAGCAGTACTAATACGACCAGCTGGCACGGATGAGTCTACAATGTTAGTGGAAAGGTTCTTGAGATTGCACCCACCCACGTATACAGGAGGCCCAAATCCAGACACAGCAGAACTTGGGTGCACGAGATAGAGCGGGTTTTTGTTACAATGAGGTGTCCTCATGCAGACAAGGTGATTCTAGCTACCTACCAATTGCGAGGTTTTGCTCAAAAGTGTTGGAGGCTAAAAATGCAGACAGTATTTGCAGGCAGAACAGAAGACTCCATCACATGGCCAGAATTCTTGGGAGTATTCAATGACACTTTCTTTCCGATCCAGATTCAACAGGTAAAGAGGGAACAATTTAGAACATTACAGCAAGGTAATTTGTCAGTACTAGAATATCAGATAAGGTTCATGGCGTTGAGTAGATATGCACCTATGTGGTTACCGATAATGCTATGATGGTAGAATATTTCATCCGAGGATTGCGGCCAGAGTTGCAGGCAGTAGTAGTCCCCCTTATGTGCAGAACGGTGGAGGAAGCGGCGCAGCGAGCAACTGCACTAGAGAGGTCTGTACAGGTTCTTCAGCCAGGAGAGTCGGGTAGTTTTCGATTACCACATCGATCTCCAGGAATTATCAAAGGAAAGGCACCAATAGGACCACCATCTTCAGGATTTAGCAAGTGGGGCTCAAAGTTGAAGAAAATATTCTGAGGTCGAGGAGGCGGCAGGCAGCAGAGTTTGCAGCAGGGTCGAGGCTTCAGGCTGGAGGTCGAAGAGTCTCAGCAGAGCACAACAAGGTAGCATGTGGTTCCTCCAGGCTATAGATGTTATAATTGTGATCAGCCAGGGTATTTGATCAGGAATTGCCCTTATGGCTATGGTAGAGCGGCACAGCAGCAGTAGCAGCAACCAGAGCAGCCACCGGCAGAGCGAGGCAGAGGGCCACCTTTTCAGCGAGGTTGAGGATGGGTCATGGCTATTACCCAGGCACAGGCGGAGGTTTCAAATCTGATTGAAGGTATATTACCCATTTATGAATTTTCTGCAAGAATTTTGATAGATCTAGGTGCATCACACTCTTTTATTTCCGAAGATTTTCTGGATGGTATGGTTCACCCGTTAGAGGAAAGGCAGTGTGAGTTGGTGGTAGAGATTCCCTCAGGTGGATATATGCTTACTTCTTGTTATTTAGATGAGGTCCTAATAGTGATTCAAAGGAACTAGTTGCCAGTCAGGTTATATGCTTTATAGCTGAAAGATTATGATGTGATTCTGGGTATGGATTGGTTGGAAACTTATGGGGCAGTAGTAGATTGCAGAAAGAAAAGAGTCAGATTTAGCCATTCCAGTGGGACAGAGTTTGAATTTCAAGATATGTCATTCTACACTCCAAAGTTTATTATTTCAGCACTTAGATCTAGGAAGTTAATAAATGGAGGTTGTGTGGCATATTTGGTTTCAGTGAGTTTAGTTGAGTCTGATAAATTTGTGGAGAGTATTCCAGTAGTTAGAGAGTTTGCAGATGTATTTCCTAATGATTTTCCAGGATTAGCCCCACATAGGGAGGTGGACTTTACAGTAGAACTGCAACCAGAATGTATGTCGATCTCTAAGGCATTGTATAGGATGTTACCAGCAGAATTAAAAGAGTTGAAAAAGCAATTGCAGGAATTGTTGGAGAAAGATTTTATCCGACCAAGTCATTCACCATGGGGAGCTCCAATTTTGTTTGTAAGAAAGAAAGATGGCAGTTTTAGAATGTGCATTGATTACCGTCAATTGAATAAGGTTACCATCAAGAACAAGTATCTGTTGCCAAGAATATATGATTTATTTGATCAGTTACAATCAACAAGATTGATTTAAGGTCAGAATATCATCAGCTGAGGATTAGGGAAGAAGATATTGAAAAGACAACATTTAGAACAAGGTATGAGCACTATGAGTTTGTAGTTATGCCATTCGGGTTGACTAATGCATCGGCAGCATTTATGAATCTGATGAACAGAATATTACACCCATATTTAGATATGTTTATTGTGGTTTTTATAGATGATATATTGGTATATTCAGTAACAAAGGAAGAACATGCAGCACACTTGAAGATTACTTTGCAGACTCTAAGAGAACATCAGTTGTATGCTAAATTCAGTAAATGTGAGTTCTGGTTGCGAGAGATTTAGTTTTTGGGGCATGTGATTTCGGATAAAGGTGTAGCAGTAGACCCCGCCAAGGTTGAGGCAGTCATGAAATGGGAGGAACCAGAAATAATTACAGAGATCAGGAGTTTCCTTGGGTTGGCAGGTTACTACAGACACTTTATTCTAGACTTCTCCAAGATTGTAGCACCCATGATAAGATTAACTAGGAAGGGAGCACTGTTTATATGGTCAGCCGATTGTCGAAGAAGCTTTATGAAATTAAAGAAAAGGCTCACTACAGCACCGATATTGACATTACCATCAAGTTGTGGAGGGTTTGTACTGTATACAGAAGCTTCTAAAAGAGGACTTGTGTGGTATTAATGCAGCATGGTAAGATTGTGGCTTATGCATCTAGACAATTGAAGTGGCATGAAGAGAACTACCCTACTCATGACTTAGAATTAGCAGCAGTGGTTTTTGCACTAAAGTTGTGGAGGCACTATCTATATGGTGAGAGGTTTGAAATTTTTACTGGTCACAAAAGCTTGAAATATATTTTCTCTCAGAGGGATCTAAATCTCAGGCAGCATAGGTGGATGGAGTATTTAACGGACTATGATTTCAATTTGGCCTATCATCGAGGCAAAGCAAATGTGGTTGCAGATGCACTAAGCAGAAAAGCTGTATTGAGTCAAATGATGATAAAAGAGTGAAAATTGTATGAAGAGGTAGCAAAAAATTCCTTGTATGTTCCTAACAGTCAGCGACGAGCAGTTTTGGCCAGTAGCACAGTAGAACCATCCATTTATTGGCAGATTGTAGAAGCTCAAAGAACAGATGAAAGTTTAGCAGAAATTGTGAAAATGGAAGGTGTCACTATTGATAATGACTGTGTAGTAAGATTTAGAAACAGATTATATGTTCCAAGGGAAGCAGAGGTAAAGCAGAAAGTATAGGAAGAGGCACATAAATCCAGGTATTCTATCCATCCAGGCAACACGAAGATGTATCAAGATTTGAAGAAGTAGTTCTAGTGGCCACAATGAAGAAAGAAATTGCAGAGTTTATCACTAGATGTGTGATTTGTCAACAGGTAAAAGCATAACATCAAAGGCCAGGAGGTTTGCTACAGCCGTTACCGATTCCACAATGGAAATGGGATGACATTGCTATGGACTTTGTGGTAGGTTTGCCCAGGACAACGTCAGGTCATAATGGCATTTGGGTATTTGTTGACAGATTGACCAAGGTGTGCAGATTACTAGCAGTGAGTATGTCATGGACGGTGGACAAGTTGGCCAGATTATATGTGGACAGAATTGTACCATTGCATGGTATCCCAGTAACAATTGTTTCAAACAGAGATCCGAGGTTCACATCTGGATTCTGGAGAAGTTTGTAGCGAGTGGTTGGCACCGAGTTAAGGTACAACTCAACAGATCACCCTCAGATAGATGGATAGACTGAAAGGACCATTCAGACAATTGAAGACATGTTGCGAGCTTGTTGTTTAGTATGGGGAGGCAGCTGGGAGCATCACCTGGGTATAGTGGAATTTGCCTACAATAACAGTTATCACACAAGTATAGGAATGGCACCGTATGAAGCTTTGTACGGCAGGCTGTGTAAACACCTCTAAATTGGCATGAAGTGGGAGAGAGACAGATTATGGGGCCAAGATTGATTCAGCAAAGTGCAGAAATGGTCAGATTTATAAAAGAGAAGCTTCAAGCAGCTCAGAGTCATCAAAAGAGCTATGCAGATACCAAACAAAGGCCACTACAATTTGAAGTTGGAGATTATGTGTTCTTGAGGGTTTCACCCACAAAAGGTGTTCCGAGGTTCAGTAAAAGAGGTAAGTTAACTCCAAGATATGTGGGTCCATTCTGAATTTTTGAAAGAATTGGGGAAACAACATATAGAATAGAGCTTTCAGTGGACTTGACTGACCCACATGATGTGTTTCATGTCTCCATGTTGAGAAGGAACATTCGAAATCCATCACAGATAGTGAAACGGTCCTCGTCGTTCAAACCCGTTAACCTAATAACGAGCCTGACACGACTCCGCCTCCCGCGAATGGGCCGAAGCCTCGCAAGGGATACCATTCACAAGTCCGTAGAAATATAAAGAAAACTGCTCAAATATACATAAGATTGACAATCTCACAAATATTTACATGAAATATACATAGCCAATTCCTTAACTATAACCAAACTAATACAACAGCAACCTGGGGCATACCCCGAGGTGTACAACGGAAAGAAAATTACACTGCTGGTGGTGCAGACCCTCCACAATGGTGCGACTCAGAACTAGACGAAGGAAGTGAAGTCTCCTACTCTCCTTCACCTGAAAGGGGGTAGGGGTGAGCCTCACGAGTCACTGGCTCAGTAGGGAAATCCCCTAGAAACCGAGCAAACCAATACAAGAAACAAAGCAGGAAGCTACACTAACAATTTATAGAACTAGCTAGCATGATATATTAAAACTGTAAATATCACTTACTACCTGCCGCTTAATAGAAATCAACATTAATTAAATAAATGGCAAACCTCAACCAGGTGTACGTGCTAAAGCAGGAAAACGCCAAACTCAAGTCAAGAAGACTGGTTCGCGACACCAGTAACTGACCCGGACAAACCACACAGGCCTACCTCTCAGTCTCGCAGCCACAGACGAAAGGTCCAGCTGCCACTCCACTAAACACAAGCCAA
This sequence comes from Colocasia esculenta, assembly GCA_014218235.1. Classification (NCBI taxonomy): domain Eukaryota; kingdom Viridiplantae; phylum Streptophyta; class Magnoliopsida; order Alismatales; family Araceae; genus Colocasia; species Colocasia esculenta. Next base: position 39,716,173 of record CM024765.1, on the reverse strand, counting down.
GAAACTATGGAGACCAACCAACACCACTCCTGCGGACCACACTGCCGCAGGCCCATGCCTGGCACCTTTAGGGACTCTGGCCCAAGCTCTCTAAAGTGAGGCACTGGAAAACAAGACTAACTGGGGCCCAGTACGTCTACTGGTGTCTGTAACCCCCAACCACGAGTGCGCTACAAGTGACAAAACATAAACTCTCACAAGTCGCTGTCCCACTGCCGTCTTTCCCTCAACCGGACGTACTACTCTACACAAGAGTGAAGGTGTCCAGGAAGACGACACAGACCCCGACGGTACCCAGTACCAGGACAAGCCCCGAGCACTCACGTGCCTGGCTCACACAAAACCTGGGGCTCCCAACTGAAGAGGTAACCACGGTAGGCATCGTACTACTCGCCATGCACACATAAACCACGTGCACACCGCACAAACCACGTGAAACCCCACGTCAACTGCGTGAACAACACCGCACTAACAACACAAACGGCACGCTCCCCGAGCGCCACAGGTGCCAAGGCACCACTTACCTTAGCCATTCACAAAAAACCATGATAATCGGATAGTCATGCCACATGCACACTTATAAAGCCCCTCGGCCTTGCTATCGCGACGGGGTCCCTTGTTGCCTTTTGAACGCGATGCCCCGATAGACCGCGTTCAGAAGCAGAACGCGACGGATCGGGCTGTCGCGTTCTGAACGCGACAACTTGGTTCGTCGCCTTCACAGGCGAAACCCTAAACCGGAAACCCTCGCCAGATCTCCCCCACAACCCTGTGAACCGTGTTTTCATCCATTTTTCATGCTTTAATGAGTGCCCTAGCATGACATCTATGGTTTGTAAAGCAAATAACACAGTAAACACGCCATAATCATAATCCACGCAGTAAAACGAGGTGGAATCTCCCTACCTCCGCGAAGAACGCGAAGAACGAGACCCACACAACATTTCTCCAGCTCCACGCAGCGTCCTCGTGGTGAGAACACGCCGAAAACACCTTAGAACGCGAAATCGCCCAGAAACCACCGCACAACACCTCCCCTGGCCGAGCAGAGCTTGCGAAAGCTCTGTTCAGCCAAATCTGTTTAAAAATGCAGCTCCGTTGGGAACGCGATGCACCCCACCGTCGCGACCTGAACGCGACGTAGGAGACTGTCGCCTTCCTACTCCTGACGTCAGCAAGCCCGCCCCGCGTGCGACACGCGGCGTGCATGCGGACGATGACTCAAAATAGCGGTTCCATGAACGTGACACCCAGGACCGTCGCGTTCATAACGTGACGCTCCTCACTGTCGTGTTCACAGACAGTGAACTAGTGAGGGCTTTGGGCCCAAACTACCGGCCCACAAAGCCTCACAACCTGCTGAAAACACCTGCTACACATGTCATTGGCCACACACTGGCCTCCATACCCATTATACGACGATCTGAACGGTCAATACACTACAGATAGTCAGCTACACTCGAGATGACTTGAAGGCAGGCATGTCTATGCCAGAATATCCAGTACAGGTTATAGGGCAGAGAACACAAAAATTGAGGAACAAAGAAATATAATTGGTAAAGGTCAGATGGGAGAATAGGCAGGGAGGAGAAGATACTTGGGAGCTAGCAGAAGAAATGCAAAAAGCATATCCATACTTGTTTGAGTAAGCTTTTAATTCTTTTTAAGTGAGTATTATGTTTGTTTAATTATGAATTATGTGTTAAGTTTTCTTTTTTTTGGATTTCAAGGTCGAAATCTCTTTTAGGTGATAGTAATGTAACGTCATGGATTTTAGGATTGTAGTTTGATGGTTTTGGTGGCCAATGTGTGGCCAATGGTTGGCATATGGTGTCTTTCGTAGACTGTTGGGTAGTGTGGGCCAGAAAGCCTGGCCCAAAGTGCCCACTGGTTCACTGTCTGTGAACCCGACAGAGGTGCATGTCGCGTTCTTAACGTGACAGTTTTGGGCGTCGTGTTCACATCGCCGCTTCTTTGGGGTTGTTTGGCTACATGTCTGCCGCATGGCGCACGCAGGGCAGCCGACTGGCGTCAGTAATGAGAAGGCGACGACCTATACCGTCGTGTTCTTGTCGCAATAGCCAGGGCTATCACATTCTTAACCGTTTAGAGTCAAGAAGCTTAGGTCGGCCAAACAGAGTAGAGAAAGCTCTGCCCGGCCAAGAGGAGTTTCTGTTGTGGGTTTTGGGCGATTTTGGTCCTTGGAGCTCTGTTTGGCGTGCTCTCAACGCGGGGACGTTGCACGAAGCATGAGAGGTGCTGATCCGTGGTTGTTTTCCACGTACCTCACGTAGGTAGGGAGATTCTGCTCTGTTTCTCGTTATGAATGGCGTGTTCACCATGTTTGATTCATGAAACATATAGTAGATGATAGATGGCATGCTAGTGTAACTATTAAACTGGTTATCCATGTTATGTATAGCTATTTGTGTGTGTTTTGTGGGGTTTTCAGAGGTGGAACCCTGAAGTTGGGACTCTGTCTGTGAAGGCGACGGCCCGGGGTGTCGCGTTCTGAACACGATAGCCCGACCTGTCGTGTTCTTGTTTCAAAACATGTCGTATCGAGGCATCGCGTTTTGAAGGCGACAGAGTGCCCCATCACCTTCTAGCTTCCGAGGACTGAAAGTTTATGCATGGTTACATGGTTATCGTATGGCATTATTTTATGAACTTAAAGTCGTTAAGCGGTGCAATGGCACTCGTCGAGACTGAGAATGTCGAGTTTGCATGGTTTATGTGTACGTAGCAAGTTGGGTAGTACGACACCTTCCGTGGTTACCTCTTGGGTTGGGTACCCCAGGTTCTCTGTGAGCCAGGCACGTTGTGCTCGGGGTTTGTCCCAGTACTTGTGTACCGTCGAGGTCTGTGTCGTCTTTCTAGACACCCTCACTCCTTTGTTTGAATTATACGTCCGGCTCAGGGAAAGATGATAGTAAGTGGGACAGCGACTTGTGTTGGTTGTCTTTAGTCGCTTGTAGCGCGCTCTTAGTTGGGGGACGGACATCGATAGATGTACTGGTCCCCAGCTAGTCTTGTTTCCAGTGCCTCACTTTAGGAAGCTCGGGTCGGAGTCCCTAAAGGTGTCAGGCATGGGCCTGCAGTTGTTGATGATCAGTCTGCTCCATATAAATTAATTACATATTTATTTTGGTGATTAACAAAACAATTACAAAGTCTACTAACATATTTTTCATGAGAATTAAGCACAGGAACAAGAACAAAGAAAAACAAGACAAACGGGTAAGTATTTCTTATACGCAAAGTAAGTTCATAGCATTATTTTTTGGCTAAGTACATAACGATTTCTGTGAAACTATAACGATTTCCTTACATCCATAAAGATTCGCTAAGTGTCTATGAATGCAAAGAAATTGATACCATAACGATTTGATAAAGTGATCACATAACGATTTCATAAGTGTTTTAACGATTTCCTTGTAAGACTAGAAAGTCATGTTGTTTTAAACAAGTCGATCTTGTAACGATTCTATAAGTCATCGTAACGATTTCTTTAAAGCTCGTAAGGACTTGCCTGTCGCAACGATTTCGTAAGTAATCATAACGATTTCTTTAGAACTCACAACGACGTGCTCGCCGTAACGATTTCTTAAGTAATCATAACGATTTCATTAGAACTCGCAACGACTTGCTCGCCGTAACGATTCTTAAGTAATCATAACGATTTCTTTAGAACTCGCAAAGACTTGCTCATCGTAACGATTTCTTAAGTAATCATAACGATTTGCATATCGATTTCCTTACAGAATCATAACGATTTGCACATCGATTTCTTTACAGAATCATAACGATTGCACATCGATTTCTTTACAGAATCATAACGATTTGCACATCGATTTCTTTACAGAATCATAACGATTTGCACATCGATTTCTTTACAGAATCATAACGATCTGCACATTGATTTCATTACAGAATCATAAACGATTTGTACATCGTTTCCTTCATAGAAACACAACGGTTTGTGCATCGATTTCTTCATAACTTCACAACGTCTTGTACAACGATTTCATAAGTCATGCAAATAATGATTTCACAGAAAACAACGATTTGTTTTCCAATTACGTTGAAAAGTCAAATATCTTCCTGAATATCTTTTTGACTGTTGTGCATTTATGAAGACTGAACGTATCTGCATGCATGCAGACAATATTTCCACTTTCGTATTACTCTAGTAATATCTTTTGTAACTGCAAAATGACTTTACTATTTTGATGAATGGTTGCTCTAACGTTGACTGACAACCAGAGACAGCTTAGCTGTCTACTGTTTAAACTCATAAATGTGTGCAGGTCACTGACAACATATCGTCATACAACGTTGGACCATGTTGAAGCCAAAGGACATCTGAGGAGATCCTATTTCTTTGCGTGCACAAATGGATAACAGACTGTGACTGGAAGCTTCCAAGTGTCAAGCAGTCTAACGTAAAAAAATGCTTAGAGACAACGGACTTCTCAACGTTTGAATTTGAAATAATCGTATATATAGAAGATAGAAGCTCCAGAAGAACAATAACAAGAAAGACAACGCTGTTTCTCTAGTCTTCTGCAAGTTGTGAACTGAGCCAAGCTTCATTCCATTAGATTAGCTCTTTTTGCTCTCTGCATTGACTGTACATCCTGAGAGAGAGTTGTTTTGGTTCTGAGAGTGAGCCTTGATTGTAAATCATCTTCTCTCAGTCCCTTGCTTCAGATCTTGCATTGTATTAGCTTGATCTAGGGGCATCATCTTCTTGATCACATTTCTTGGGGTTGTAATTCCCTTCAGGTTGAAGGAAGACCTGGTGGAATCCAGGGTGTGTTTCCCTTCGTGTTGAAGGAGGACCTGGTGTGGTATCCAGGGGGTTGTAATTCCCTTCAGGTTGAAGGAAGACATGGTGGGATCCAGGGTGTGTTTCCCTTCGTGTTGAAGGAGGACCTGGTGTGGTATCTAGGGGGTTGTAATTCCTTCAGGTTGAAGGAAGACCAGCTGCGGCTGGGTGTAGGGGTCCATAAGGGGGACAGTACCCTTGGTAGTGAAATCCTGAGAAATTGCTCAGGGACTGGACGTAGGACTCCTAAGGAAAGGAGGTCCGAACCAGGATAATTTCTTGTGTTGTGTGATTGCCTATTGTGTTGAACCACTCTCTATTTGTTCTGTATTTTGGTGATAATAAAATTTATGATGTAACTTAAATTGAATATTTTGTTTCATCTGTGTCGCATCAATCCCATAGCAAAATGCTAAGTCTTTCATTGATGCAATATATGGCGCACTAAAATGATAAAATCGGTGTTTAATCAATATACATCGATTTCTGTTTAAAGTGCCAAAGTATCAAGCGCCGCAACGATTTGCTAAGAAGTCGATGCCATAACGATTTGATAAGTGGCCATAACGATTTCTTCTTTGAGCGTATTGATTTGTTAAGAAATCGATGCCATAACGATTTCTTCTGTAAAGTGCAAGAAGTCGATGACTTAACGATTTCATAAGTATTCGCAACGATTTCTTTAGAAGCCATATCGTTTTGATAAGAAGTCGATGCCATAACGATTTCATAAGTATTCGCAACGATTTCTTTAGAAGCCATATCGTTTTGTTAAGAAGTCGATGCCATAACGATTTCATAAGTATTCGCAACGATTTCTTTAGAAGCCATATCGTTTTGTTAAGAAGTCGATGCCATAACGATTTCTTCTTTGAGCACAGTGATTTGGTAAGAAATCGTTCCCATAACGATTTGTTAAGAAATCGTTCCCATAACGATTTCATAAGTCATGCTCATAACGATTTCTTCATGGATTCTGTTCAAACTCAGATTGCCTTTATATTTCAAATATGCTTGGCGCTTAAATTAAAAGTCAAATATCTTCTGACAAAAAGCTGCATGCATATTTCAGAATCTTGTCAAAAAGATATGACCTACTATTTTCAGTATGTTAGCAGAAGCACAGTACCATGCATCGTTTATCATAAACACTCTTTTGTGCTAACACTCTCTTCTATGCTCACAGACATCGAAGACCATCAGAATCTGAGTAAGACAAATGAAGAGAAAGATCAGCAACGACTAGAAGAGCTCCAACGGATCTCTTCAACGGATCTATTCTAAAGCTGCTCAATATAAAAGATGGAGCATTGCTGAAGAATACAAGAGCCTTTTCCTGAATATCTTTGAAGGAGTGTACATCTGTGAGAAGCACCTTCACGCCACATACACTCAAGGAAAGAGAGAAAGAGCCTGAGCCAAGAAGAAGCATTCAAAGCATTTCAAGCTCTCAAGCTTCCAAGCTTTCAAGCATTCGAGCCTTCTTTTCTCTCTTCTGTTTCTCTCCGAGCTTATTGTATATCTGGGGAGAGTTTGGGACTGTGAGCTTTACATGAGTGTTCATCTTGTAAGGTCTCTCAGTCTGATCTTTCTAAGAAAGATCTGTGTCCAGCTGTAGGACTGTATACAGTTGTTAACCCAGCTAGGGGTTGGTGTCTAGCAGAACCTAACTGGGGTTTGTACCAGTTGTCAACCCAGCTAGGGGTTTGTGTCTAGCAGAACCGCACTGGGGTTTGTTCCAGGAGGTTGGCTTCTTTACCTGTAAGAGAAGTGGGCTGCCTTCTTGCCCGGGAAAGAGAAGAAGACCTGGTGGGGGATCCAGGGTGTTGTAAGGTCCATAAGGGGGACTGTACCCTTGGTTAGTGAAATCCCAAGAGTTTGCTTGGGGACTGGACGTAGGACTTCCATGTGGGAAGGGCCGAACCAGGATAAATCTCCTGTGTCCTTGTGTGATTGTTTATTTGCTTCCGCACTGCACTCTCTATCACACTGAACTAACCAAGCTTTCAAGTGTTATTTTTCTGTGTTTAAAATTCTATTTCAGATTTCAGAAAAACCTATTCACCCCCCCTCTAGGTTGGTTTGCTGCCGTACCAAAAGGGCCAACATATTGTGTGTTTGTTGTTTTATCCTCACTAACTCTAACGACCATCGAAGTGCGTTTGTGTGACTGTTTGTTCTTCAGGTTTTCAAGTACTTAATATTTTTAAGTATCCCATTCACCCCCCCCCCCCCCATCTGGGCTAGCTAGCTGGGCAACAAGTGGTATCAGAGCGAGTCTCTTCGACAAAGAAGAAGATCCAACGATCTGAAGAGTAAAGATCCATGGCAACCCAAGGAAACATAGAAGGTCAGTCCGTAAACCGACCCCCTCTCTTTGACGGTGAAGATTACACATATTGGAAGACCAAGATGGAATATTTCCTGCAAGGTTTCGATTTTCAAATCTGGTTAATCGTAGAAGAAGGTGATTACGTTATCCTAAATACAAAGGATAAATGGACAGACGACGACAAAAAGAAGATCTCTCTCAACTGTAAAGCCAAGAGCATACTGTGTTGTGCTCTCAGTAAAAAGGAGTTCAACCGTGTATCTGCCTGCAAATCCGCAATGGAGATGTGGGAGAAACTAAGAATCACCTATGAAGGCATGGACAAAGTTAAAGAAACCAGAATAGACATTCTGGTAAGTCAATATGAGAGGTTCCAAATGCAGCCAAGTGAATCAATAACCCAGATGTTCAGCAGATTCACAGATATAACAAATAGGTTAGTGGTCTTGGGAAGAAGTATGAGAATGGAGACATGGTCAGGAAAATTCTCAGATCTCTTCCATCCTCTTGGAGCCCTAAGGTAACAGCAATAGAGGAAGCAAACGATCTGAAACTAATGTCTTTGGAAAAGCTCATTGGGTCCCTTATGGCCCATGAGATCAACATGGAAAGGTTAGGAGAGTCCTCAAGTAGAAAGAAGCACACCAACGCTCTCAAAGCAGTAGAAGACAGCTCTGAGGAACAATCTGAAGATGAAGCCAGCGGTGAAGAAGACAGTGAAGAAGCTAAGCTATGCTCTAGAAGACTAGAAGACTTCAGAGAATTCTTGCTAAGAAGAAAAGGTTTCAGTCTGGTAGAAAATACTTCAAGAACAAGGAGCTTAAGAAGCCAGAAGGAAAAAACTTTAAGAAAGCTGAGGCCATCTACTACGAATGTAAGAAACTAGGACACCTCAAGGCAGAGTGTCCCAAGCTAAAGAAATCTGAGTTTAGGAAGAAGGACAGTTCAAGAAAATTCAAAAATATAAGAAGAAAGCCATGGCAGCTGCTTGGGACAACAGCAGTGACTCAGACAGCGAGTCAAACTTAAGCAGTGAAGAAGAAGAAGCCAATCTAGCTTTCATGGCCAACATAGATGAAAAGGTAACTTCTGATTCATCCTTTGATTCATGCAATGATTCAGATTCTGATAATCTAGAAGAAGCATTCAACGAACTTTATAATAAATATAAGGAAGTTTCTAAACTACTAAAAGCTAGTAAGAAAAATGTTGCTTGCTTAGAAAATACTAACTCAGATTTAAAATCAGAAAATGAACAATTAGAGAAGCAAGTTAATGAACTTAAAAGAAGAAATGAGTTGCTGTGTGAAGATTTAAAAGGCAAGAATAAACAAATAGTTAAGCTAGAAAAGCAAAAGAGTTCAGACGAACTAAAAATAGAAATTAAAAGATTAACTGAAGAAAATGAAAAACTATCCAGCACATTAGAAAAGTTTACTAATGGTAAAACAAACTTAATATTGAAAGGTGCTAGACGGTCAGGTAAAAAGAAGCATGGGTTAGGTTATACACCCCAGATAATGAAGACACAATAGTATACCCTAAAACATATCCAACTCCAAAGTTTGTATCTAAACAAGACACAAGGTATAAAGTAAACTTTAAATATTTTGAAAAAGTAACTAAAACTACATGCTGCAGTCACTATAACAAACTAGGTCACAGTAAGAAAACTTGTCCAACTAGACATAAAAATGGATAATAAAAGGAGAAAATATGTTACTAACCAACCAGGACCCAAAAAAACTTGGGTACCTAAAGCTTGATGTTTTTATTTCAGGAGAACCTTCGAGCATCCAAATGGTATTTGGACAGTGGGTGCTCAAGGCATATGTCAGGGAATAAAAAGTTGTTCTCTCACCTCAAAGCTGAAGAAGGAACAGTCACCTATGGAGACAATGGAAAAGGGACTGTCATTGGTAGTGGTTCAGTAAACAGCAAAGGAAAAACAGTAATTGATGATGTGCTATGCGTTAAAGGATTAAAGCACAACCTTATCAATATCAGCCAGTTGTGTGACAAAGGACATCAAATCAATTCCAAGAATCTAAGTGCAGTATCATGAAGGATGGAGCAGTCATCTTTGAAGCAAACAGAGAAAAGAACTTGTACGTGCTATATCTTGAAGAACTAAAGGAGCAAGATATCTGTTTAACTGCTAGCAAAGAACAATCTACTGAGTTGTGGCACAGAAGATTGGGCCACTGCAATTTGGATGGCATAAGGAAGCTATTCAAGAAAGGCCTGGTGGAAGGTCTGCCAAAAGTCAGCACCAGAATGGATGGAGTTTGCAGACCATGTGCTAAAGGAAAACATGCTAAAAGCTCTTTCAAGTCAAAGACTGTGGTAACTACCTCTAAACCCTTAGAGCTCCTTCATATGGACCTATTTGGGCCAATGAGGACCACAAGTCTTGGAGGAAAGAATTTTGGATTTGTCATAGTAGATGATTATTCCAGATACACATGGGTCTCATTCTTGGAGCATAAAGATGATACCTTTGATAGCTTTGTGAGCTTCAGCAGAAAGGTACAGAAAGATAAGAGATATTGCATTGTTGGAATTCGATCAGATCATGGAGGAGAGTTCCAGAATGAGAAGTTTGCAAGATTCTGTGATGTTCAAGGGATAGAGCACAACTTCTCAGCACCAAGGACACCTCAACAAAATGGAGTTGCTGAGAGAAAGAATAGAACTCTTTTGGACATGGCAAGAACCATGCTGTTAGAATATGATTTACCAAGGTATTTCTGGGTTGAAGCAGTGAACACAGCAAGCTACATGATAAATAGGTAATGATCAAGCCCATACTGAAGAAAACAACATATGAGTTATATAAAGGGAAAAAGCCGAAGATCAATCATTTTAGAACTTTTGGATGTCCATGCTTTATTCACAACAATGGCAAAAGAGATATTGGTAAGTTAGATGCCAAGTCAGATGAAGGCATCTTCATGGGGTATGCTTCTAAACCTAAAGGCTATAGAGTATTTAATAAACGTACTCTATTGATTGAACAAAATGTGCACATTATCTTTGATGCGACTAACCCCTCCTTGAAAAGGAAGAAAATAATGATAATGATGCAGATGAACTATCCGAAAAGTTAAAGAATACATCATTTGAGGACAAGAAAGATCCACCTCTGGAAGACATGCAAGAAAAGGATATCGAACATGAAAATCTTCCAAAGGAGTGGAGACACAAGAAAGATCACCCACCTGAGAACATCATTGGTGATCCATCTATAGGGGTAAGAACAAGAGGTAATGTAATCCCTTGTGATTATCTAGCATTTGTTTCTCAAATAGAGCCTAGGACAGTCAATGAAGCTCTTACTGATGAATCTTGGATTATAGCCATGCAAGATGAACTTAATCAGTTCAAGAGAAACCAAGTATGGTCACTTGTTCCTAGACCATCAGATCATCCAGTGATTGGCACCAAATGGGTGTTCAGAAACAAACTAGATGAAACTGGTGTGATCCTAAGAAACAAGGTCAGATTGGTAGCTCAAGGCTATTCACAAGAGGAAGGCATAGATTTCGATGAAACCTATGCACCTGTAGCTAGACTTGAGGCTATTAGAATTCTGCTTGCATATGCATCCGCATTAGATTTGAAATTATTTCAAATGGATGTTAAGTCTGCATTTTTGAATGGTTTTATTAAGGAGGAAGTCTATGTAGAACAACCTCCAGGTTTTGATGATACTGATTTTCCGGATCACGTTTTCAAATTACACAAAGCATTATATGGTTTAAAACAAGCACCTAGAGCCTGGTATGAAAGGCTTAGCTCTTTTCTGTTAGACCATGGTTTCATTAGAGGTCAAGTAGATAGTACACTATTTATCAAGTCCAATGTCAAACATATACTACTTGTGCAAATTTATGTAGATGACATAATTTTTGGGTCTACTGATGAATCTCTTTGCAAGTACTTTGAAAAGCTTATGTAGGGAGAATTCGAGATGAGCATGATGGGAGAGCTAAACTACTTCCTTGGATTGCAAATCAAGCAAGGAAAGGATGGCACCCACATCTGTCAAGCCAAATACATCAAGGAACTTTTAAAGAAATTTGGATTTGAAGGTGCAAAGCCACTGTCAGCACCAATGAGTACATCTACAAGAATGGACAGTGATCAAGATGGTAAGAAAGTAGATCAAAAGATCTACAGAGGTATGATAGGCTCATTGCTTTATCTAACAGCAAGTAGACCTGATATTATGTTTAGTGTATGCATGTGCGCTAGATATCAAGCAGACCCTAGAGAGTCTCATTTAATTTTTGTTAAAAGAATATTTAGATATTTAGCTAGAACTCATGACTTAGGTTTGTGGTATCTAAAATCATGTGAAATCAATCTAGTAGGATACTCTGATGCTGACTACGCTGGATGCAAGATAGATAGAAAAAGCACCAGTGGTTGTTGTCAATTCCTTGCAGGATGTCTGATCTCATGGTCCTCAAAGAAACAAAATTCAGTAGCACTGTCTACAGTTGAAGCTGAATACGTAGCTGCTGGAAGTTGCTGCACACAACTCTTATGGATTAAGGAACAAATTGAGGATTATGGACTCAAGATCAAGACCATTCCCTTACTGTGTGACAACACCAGTGCCATTAATTTAACCAAGAATCCAGTACAGCATTCAAGAACAAAACACATTGAGGTTAGATACCATTTTATTCGTGATCATGTAGCTAATGGCAATATAGAAATTTCATTTATTGATACAAATAATCAGTTAGCAGATATCTTCACAAAGGCCTTACCCGAAGAGAGATTTACCTCTCTTAGAAGGGAATTAGGTATGTGTAAATTGTGAAAGAATTATCTGTTTAAGACTGCAATATTAAATTTCAGAGTTGAAATCATTTATCCCTCTTGAATTAAGCAAAAGATTTCAATTGTCTCCTTTGTGTAAATATCCTTGACGGTTCGCTATTTTTAAAAGGTTTTTACTGCCGTCGAACCTATTGTTTTGTCGTTTTCTGCCATTATGACACCTCCGATTTCCTAAAAGCCACTTTTCTTTATTATGTATATCCTGAAATCTGTGTGAGAACGATTCATCTCCCACCTTTTATCTCTCTCACTCACTTGCCTAAGCCGATACCCTAACGACTCCAGCATCAGCTCTTTGAATCATTCTAGCTTCAAACCTCTTCCCGCTAGAAATTTCTTGAGGGCTTTCACATTCCTCTTCCTCTCAATCCGTCAGAAACTCTTCCCATCCAAAACCATGGCCTCTTCTGGTGCATCCAGCAGTGTTGGGGGCTACAGGGCTAAGTTTCTCTCCGCAGAGCAACAGGCAAGGTTCACAACCGTGAAGACGAAGCTGTGTGGTCACAAGGCAGTGGATGTGGCCGACCTGAGGAAGAACGGCATGAACAGTTTTGTAGAAGCTCTGGATAGATTGAAGTGGACAACGATCGCTACCATCTCTGAAGTAAGTTTTTCGGACCTGGTAAAAGCTTTTTATGTGTGTCTGAAGTCAGAGGCAGATGGGACCTTGACCTCCAGGGTTAAGGGAACCCAGGTTAGCGTCTCACATGATCTATTGAAGACTTTGTTTGATGTGATGACCTCTGGACACAATGGAATCCATACTGTGGACATTCAGGCGAAAGGACTAGGGATAGTTGGTCCTGAGTTCAGACTGAAGGATGATAAGCTAGATATAAATCAGATGAATGCGTTTAACCGCCTCCTGCACTTCGTAGTTTGTCAAATTGTGACTTCGAGGAGTGCTACGTTTCAACCTACACTAGGGCAGACTCGGATTTGATGTTCTGGGCCATCCGGAATCAAGAAATCAACACAGCAGAGATTATGATTGAAAGGATGAAATTTTCCAGTGCCTAGGTATGGACACCAAGAGTAAATTGAATGTATCCCTACCGTTTGCTCATCTTCTGACCAAGATTTTCAAGCACTTTGGCATAAGTACAGTGGGTGATGTATCTGAGAAAATGGGCCAAGCAATCCGGTCCAGAAATTTGAGAAAAAGTGGTTTCTCCGTGGTCAATGGAGTATGGTCAAAGACCTCAGTGGCTGAGGGTGAAGCCATTATTGGCGAAGCCCAAGAAGCCCAGGAAGCAGTAGCAGAAGCGGAACAAGAGCCAGCAGAGTCAGCAGTAATGGAAGTTCCAGTGGCACAAGAAGAATCTGTTCCGACAGAAGCAACAGTAGAAGTGCCATCCGAAGAAGCAGCAGCAGCAGGATCCAGCAGAATAGAGGACATTCCTCCAGAGAATATTGAGCCAGTTGGGCACAATGTTGAGGAAATTGCTCCATCTTCCCGAGTTGCCCCAATTCTCCGGAATGTACTGGTATTCCTTCAGAGTTCTTCAAGGGATCCAGTAGTCAATGTGATTCCAGAAGCAGAAGCTGTGGCATCAGGCCACACTGAAGAAATTGTTTTGGAGGATGCTCCAGTTCAGGGGGAGCAATCAGTGGAAGCTGAGGCAGCACAGACTCAGGGGGAGCAAGGAGATGCTCATGCAGTACCTCAAGGGGAGTATTCTGAAGATGTCCCCATGCAGGAAGGTGTAAACAGTGAAAATGTTGAAACTGGTGAGCCCACTAAAGGGCCAGGGCGAAAGATGAAAAGAATTGTCCGTAGAAGACCGAAGAAGTAGCTAAGGGAGAACCTGAAGCCCTTGCTTAAACGGCTAGATGATCAAGCTAAGGTTCTGAGCTCAGTACAATCAGAGGTCAACACAATTTCCATTAATCAGACCTCAGCCACAAAGGAGATGTCTCAAGTAAAAAATGCAGTAAGGTGGTTCAATAAGGAGATGGGAAGCATGAAGTCCATGCTTTCTGAGAGTTTGAAGGCAGTTGGAGCCCAAGCTCCTCTTCCTCCTACTGCTCAGAGAAGTGAAGCAGGTGTTCCTAGGCCATCAGGGCCTACTGAGCAAATGACAGGGCCATCAGGGCCATCAGTGGTGGTACAAGAAGCAGCTGTGGAGTCTGGGCCATCAGGGCCACCTGAAGAAGGGTCTGGGCCAGCAGGGCCAGTGAGGTTTGAGCAGTATCCTGCAGTGGAAGCGGATGTTGCACCTGAGCCCTCTGTTCCTTCATCCATCCTAACTCCAGCCCCTCTTTCTCCACCTTCATCTTCAACTGCTCCACCAGCTCCTCAACCCTTTAAACAACCACAACCTAGAACCATTTCCTCACCAACACCATTTCCATCTCAATCTTCCTTCTCTCCTTCTTCTTCCCAAATCATTCCTCCTCCTCCTGTTATTGAAAATCCTCTAGCCTCCTCATCAGCTGGAGCCTCCTCTTCATCTAGTCATTCTACTTCAAAACCTTCTTCCTCTTTCAATCCCAAATCACTTCTTTATCCTTCTACACCACCTACTTCCATAACCTTCATCCCTGAAAATCCACAACTTGGCAGCGCGTTTCTCACTCAACTTGAGGATGAGTTTGAACGCTCAACTCTCACCAAAATTCTGGCAGTTGCCACTCATGTCCACAGGACTGTCTCTTCTAGTCCTCCTGAGGAAATTCTCCACCTCTCTCTCTGTACCTTCTACACCCAAATTCCCTCCTCTTTGGTTCTCCCTCACTGCTGAAATTGATAGGAGACCAATCTATCGAGAATATATGCAGAAATGCATTCTCTCCACCATTTTTGGCATTCCATTTTTGAACCTCACTGATCACCTCACCATTGTTCTTCCCTATTGCCACTTGTCCAAAGCCAATCAATCCAAAATCTTTCAATTGGCTGAGTGCAAGTCTGAAGACCAGTGGGCCAAAGGGCACAAGACTCTCTACGCCAAATACCTCCAGGCCAGGGATGACAACATTTCTTGTCGAGATTACCCACTCTCTCTCTCTGAGTGGTTTGATTCTCACCATCAAACTGTCTGGGGTCAGTTCATCCTTAAAGAAATAAGGATAGCAAGGTACTTTCAGCTCTACAATGATTACTGCTATCTGAATAAGATTCCTGAGGTGCAGTTTGGTCAGTTCCATGATGCTCTTGCTCTCCTTCGGACAGAGCACCCTGTGAATTGTTCTTTTCAAGTGGATTTCACCTCTCTCAAAATGTCTGCAAAGTGTTCCTCCCCAAGCTACACTCCTTGGTATTTGATTCTGCTGTTGGCTCTCATGCTTTTGAGCGGTTTGCTAGAATAATGGGCAGACTGTCTGCCAAGCAAGGTAGGCCCCTTCTTTTCACTATAGCACCTGGTGTCTTCACTCAACTTTTTGAAGACCAAGAGATTAAGGCATGGGAAATTATTTCTCACCATGCCTCTCTACTTTCTCCTCTCTTCTATCTCCCTGTACCTTCTCAACCTTAATACAATATCCTTGAATGTGTATCTCTTTCTTCTTTGTCTCAGTGTATCTTTTTGCTTCATGACAAAAAGGGGGAGAATTATTTTAGCATTTCTGAAATACATTCAAAGGTTAATTACATTCAAGCTTTATTTTTGAAAATATGCTTAGAATAATTTCAGATCATTCATGCATCTTGTTAAGTTTTGTCATCACCAAAAAGGGGGAGATTGATGATCAGTCTGCTCCCATATAAATTAATTACATATTATTTTGGTGATTAACAAAACAATTACAAAGTCTACTAACATATTTTTCATGAGAATTAAGCACAGGAACAAGAACAAAGAAAACAAGACAAACGGGTAAGTATTTCTTATACGCAAAGTAAGTTCATAGAAATATTTTTTTGGCTAAGTACATAACGATTTCTGTGAAACTATAACGATTTCCTTACATCCATAAAGATTCGCTAAGTGTCTATGAATGCAAAGAAATCGATAGCATAACGATTTAATAAAGTGATCACATAACGATTTCGTAAGTGTTTTAACGATTCCTTGTAAGACTAGAAAGTCATGTTGTTTTAAACAAGTCGATCCTATAACGATTCTATAAGTCATCATAACGATTTCTTTAAAGCTCGTAACGACTTGCCTGTCGCAACGATTTCGTAAGTAATCATAACGATTTCTTAGAACTCACAACGACTTGCTCGCCGTAACGATTCTTAAGTAATCATAACGATTCTTTAGAACTCGCAACGACTTGCTCGCCGTAACGATTTCTTAAGTAATCATAACGATTCTTTAGAACTCGCAAAGACTTGCTCGCCGTAACGATTTCTTAAGTAATCATAATGATTTGCATATAGATTTCTTTACAGAATCATAACGATTTGCACATCGATTTCTTTACAGAATCATAACGATTTGCACATCGATTTCTTTATAGAATCATAACGATTTGCACATCGATTTCTTTACAGAAACACAACGGTTTGTGCATCGATTTCTTCATAACTTCACAACGTCTTGTACAACGATTTCATAAGTCATGCAAATAACGATTTCACATAAAACAATGATTTGTTTTCCAATTACGTTGAAAAGTCAAATATCTTCCTGAATATCTTTTGACTGTTGTGCATTTATGAAGACTGAACGTATCTGCATGCATGCAGACAATATTTTCCACTTTCGTATTACTCTAGTAATATCTTTTGTAACTGCAAAATGGCTTTACTATTTTGATGAATGGTTGCTCTAACGTTGACTGACAACCAGAGACAGCTTAGCTGTCTACTGTTTAAACTCATAAATGTGTGCAGGTCACTGACAACATATCGTCATACAACATTGGACCATGTTGAAGCCAAAGGACATCTGAGGAGATCCTATCTCTTTGCGTGCACAAATGGATAACGGACTGTTGACTGGAAGCTTCCAAGTGTCAAGCAGTCTAACGTAAACAAATGCTTAGAGACAACGGACTTCTCAACGTTCGAATTTGAAATAATCGTATATATAGAAGATAGAAGCTCCAGAAGAACAATAACAAGAAAGACAACGCTGTTTCTCTAGTCTTCTGCAAGTTGTGAACTGAGCCAAGCTTCATTCCATTAGATTAGCTCTTTTTGCTCTCTGCATTGCCTGTACATCCTGAGAGAGAGCTGTTTTACAGTGAGCCTTGATTGTAAATCATCTTCTCTCAGTCCCTTGCTTCAGATCTTGCATTGTATTAGCTTGATCTAGGGGCATCATCTTCTTGATCACATTTCTTGGGGCTGTAATTCCCTTCAGGTTGAAGGAAGACTGGTGGAATCTAGGGTGTGTTTCCCTTCGTGTTGAAGGAGGACCTGGTGTGGTATCCAGGGGGTGTAATTCCCTTCAGGTTGAAGGAAGACCTGGTGGGATCCAGGGTGTGTTTCCCTTCGTGTTGAAGGAGGACCTGGTGTGGTATCCAGGGGGTTGTAATTCCCTTCAGGTTGAAGGAAGACCAGCTACGGCTGGGTGTAAGGGTCCATAAGGGGGACAGTACCCTTGGCAGTGCAATCCTGAGAAATTGCTCAGGGACTGGACGTAGGACTCCTAAGGAAAGGAGGTCCGAACCAGGATAATTTCTTGTGTTGTGTGATTGCCTTTTGTGTGTTTGTTGTTTTATCCTCACTAACTCTAACGACCATCGATGTGTGTTTGTGTGACTGTTTGTTCTTTAGGTTTTCAAGTACTTAATATTTTTTAAGTATCCCATTCACCCCCCCCCCCCCTCTGGGCTAGCTAGTTGGGCAACAGTTGTGTGGTCTGCAGGTGTGGTGTTTATGTGGTCTCCACAGTTTGTTGCCCTGTTGAGGTGGAGCGGTAGCTGGACCTTTCGTTTGTGGCTGCGAGGTTGAGAGGTAGACATGTGTGATTTGTCTGGGTCAGTAGCTGGTGTCGCGAACTAGTCTTCGTGACTTGTATTTGGTGTTACCCTTCTTTAGCTCGTACCTCTGAGCGTGGTTTACCGTTTATTTATTAATGTTACATCCATGTTAATAATGTAGAGTTGATTATTTAATTATAAATGTGGCACCATGCTTAGTTAGTTGTTTAATTATTTAAATAGATGATTTTACTCCTACTTCTCTAGTACTTGTGCTGTTTCAACTTTTGAGGGAGTTTTCCTACTGAGCCAGTGACTTGTGAGGCTCACCCCTACTCCTTACAGGTGAGGGAGAGCAGGAGGGTTCCTGTCTTTCTTCTAATTCAGAGCCGCATCCAGCGGAGTTGGGTCTACTCTTCCAGCAATGTAATTCTCTTTCCGTTGTACCTCGGGGTATACCTCAGGCTGTTGTACACTGTACTTGACTTTTGTTGAGAACTGGCTATGTAATAATCATATAAATATATGTGAGATGTGCAATCTTATATGTGTTTAATGTATCTCTTTATATTTTCACGGACGTGTGTGTTGATATCCCTTACGAGACATTGGTCTGTTCACGGGAGGCAGAGTTAGATCAAACTGGTTATTAAGTTAACGGGTTTGAACGACGAGGACCATCACAGAAAGAGCACGAACAAACAAGGCTGTGTGAATCTTGAAAAGGGATAGCACCAGACTACAATGGGAAGAACACTCAAATGGAGCAACTACATATCCAATGTGTAGCAAACTAGGAGCTTGGAGGATCTACACATGCTGAAGGTGTACGAAATAACCACAATCACGAGCATCGCCATTGCTCCAGAGTTCCAACTCAGGGGAACACTAGAAAGAGTGTTTCGAGCCACTGTCAGCAAGACCAATCCTTCAAACTATACAACCGATCAGAACTGAAAGACAACAAAGAGCAACCAAATAAAAAGAAGATATCACAAGAGGAAGGTGAATACTAGGCCTACAAGAAAAGAACACAACTTGTCAAACTCCACAACTGAGAAACCAAAGAATTTCAGGCATACCCAAAACAGAACACATAGGGGAGCAAAGGAAAGGAGGGTGGAATTAACAAAATCTATAGATCTACAGAAAGGAGGGAAGGATAGTTATTAAGAGAGAAGCGGCGAAGCAAGTAAGAAGAAGAAAGTGACAGCGGATGGCGAAACACCAGTTGAGGGGAAGAAAGAGAGAGGGGACCGAGAAGATCAAAGAAGGATCGGAAGACGGACGAAGAGGGCAACCACAGAGGTAAGAACCAAAGATAATAGGGAAGGAGAACACCGATGGAAGAAAAAAATGAGGGATGGGTGGGGGGAGGAGCCCTATCGACGTCATCCCCTCCCCCTACCTAGTAAGCGCCTCCCAAAGGAGACGACTAAATTTGTCGAGATGTCGGCGACGAGTTCTCCAGATGATCGGTGACAAATGCGCGACCACTATCAATGAGGATCGTCAAAGTCGACGACACGAGCCGTTGTAGGACTACACGAGGAGGCGAGGTCTCCGGCAAAAATCTCAAAGCTTCTCTCTCTAGACGAGTCTAGAGAAAGAGAGAGAGCCCTATTTACCAATCTACCGCTAACGAAGGGTGCTTCAAGAACTCAATATATAAGTTTTCTCATCTATACGTGTTCCTGTGCGCTCTCTCTTTCTCTCGTCCAGAAGACATGACTGGCGTAGGAATAAGGTGCCATCAAGTGTTCGTTGCTACACATATTCTGGCTTTAAAAAGACAGGTGTCTTGCGGACCAAATCTAAATAAGAGATGTAAACTATTCAGTTTTGTACTGTTTCAAGCACGTGGGTTGGTGCTGGCTTTGAGTGAACACCCTTGTCGCCAACAGATTTGTCAGCCGCTACGGCCATCCCCAACCCACGAGTGTTCCAATTGCCATCCGTGCAGCTGTCCTTGCAATCCTCGAAGGTTCTCGCGCCCGCCATCCGTAGAGGAACCTGGTTAATTTTCCAAGCTCCCACCCAGGGTAAGGGGTGGGAAGGTGCAATTGGGAAGGGCAGTACTGCTCCAAATGTATGTCCCATAAGTTTTTACCGTGCCTGCTCTCTCGTACTTAGGTGCATTCAAGTATCACGTTGTAGTGAAGAAGGAAGTCCCCTTTTCAGTTTTTCTTTTTTAAAAAAAGAAAAGAAAAAAATTGTTATGAATCGAGATCAAGGTATGATAACGATCGAGGATTTCTTTTGAAAAGTGAGGCTGGATTCAGACTCTTCCAACCACTTCATGAAGCACAAAAAGATAAATAACCTTAGATTCATGGATTCTCAAATAGTTTACCACCGCAAAATTAAGGAACTTTGAAGAACTGGCCGAACCTTCTATATATGCCTGATTCCTCGTTTATTTCTCCTCACAATTTGATTTTTTTTTTTTTACTTTCCTAGACGAAGACATGCAGGAATTCCGTTGCACAAATTTAAAAGTCGGATTGACACTTACACATGATGATTTTGTTATATTAAAAAAAAAACACTACTGATCATATTCACAATGGTTTGATCTATTCTACATAGTTGGCCTCGCGGATAAGTCCTGGATAGGAGGCTGTTTTTAATTTTATTTTGAAGTTTGAACATACAAAATATGAAATAAGAACAATTCTAATTGATTTTTAGTTGTTACCCAAGTCAATTTTCTGTATTAATCTTCGTCGTTGCCTCAATTAATTCTGACATGAAGTCAAAAACTCACACAAGATGCGCGGCGAAACCCAAAAACCAAAAAGGTGGGTCTCAATTGGACAGTAATAATTTCTCAACTCAATCACGTTGACTACGTCACAGCCTTCCCTTGTCATGCCACACTTAGAAGTGAACATGGTTTTAGAGTTTTTTTTCAAATTAAATTAAATCGAAATGAATTTGTTACTGCTACAGTAACGGAGTCGGCCGAGGCCGAGATGCTCCCAAAAGACGTAGCGCGCGAGGTCGAAGATGCAGCTGAGTTCTTACCTATAAGACCACCGAGGGATCTCGGTGGGAAGAGACTCTGACGCTCAAGTAACTCGACTCAAAAGAGATTCTTGGGTTAGAAGTTGCATACCTTTGGCGTTGGGGATGTCTTCCCCTTTTATAGAGGTTTCATGAGCCGGGGTTATGGTAGTGGGTTGAAGACGTGCCCCGAAATCCGCCCGGAATTCTCGTTGACTGAATTAGCGGGCGATAATTGAGGATGACTTGCAATGACGATCCACGGGGTGTCCTGCCGCTAATGGACCTTTCCATAATCAACGTGATGAGGTAGCTAAAGGACGGGGTCCGTGATCTTCAGGCCCTTCCGTCAACTGACCTTCCTATGAAGGTCACCCGAGTTCAAATAAAGAAAGCCTGGGGCGACACGCCTTTACCGAGGACTGAAACGAGACTCGTCAACGTTAATGGCTCGGCATGTCAGGGTACTCAGGTTTGCGGGTCCTTGACATACGGCTCGAAGATAGATTGGCTGAGGGCGCTCCTCGAGCCGAGCTCCCGAATACTGGCGCGACGCCGACTTACCTCCACTTGGAGCAGGTTGACTCGCTCAGCCTGGTCCCCGATTCGGCGAATGAAGACTCATCGTTATGCCGAGTCGCCGAGTAAGGACCAGTATCAGAATTCTTAACTCGAACTAAATCAAATCATCAATTTATTTGAAATTAAATTAAATAAAAAAATTAAATTAAAATATATTCAAAATCTTTATTAACACGTTAATCTCTCAATAGATATATGCTTGTTATAATTTTTATGAAGAAAAAATATGAAAAATAATAAGAAATAATAATAATTTTATCTGAAAAGATTAAATTATTCTTAATTTTATAATAATATTAACTAATATATATAGAAGAATAAATAGATATTTATATAAATTTATAAATATAATAATAATTCAAATTAAATTAATTTACTCGGATTAAAAATCAAATTAAATTAATTTATGAGTTTAGTCAAACTGTAACTAAAAAAATATTCAATCTATATCAGAGCAAACTAAACCGATCATTTCCATTTAGTTTTTGAACACCCTAGCCACTTCCCTTCCCCCGATCGCAGCCGGGTCCGTACCTCTCCCTCGCTAGAGCAGCCATCACCGTCGGGGCAGTTAAAATCCCACGTCCGCAACTCCTTAAAAAAAATAAAAACAAAACAAAACCAAAGTTTCTCACAACGTAAACAACAAGAGCAACGAGTCACAAAGTGCCGTGCCGTCCTCACACACCTCTGGCTCTGCCTGCCTCTCTCCCCGTCATCACCTTCCTCGATCGCCATGGCCCATGACCTCCTCCGGTCCTCCCTCGTCTCCACTTCAATTAGGACCCGGCCGCCCCACCAAGGCAGACGACCACGACCGGCACGGATGCGTGCGACGCGTTCCTTCCTTCCTTCCTTCTTTCCAGAAGATCCAGCAGGCAGTAGCTGCTTCTTGCCCCCGTCAGCTGACCTGCAAAAAGCAGCGTTTTTTAGTGTGAGAAACGTAGAAGCAAACCACCGCTCACGCCTCTGCGCGTGTAAACGGGGAAGAAAAGGAGGTCAGGCAACGCTCCCCCTCCCACTCCCCATCTGACCAGTGGCCGACGCCTCCCCGAGATATCTTCTCCCGGGGTTGACTCCCTCTGCCCATATCTTGGGCTCCCTTGAGACCGCTGCCAGTCCTCACATGCCCCACTTGGCCTCCCCCGGCGTAGCCTGAGCCCCCTTGCCCACACATCCTGCCGCCATGGTGTCAGTGGAGTCCGCTGTGCTCCCCCTTTTCTTCCTCGCTCTCGTCGCGGCGCCGACGGGGTGCCTCGCCGCCACCTACGTTTTCGATTTCCACCACCGGTTCTCCCCCACCGTGAAGAAGTGGGCGGAGTCGAGGGACTGGGCTGCGGGGCGGGCTGGGGTGTGGAGCTGGCCCGAGGAGGGGAGCGTTGACTACTACGCCGCGCTGACCCAGCACGACCGCGCGATCCGGGGGCGGGGGCTGGCCGGCGCCAATTCACGGCTTACGTTTTCGGAGGGGAACGTTACCTTTAGAATCAGCACGTTGGGATTGTAAGCGTTCTTGGGGTTTTTCCGTATGTGGGTTCGTCTGCTGTCGCGTCCTTTTGGGGGATTTTAGTCTCTCTCCTTTCAATAACTTCTACTTTTCTATGTTCCTGTTCTCTCTCTGTGTGTATGCAGTTTGCATTATGCCGTGGTCTCAGTCGGAACGCCTAGCACGGATTACCTGGTAGCTCTTGATACTGGAAGCGACTTATTCTGGGTACCTTGTGATTGCAAGAGTTGCGCCTCGACCTCTGCTCAGGACTTTGGGCTGGTATACTCACTGTTTCACATGGATCCTTTAGTCGTTTATTTGTTCAAAATTATTCCTTTTCTTTTCTTCCTGCCTCTTTGTTGTGATGATTCCTCTCTGTAAGACTGGAGAAAAAGTTCGATTAATCTCGTGACCATTTGCATGGCTTTGTTGTTTGTTTCCAAGTTCCTGACGATAAGGTAACTGCGTGTGCGGTCAAGGATAAGTCTAGCAGCTTCATAGGATGGTACATTCGGATGCAGAATAGTGGTCCGAGCTGTTTCTTGACTTTTCCAATTAGACGACGCTTCTGAAACTGCCTAGAAAGTAACTAGTGGAAACATGAACGTGAAATTTATTTGCCCTCCATCTTAAGTTCGTCCAGCTCCTGTTTGCAGGATATTGGATAGGACGTATAGCACCCATGACTCTATTATCTCAAGATGTTGGAATCTTATCATGCACATAATATGAAGAGGATTTGAGAGTTTACCTGTGGTTTATAAGGTGACATGCCTACGCATCACTAGGTAACAAGGTGCAGGAGGGAGGCTCAGGTGACCTCGGACCTAGGCTAACAGCCCGATAAGGCAATCACCCGAATAGCTTTGGCATGTCAGGGCTGCTTCATGCGCCACTGAACCTTCCTGGCATTAGTGTAGTCTGCTTTTTACCCCGAGGCTTTGAGAAAAGTAGTTATCTTAAGGACTGTGTTATGGGTAATTTTGACGATGATAGTAACAATGAAGAAGATGTTGGTAATTATTACTTTGACATTGCTGAATATGATACAATCCATCTTCCCTTTCTCTCCCAGGCTCTTTCTTTCTCAGAATTCAAGGTCTTGTTTACTATGAGTAGGGGTGTAAACGGAACCCGATATTCCGATATTCCGACCCGATTCCGATAAAAATTATCGGTTTCGGAATCGGAAAATGATACCGATAGCTTATCGGAATCGGTATCGGATATTCCGATAAGCTATCAGAATCGGAATCGGAATTGAAAAAAAAATCGGAATCAGAATCAGTATCGGTTATTCCGATAAATTATCATAAACTCAAAAGGTAAAATTATGGTAAACACCTTAGCTTCGGAATTTCGGTTCCGGTAATGTTATCGGAATCGGAACGGAATCGGAATAACCATTCCGATTTTATCGGAATCGGAATCGGAACCATATTTCGGTTATCGGAATCGGAATCGGAATCTGTGTTTCCGGTTCCGAACCCGACCCATTTGCAGCCCTAACTATGAGTCTGATTTTTGTCAAGATTGTAGTGATGATTACATTTCATTGCACCTTGATTGACTAGTATGCCTGGGTCCTTATTCGTTTTTTTTCCTTATTAATCCGTTACAGGTTCTCTTTTCAAGGTTCTCCTTTCATTATAAAATATATACCCTAAGTTTTAAGTATGTTTTATTACCTGAAGTTTCAGATAGAGTTCTACAGTAGTAAATGTAGGTGGTAGCTTCCTTGAAATGTTCTTGGTTATTTACGGTATAACCAAGGCTTTGTGCTTTCTTGCCTTGGCAGTAACACAGTAGGCAACAACCTCAGTTGCTTGGATGCCTTAGCAACTATACGTCTGCCTTGGTTTGGAGAAGCAAAAGGCATGTTGCATTTCCATGGAAGTTGGCACAATAGCTCATCAAGCAGTTCTCAACCAAAAGCTTATGGAGCACTTCTCCCAAGTTAAGGACAACCTGTTTGTGTGTTTAGTAATTCTAATGCTTGAGGCATTGGAATCTTCAAGGATGCCCAAGCTTCTTTTTTCAACCCTTCTTCCTGGGCATGATTGAACAAGTTCAATGAAAATATTCCAGCTCCCTCACTTCTTATCAACCTGAAAATCTCCTCTTTCTTCTATTCCTACTTCTCATCTGTATTCCTTCTCCAAGACCTCCACAACCATTGGTACCATCATCATGGCTAGACATTATTCCCATCTTGACCATTGAGAGTTGAGTAACCTTAGTTCTTGGGGGAGCTGCTGGCGGATGATAAGTTCCTGCATTTGGAGGTGGTGGTGGCTACTGATAGGTGACATTGAACATAATTCATCTGCATAACTGCACTTGGAAAGAAAAATACAGAACTTGAATTATGTCTGATCTGAGAAAGCTGAACACAAACTGATGGAACTTTTATAACTGTAATCCAGTCACATAAATAGCTATATCCTTTATCCTATTCCAGATCCAAACCATATCATTGGGCAGTGATTACATTTTACTGTTCACAAAAACTTTTTATCAATTTCTTCCCTACTTTATTATTATAGACTAGTTAGGAAAAAGGTTTTCTTTCTGGTTTCTGCAAGGGTCTCTATATCAGATTCTTGAGTTAATAATTTGTATTGCCTAAGGATGTTTTGATTTTTGATTTTGATTTTTCTTTACTGCTATTTGTTGGGTTATGTGCCTTTGATTTTCTTGACTGCATATGCTAGGCTATTTGACATGTTCTTCATAAAAAAGGCATAAGGGTTTTGTCTTTTGAGCTCTCATTAGACAATTCTTGTAGGTCAATTTTAAATTATCTTTCAGCTCTAATGTTGCTAGAGCAAGACCTAACTGAAAATGAATTGAATCTTTTAAGTTGGCTAGCTTGTTATTCTGAACTCTGTGCACTAGGCCTTTATAACTATAATGACATCATGTTCACATTTGGTATTAGTAGCATAGCAAAAATGTATTCGTCAATGCATTGCTAGTATGTCATTTGAGAATGATTAATTGAATAAGTATTTTAGACATCCCAAAAGTTAAAAACAAAAGGAACTCTGAACACTTATTTTGGTGCTCTCTCTTCAACATTTTGTTAATCATTGACTGGGTGTTTCCTTTACCTTTGTCTTTACACATTTCTTCTTATAGGCAAAGTTCCAAATTTCAGCTTTGGTAGTCACAAATTAAATGTAGCAATTATGGTTTTCTCTGCCAGAATTAGGCAGCAATCTCTGTATTATATTTTCCTGTTGTGTAAAAAGAGTGGATGATTCAGGAGGGGGGGTTGGTTTGCGTACTCATCCTTTTGTTAATAAAAATGTAGATAAAATAGTCATCCTTCTTTAAGAGTTTGAATAAGTACTGTTACCTGGATTGAAGCAGATGGGATAAGAAAATTGCAACGTCACTACTAGGTGTTGGATCATTTATTCACTGCTATAAAAAAAACTCCAATACATTTTAGTTCCTGAATGTTGTCTCATAAGATGCACAAGGTAATTTTTCTAATTTCGTGTTTTGCTTATTCCCCTTTTGAGATGAGATGTATACCTTCCTTATGATACAACCTAACATAATTCTTGTTTTCTTTTCTTTATATGAGATGGTTTTCCACTGCATAGGCATTGCATAATTTGTATTTAACTTATGCTGCAGGCAGATATTAGATTTAGCATTTATAGTCCCAGCACATCAACAACTAGCAAGAAAATCCCTTGCAGCAGCACATACTGTGATCTTCAAAGCCAGTGTTCTGCAGCTGACAGCTCTTGTCCTTACCAGGTGGCATATGTTTCTGCAAATACCTCCTCATCTGGCATCTTAGTGCAGGATGTATTATACCTGGTAACTGATGATTCTCGCAACAAAACTGTCAAAGCACCAATCATTTTTGGGTATGGCTACCTGTTATTTTCCCTTTTTAAAGTGGATATCATGTGGCACTTTTATCTGCATACTTGTCCAGTGTCCTATGTGATCTGACTTTAAACCCAATTATGAAGGTGTGGAGAGGTTCAGACGGGTTCCTTCCTGGATTCTGCAGCTCCCAATGGTCTTTTTGGACTTGGTTTGGAGAGAATTTCAGTTCCTAGCACTTTGTCAAGGCAGGCCTCATATCAGATTCCTTCTCTATGTGTTTTGGGCGTGATGGTCTTGGAAGAATAAGTTTTGGTGACAAAGGCAGCTCAGATCAGGATGAAACTCCAATTAATATCTATGGATCACAGTAAGTGTTTAGCATGAGTGTTTGTTAACATTTTATAGAACAGGGACATTTGACCTGACTTTAGAGCTTTTCAAGAAAGATTAACACTTCTTATTTTGCTTCTCTTTATTGTGGCAGCCCCACATACAATGTCACTGTCACTGAAATCCGGTTGGGAATAGATCCTTTGCTGAAGAATTTTACATTCTTGTAGATTCTGGTACCTCATTCACGTATTTGGCAGATCCTGCCTACACAATTCTAGCTGAGAATGTGGGTACTCAAACTAAATCAATTGGAAGATTTCAAACATACAGTCTTTTAACTAGTTATTTGCTCTTCCTTGCAGTTTGATTTGATGATCCAAGATCAGCGTATTGTACCTCCTTCCAGCATCCCATTTAAATATTGCTATCTTCCAAGGTCATGTATCATAGATCCTAAGCACATTTGACATATACTACATGTGTTAGGTGCAGAATCTGACAGATGTCGTTAAACATGCAGGTCTAATGAGTCTCTGATACCTACTGTAGGCCTGAAAATGGGTGGTGGAAGTGAATTTCCTGTTACTCGGCCAATTATTGTTGTATCAAGTCGGGTAAGCTCATGCTTGTTTTAGCACAGAAATCCTCTAAATTTATGATATCCATCATTGATCACATCTTCCTTTTGTTATGTACAGCTGCAGACATTTTACTGCTTGGCGCTTGTCAAGAGTCGTGGATTAAATATTATTGGACGTAAGTTCAGAATTATAAATTTTACAATGTTCTTTTTTCGATTTGGTAAATGGGAATTGCATAACTTGCTTTAATTGGTCTAGTCTCAACAATCCCTTCTCTTTATAGCATTGCAAACATTGGTGATCTGTATCGATCTAAACACTGGCATGCTTTGTCAAAGAATCCATTTTCCTAAAAATTCACGGCAAAAAGTTTTCTTTTACTTCTTTGGTGTGGTTAAAAGTTTGAGAACCATATAATCTGTTTCTAGAAATAAACATCTTAGCCATACTTATACAGTTTTTGCTTTAATTGACTAGTGTTAGATATAGCTAGGAATATATCTAATTTCGTGCTTGCCAAAACATCAGTGCTAGTGCTTGTATCTATGTAAACCTTCACCCTTTGGCATGCCTAATCGATTAATCCAGTGTGCTAAGAATAAGCAATAAACACAGAAAATACATCTTTTTATCATATTCATTTAATTCGTCTAGCTTTTGGAACCTACTTAATCCAACTAATCTTGTGCATGGCAAAGCATCACCTATTAGGGTTTGTGTCTATCAATCTAAGCACTTCAGTATGCTTCATCACATAATCCAGTGTGCTAGGAAAGAAATGAACACAGCAAAATTTGGGCTGTGTACAGTTGGAAAAGCATAATCTGTTCCTAGATCCTTATAAAGAATTTGGAATTGCTGTTCAACAGTTGTCAATAGTTTTGAAATGTCTCTCCTTCATTGTATGGTATCTTTGTCCTTCACTGTACGCAGCATATGTTTTATTTCGTTGATTGATACATCTGGTAGAAATTGTTGCTGTGTCTCATACGCCTAACATCTTGCATGCAGAGAACTTCATGACCGGCCTTCGGATTGTCTTCAATAGAGAGAAGAAAGTGTTGGGTTGGAAGAGATTCAACTGTGAGTGTGGTTGAGACTGCTCTATCGATGTTCATATTTCCTTGAGAATCCGATTGGTAAAATAAACAAGCTTTTTTTTTTGTACCCAGTTACGATGTAGAGGATTCCAGCACCTTACCTGTGAAACCGTCAAACCCTATTGCACCCTCGCCAACTTATTCAGCAAGGCCAACCAGCTACAATCCACAAGCAACACAGACCAGGAACAATACCAGTCAGATACCAGTGCTGCCCACTCTTCCAGCTACTCAGTATACTTGAGCTCTTTCAGACAGATTTCTTTGATTCTGTCTCTCCTCTCTATAGCTGTTCTCTAATTATTCTTTATTCAGATACCCAGAGCATGTAGATTTTTCATGCCCCCACCCCCCCATTTTGTACCATACATATCCAACAGGAGGGAGGGTGGCTATTCCTTATTCCATAAATCGGCGGCTGTTGGGCGCAGTCTCCATGTTGTTCGCAAATTCCTGCCACCCTTCATACATCCATTTTCTCTTTGTACTGCTCGTCTCCTGGCATGCCAGGATATTTCAGTCTTCTTTCAGATACTACAGTTGTAAATATGTTGAAATAATGTTGTCTTTCATAGACCCACAAAAAAAGAAAAAGAAAAAAGGGTGGCAAATCCAGATCAACATTCTTTCATGTTCATGCCTTTCACTTTTATTATGTTTCTTTTTAAGTGAATATGTAGATCAATCAGTCATCAATCTTTTACTGTCGGAGCAGATACAGCCCCATCCCAACTTCTGTCCTAAACAGGACTTTTTCTTTTCTTTTACTCCGATGTATTTTTACGGATGACTATTCCAAACGCACTCCCCAACTTAGGAACAACCAATTATTTTGTCATTTGCAAAGAGTAATTGGACAGAGGCCCAAGAAATCCAACCATCCATCCTCTTTAGGCTCATCATGCCCATGACGAAGCACTTAGTTGTCTTCATTTAGCTCCTCCTTCGGCATTGTCGCCATTAGTAAGGGCATTGCAGTATCGTGGATGTTGTGAGCTCTTTGACAACGTCTAATCTCTGATGTTGACAGTAATTGACTTTTCTTTTTTTTCCCTTGGAAAGACAGTTAACCACAATCATGTTGAGCAATATTTGTTATCCGTCGAGGATGGGTAGAGAGTGAGGTGGATTGAACAACTTCTTATTGATCTATGTCATGTTGCACAATGGGGAATGCTTAATGATCGGCCAGCCGACCGGATAAAAATTTTACCTGGCGGTAGCTTTCATTGACGCCCCCACATGGAGCCCACTCCCCCATGCGGGGAGCCAATCGCAGCGCGGCCGGGTAAATTTTTTGGGAAAGACTTGTTGCAAACCGTCAACTTGGCGGTTGCAACAAACTCAGCTTCCCATTGGGGGAGCTGAGGTCATTGGGGGTGGGCCAACCCCTAGAGTTGTGCCCACCCCCAATGGGGTGGTAGTCAGCATCCACCGTGGATGTAAACTACCACCACGGTTTGCACCAAGCGGTGCTCAAATTTTTTACCAAGCCGGCCGGGTTAGGCAGGTGGATTGCAACATAATGAAAATGAGACAGTGATAATAGGTAGGTGGCAGCGGGGACAATAGTTTGCCAACAACACTAGTCTATATCACATATCTAACTACGAGATTGTTGTCCACATGATATGATATGGATTTATGAGATTGAGATTAATCAATTCATCTCACTCTTTAGAGTAGACTGTAGAGTATTTCTCAATCATGTTATGAACAAGAGCCAACAAATCAGTCTTGAACATGAGCCTATGAATTGTAAGCTGTACTTAACACTCAGCACGTTCATGTATATGAATATTAAATTAATAAATTTCACATGAAACTGAAAAAGAAAAAGAGA
Source organism: Colocasia esculenta (assembly GCA_014218235.1). Classification (NCBI taxonomy): domain Eukaryota; kingdom Viridiplantae; phylum Streptophyta; class Magnoliopsida; order Alismatales; family Araceae; genus Colocasia; species Colocasia esculenta. The sequence continues at coordinate 39,685,550 of CM024765.1, read as the reverse complement.
GAGAATAATAAACAGAGTGATATGCAACCTTCCAAACCTCCTAACGATCCCCCCCCCCAACCCCCCCCCCCCCCCAACCCAAAAAACCCACTTTGTTCCTTGCGGGCAGTTTGCCCCCTTTTACCACTAAGCTCAAGAGGTCCCCCATCTTAATAGTGTTTCACTATTTTGTTCAAAATTGTCTGATTTCACTTTATTAAGTAGAATTTTTTAAAAAAAACTTGAACTCAGTGTAGCTTGAACATTGTAGTAACCAAAGGCAAATGAATAAATTAAATGATGTGTGTGGAGAGGAAAATCGTGTCGGCCCATTCAAGTTTGACCGCTCAACCCCACCAGCTTACAGGAGCCAGAATAGACTCCCACTTGACCATGGTCCACAGTTGCAGCCCATGAAAGATAAGGTGGACTCGAGCCCGCAAGTCCAACATAGAGGCAACTACTCGGGTTAGTCCAACATCAAGTTTTCAACCCCAGAAGTCACAATGTGATCTCCACCTGCATAGCGCGTGACACCCTTTACTTATGTTAGTCGACGTGTCTCTGTTGTGCCTCGACATAGCTTGATGGCGCAAAACATGCTCCACAATAAATGTCGGAGGTTCCTCTCTTCCACAGTCCATGTCATCTAGAGCCAAGAGTGGCGTCCCTCAAAAGGGGATCCACAGGTGCTCTTAGTGGGCACCAAGATGACTCTGTTGTGCCTCGACATAGCTTGATGGCTCAAAACATGCTCCACAATAAATGTCGGAGGTTCCTCTCTTCCACAGTCCATGTCATCTAGAGCCAAGAGTGGCGTCCCTCAAAAGGGGATCCACAGGTGCTCTTAGTGGGCACCAAGATGACTAATGTGATATACCACTCCACCCTTAGGAGGGTGGGGCACTACTTCACCCGAAGGATAGCCTCCCACTCCCCTACAGACCATATAGGTAGCTAGAAGATGGGGGAATACACGTAGCAATCTCAGAGTGGTGCCATCATCTCCTACTCTCGAACGACTTGTCTACACAATTGAGAGCAAGGTTTGATGCATCGGCGATTCAGACCGAATTGGGTTTCCCTCGATTCGGTTAGATTCGCCCAAATCAGACCGATTTGATCTGATTCGCATGGATGTGGTCAGAAACTTGGTTTCTGGCCCATTTCTTGGCTGATTCTCTTGAATATGGCCTTTCCTTGACTGATTCTCTGGTTTAGGCCTCTTGTGAATATGTTTCATCATATTCGATGATATTTATGCCATGTATTGCTATACAAATATTTATTTTCAATCAAAAAAATCATTAGAAGAGTGAAAATAATTGAAACTCATTAATAGAAAGATATTTACATTGCACAAACTAAATACAAAGATTAAACTTTAAATTCAATATAGAATACAATGACTCACTCTAATATCCCCAATGCCCCTACTGATATGGATCATATGCATTCCATTGGGACTAGCTAGGCACTGACACTCATCTGACTCTGAAGGTAGCTCTCCAATAATGTGATAGCCATTTTCTTTCAGACACAAAATTATGATACTCATCCTATGTCATCATGGTATGGTATCTCTGTCAAACAGCCTGAGATAATGGTCCCACATCTGGCAGCCGGGACGAACTACGTTCAGTTGTGCCATCTGTACATCCTCCAAATGAGCAAAAATATGGACTGGAACAAGAACAGAAAATTCTACAAGAGGATACATATATGGACCACCAAGGTAGCCTGTGGCAATGTACCCACTATAGCCACTAAAGTAGTCTGTGCCAGTGGACTCAGGGTGATAGCTATGGCCACCATAGGATCCAATAGACTCTTGTGTACTCATCCTCTCGAAGTCTGATATTATAGTGTCATAGCTATTGGAGTCCACTGCTGAACCTCCTGCATGACCGCCACGACTAAACTTCTGCCTTCTGTTGTACTGCAATGGGGAACCATGATTAGTATCTTGGGTTGCACCCCGAAAAAATTGCTCCTCCGTGAATGCTATTCCACCACCTCCTCCTCCCTAACCATTGTCGCCACCTCTACCTCCCTGAGGTGTGTCACCACCACTGCCACCTCCACCATCTAAAGAAGAACCACCTGCAAATGCAATATGATTTTATGATAGGTTAGCACAAATACATCTGAGGTAATGCGCAATATAAGTTGATGACCTACCAGTAGTCATCGAATCATGGGAGGCGCTACTGGGCAACTAGGGTGAATCCAATGGAGAAGGTGTGTCATCCTCTGCATTTGGATCCAAGGTCTCTGCATCTGCAATGTCAAGCGGATCTTCAACAAGGGTAGCACCTTTCTTGCCTTTCTTGGATCCCCAACCAGATAACCAACCCTTCTTTTTCTGTATTGGGGGTGGTGGCTCTCGTATAACAATCCTTTAGTGGGGTGGGACTCCGTTGCACCAGTTTTTTTTAGGCGGGATTCTTGAGCTATCTACTTTCCCTTTACCAGTTGAGATGATGTGGGAGGCCTTCTAGATTGTGAGGGAGCAGCAACATGGGTAGATGACCTTATCCTTCTGGATTGTGAGGGTGTTTCCCTCAAAGATTGTGTGCGGGGGAGTTCTATGTCCCAAGAAGATCCACCTCAGCCTCTGGGTCGGCCTAAAACTGAGGGGAGTATGGCTGTCCCACATCTCCACGATCTCCCTCCTCCTCTGTTGTTGCTTCTGCTACTGCCCTTGCCAGGAAAGTGTTAGGGCGAGGTGGATCTTCAGGATCATCTGCCTCCTCATATAACTCATACTCCCCTTGCTCTGTGGTTGCTCGTGCAACCCATGCAACCATTGGGTCTTCTTCATCTCGTAGGAACCCAATGTCAATAGGATCATAGTCTCTGTCCCCACACTGTTGTGGATCTTCTATGAGATGCTTGACCATCAACCTCATATTATAGTGTACATACACCAAGTTGTCCAAGCGCCTATATGACAATTGATTTCGGACTTTGGTGTGTATCAATGCAAATGTACTCCAGTTCCTCTCACATCCACTAGATGAGGATGTTTGCGATAAGATCTTAACTGCAACTTTTCTCAATGTTGGTGCAGTATGCCCAAAATTAAACCACCAATCAGCTGCAACCAAGTTAGTGATACTCAATTAGCCCTTTCCATCAAGTTGCAATAACAATAAATGAAAGGGAAAGCATATTACCACCCTCAACACGCTCCCGACCAGCAATGGCAGACGGCTCAGCAAACCCCCTAATAGCCTCCCGAAAGCTCTTCATCTGCATAAAATGTATTGATCATACATACATTAAATTGATCATGCATATCAAATTCAACTATTTGTTTGAAATATATTGAAAACCCTATACTTGCCTCATCAATGGCGTTCGCTGCTTGTAGAGAACTTCTTGACAATCTTTCAACAACTCTTGTAAAAGCAGCCGTCAAGTCATCCTCATATGCCAGCTCGTGCGTGTAATGGTAAGCAAGGTGGAGATAATATGCTGCAATTGGCGTATAAAATATCATGGTTGCAAAATACAATACATTATTACTTATTATAACTTAAAAATATCAACATTTTCCTTACCCGCCTTATGTAGATCTCTACTCATCTGCCGGTCCCATCTATCCTAAACAACATCCAAGACTAAGTGTACATATCGAGGGGACACTTCGCGAATCTTCTTCTTCACGGCTTCAAGCTTTGTGTACACCAACCCAATAGAAGGTCTCATATCCCCATCAACCACCCTCAATACCTCATATAGAGGTTCAATGATCTGAACCAGCTTGAACACCTGATCCCAAAAAATCGCGTTGTTGATGATGCCTTCCACCTCTTTTCCATCCAATGTTCCTGCAAAAGTGCTATGCAACCATCTATCACTCCTTAACATGTGTTTCAATCCATCCTTGTGCTTCAATAGGCTTTGTAATGCGACAGAGTTTGTTGCAAAGCGGGTGACAACCGGCCTCAACAGCTCTCCACCTGTGGACTCTCTTATCCACGCCAAGACAACATGATGATTGTAGATGAACCTTGTATCCTCTGCCCCGCATCCACCACCATCTTGACGGGTTGCAGTGTCCCAATCTCTTTCAGCATCAAATCAACACAGTGGGCTGCACATGGGGTCCAGTAAAGATGAGGATAAATCTTCATCAACTCCTCTCCTACTTTTTTGTAGGCAGAACCATTATCAGTCACCACCTGCATAATGTATTGCTCACCAATCTCCTCAACAACGTCTCGCATCAAACTCAAAATGTATTCGTAGTTGTGTACTCTGTCTGATGCGTCAACAGATTTGTGATAGAAGACTTGTCTATCACAATACACGAGGAAGTTGATGAGGCTGCTCCTGGTGGTGCCCGACCAACCATCACACATTAATGTGACACCATACTTCTCCCATTTCTTCTTAAAGCTGTCAACATAGGACTTGATCTCATCAACTTCTTCCTGAAGATATCTCCCAGCCAAATCTCTAGTTGTAGGAGGTTTGTCACGCCCCGCCAATTTAGCAGTAGAATAAATTGGGGGGACGTGAGCAAAGTATATAGTAATGTAAATTGCACGTACAGTCACATAATTCAGAGCAACTAATGGAAAATACTTGGAATAAACTCTTCATTTTATTGATAAATCACCAAGATTAATACAACCACTAATTCGGAGCCAATACATAGGGCTCAAAGACATTATTACATTGGAAATGAAATTTAAGCAAATATCTAACTAGACTCTATTATACTAGGGTAATTCCATCGCTATGACGTCTGGTCGCTCATCACTCTGGTCCTTCCCCATTTGTGTGTGAAATGTCATCATCCGACTTACCTGAAACACATATCACAAATAACGAAGGGTGAGCAATAACACTCAGTAAGACTTAATATCTCGAACACATGCATGTTTTAAGTAATTAATGTCTTGTATAGCAGGATAACTAGACAGAATGATCAAGTATAGTCGAGAGAGTAATGACACATGATAGCAAGAGAACAATAGTACTTTTCAAAAGAATATAGCACAACTAGCACGATAAAGGATTGGCCATATAACGAGATAACATGTAAAATTGCACGATAGCACGCTAGTTAAGATAGTACTTTGGTTGATCTTCTTTTCAACCGAGAGAATATAGAACTTGGATTGATTGTCTTCGATTAAATCTTGATAGTATAGTAATTGAGTGTTATGCCATACACCCTGATCATGACACTCCCATGGGCAAATAATACTTTTGGGCGCTCCTCCTAGGACCATATCGGGCCCTTTATAATGTTGTCTGGCATTGGTTATGTTTTGTTATCTTAGATAATCAATAGATGACCAAATAGAGTACCAAGAATAGATGAGAGTAGTTGAAGAATAGACGAGAGTATAGAAAGAACTTGAATAGATGAGATGATAGAGATAGTAGATGAGAGCGCGGGTCATATTAGTAAAACAATGATAAAACGACGATAGTAACGGTTTCTCAACACACTTATTTGGTGCTAGCAGTCTGGTGGAAGTCACTAACCGCCCACTGGCCGTACTACAAACACAATCCAAAGGTATGGCGTGATCTCAAGGTAAGAGAAAAATCCAAGGCCGTTGAATCGTGCTGATCCCTAAAAGTATCATGGGTATTGATGGTACAACCTGCTCGTCGGCAATGGACGTCCGCCAAAGCCAAGGAGTCTTACGGAGGCCTTGACAAGGAGTTCCTGGTCCAGTCAGAAGTATTCCCAACGGAGAGGTCGTCCAAGTCAAGAAACATGTGTATAGAAACACTTGCCCGTCTTGCCTTGAGTGTTCGAAGGCAGAGGGACGCGATAACGGTATTAAATCGAGTGAATAAAATGAAAACAAGTACATTTAAAATAATAGGGGAATTTACATGAATAATTACACGTAATTACCAGATATATTATTGAGTTGTAAGGTTTCATGGCAAAAATTCATGTTTGGTATATGCAAGTGAGAGAGAATAAATGATAGCATGTGAGAGTCGTGCACATGTCTTTTAATTAAGAAAATCATGTAGATATTATTAAAAGTTCATTAACATGAGGTTACTGTCGTCACAGAGCATTATGAGAGTTTAACCATAATTAAGAAGCATGGATTAGCAAGATTTAATTGAATAATAGGGTTCTGAAATCACATAGTGAATCGCGACGTAGGTACCCGTCACGTTCAAATCGCGACGGTTGGGTCAGTCGCGTTCAAGGGAATCAATTCAGAAAAGCGACGGGGTGACCCGTTGCTGTTGGGATCGGAAAAGTGTCTGAAACAGTGTTAATTAAGAATGTGTGTTTATGGCAGCGGAGATAAAACAAGTAACACACACAGATCAATTAGATCAAATTGTGGTGTGTGAATAGAGAGTGAAACGAGACAACAAACCACAAGCAAACCACTGTGCACAAAGAATTTTAAGGTGGTTCGGAGAACACAACTTGTGTCTCCTACATCCACCTCCCCACAATGGAGGAACCACTAACACAAGTACGTACAACCTGGAGCACGACAACTCCAAACCCTTTGAGTATGACGACTCAAAGAAAAACCCAGGAGATAGGCACGACGACCTACTCCACAAGCCACTTGTAAGTGCAACGACTCACAAGCACTTGAGCACACCGGCTCAAACACCAGAGCACTACAGCTCCAAACCAGAGCACTACGACTCCAAAACCTTTGGACCACGATGGATCCAAGTTCTTCTAGAACAAGCTCGATTAGAGAGTAGATCCTCTAGCACGATCTATCTCAATACAATGGTGAAAACAGAACAAACAGAATTAGATGATCTGCATAGAACACGTACACAGATCACACAAAAAAGTATCAATGAGATGAATTATAGACTCAGAGACATTTCTTCTAGCTTTTCAGATATGTCTTCATCAGCAGGAACTTCTTCTCTCACGAACTCCTCCTCTTCTTCTCCTTCTTCTTCTCCTTCTCCTTCTTGGCGGCATTGCTCTGCTCCTTTTCTGGACGCAGACCTTTTCCCGCGCTCTGCAGATGGAACTCGTCCTTGCCTCTTTTTCTGCCGCACCTTTTCCCAGAAAGGACTAAGGGTATATTTATACCCAAATGTCCAAACCTCGTACATAGGGTTGCGTGTACCCAGAGCCCTTTAGGTGTAATACGTATACAGCGCATAATATCCTGCATAAATAACATTATAAGACATTTAGGATAAACAATAATCAATGTCTAACATAAAGCAATCGGTGTAAGACTTCGACTCTCAAGAAGTCAGAGTGAGCTAGACTCCGACTCTCATGAAGTCGGAGTGAGCCAAACTTTGACTTTCAAGAAGTCGGAGTGAACCAGACTTCGACTTTCAAGAAGTCGGAGTTAGACAAACTTCGACTTTCAAGAAGTCGTAGTTAGCCAAACTTCGACTTTCAAGAAGTCGGAGTTAGCCAAACTTCGACTTTTAAGAAGTCGGAGTGAGTCAGACTTCGACTGTCATGAAGTCGCAGTGAGGCAAACTTCGACTTTCAAGAAGTTAGAATTTCTGAGAGTTACCTGAACTTTGAGGTTCTCTGAGAACAGATTTAACTAATCTGACTATGATTGCATGTCAACAATTGGTATAACATGAAAGCACTTAAGTTCATCATATACCCAAGAAAATTATGATATTAACAGGATGAACAATAGTTATGTCAGCAGCAAAACATATCAAATATCATAAAAAACAGTGATTATGATAATTCACACAACCATAACTCAACATTCTCCTCCTTTTTGATGATGACAAAACATTTTCAACAAACGCAACAATTGAAATGCTCTCTCCCTTTTTGACAACAGCAAAAAGACATCTCTCCCCCTTAATCAAAGACAAGATTAGTTACCCCCTTAACAGAACATTCCCCCCAAAGGATGGTACCAAAAGAATAAACAATGAATGATATCACAGATATGTAATACCAAAGGAGCAACAGATGAAAATCATAAAAGGAGTAACATGAAAATAAGGAGTAGATTGAAGTAATCAGAACTCATGAGAAGTTAGATATTAATATATGAGAGAGATTATTGTGTTTTATGATTGTGCAACAGAGTTTAATAACAAAGATACATTCTTATACAGCATATGTTAAATCTTTAATAACTTGAATACATTTTAAAAGATGAAGCAAATGTGAAAAAAGTGACCTATATGAGTTGACAAGAGTGTTTACCACATGAGTTTAGTAGCTAAACATTTAACACAATGTAGAATAATAACTCTAAACTCTGTGGTCATGAACTACATCTAAGTCAATGTATATGATGTTCTTGTTATATATATATATATATATATATATATTATTGTGTTGTAAGAGAGAATACAAGAATAAATTGATCAAATCGCACCTTTCAGTGCAAGAGGTCACATTTACCCAATGCAAGACCCCCTGATTACTCAGTGGTTTAACCTTCATTATCTTATACAGAGTTGAAACAAAATGTTGTCACCTTTTGACGCGAGTCAAAACACGTGATCAGGTGTAATGAACCCGGTTACTCAGTGATAAAATGAAGTTTTCATTGCTCTGTTTGTATTCTCTATTTTTCTAAACAATTGCTTTTTTTTTTTGCAAGAACAATTTTATGAATTAGAATAGGCATGATCATGGGTGTAGAAAGATTATTCTTAACATGTGTTAAAGATAAAGCTTCAAGACATACACATGTTAAACACTAAAGTTATTCATGTGCCTATAAGTGTGTTGCAACGCAGTTTAAATGATTTCAGTACTAAAGAAGAATGACATAAGCTTATTTTTGGATTGAATCTTTGAGACTAAACTGAGTGCACACTTATTTTAGTTATGATGTTTGAAATCTCTCATATAAGAATATCATAAAAACCCATTTATCCTGATACAGATCAGAATAAAAGTATGGTATGACAAGAAGATAAGAGCAGGAAATAAAGATGTGAAGATGCTCCCCCTCAATAAGTGCAAAGAGATAAAAAAAATGGATATGAACATGTGGGATGAAAGAAATTAAGAATTGTTGAATTTGCACAAACCAAGCTCTCTCCGAAGAGATGTGAATCTAGATTCTGAGAGAGGCTTAGTGAAGATGTCTGAAATTTATTTTTCTATATCAATGAAGTGGAGTTCAGAAGATTTGTTTGAAACTTCATCCCGAAGGAAATGATGTCTGATATCAATGTGCTTTGTGCGGGAGTGCTGAATGGGATTTTTAGACAAGTTGATAGCACTAGTGTTATCACAGAGAATTGGAATGCATCCTAATGTGTGATTATAATCTAGGAGTTGATGTTTGACCCAAAGAACCTGGGTACCACAACTACCAGCAGCAACATACTCAGCTTCTACAGTAGATAGAGCGACAAAGTGTTGCTTTTTGGAAGCCCAAGAAATAAGACAACCACTTAGATATAAACACAACCCACTAATACTTTTCCTATCAAGCTTGCACCCTGCATAATCAACATCGCTATAAGCAATCAAGTCCAATTTACATCCAGCAGGATACCAAAGCCCCAAATCACATGAATGACTAAGATATTTAAAGATTCTTTTAACAGCAGACATGTGACTATCCTTAGGACTTGCTTGGAATCTAGCACACATGCAGACACTTAATTGGATGTCTGGCCTAGAAATAGTCAAATAAAGAAGAGAGCCAATCATACCTCTGTAAGTTTTGGCATTAACAGGCTTACCAGAAGCATCACTTTCAAGTCTTACATTTGTAGCCATTGGTGTGCTGGATGGCTTGATGTGTTGAAAATCAAATCTTTTGAGTAGCTCCTTGACATATTTTGTTTGACACAGAAAGATTCTTTCAGAAGTTTGATGCACTTGCAGACCTAGAAAGAATGTAAGTTCATCTATTAGACTCATTTCAAATTCAGATTGCATAAGATGGGCAAACTCATTGCACAAATAAGTATTTATGGATCCAAAAATGATATCATCTACATAGATTTAAACAGCAATGAAATGGTTATTTACAATTTTTGTAAACAAGGTTTGATCAATTTTTCCTCTAATGTAGCCTTTATTTACAAGAAATGAACTCAAACGGTCATACCAAGCTCTTGGAGCTTGTTTGAGACCATAAAGAGCTTTATTAAGCTTAAAAACATGATCAGGAATTTTTTCATTTTCAAACCCAGGGGGTTGTTTGACAAAAATATTTTCTTTTATGTAACCATTTAAAAATACACTTTTGACATCCATTTGAAAATTTTTGAATTTCAAGGAGGCAGCAAAAGCAAGAAATATTCGAATTGCTTCAAGTCTTGCTACAGGGGCATAGGACTCTTCAAAATCAATACCAAATTCTTGGTTGTAGCCTTGAGCAACAAGTCTTGCTTTATTGCGGACTATTTGACCTGACTCATTCAATTTATTTCTAAAAATCCATCTTGTTCCAATAATTGTAGTTAGGTCGGAGGGTTTTGGTACTAAATCCCAGACTTGATTTCTTTCAAATTGATGAAGCTCTTCATGCATAGCATTTATCCAGTATTTACAAAATAAAGCTTCATCAATATTTTTGGGCTCAAACTGGGAAAGTAGTGCCAATGAATCCTCATTTATTACTGACTGAAAAGATGATCTAGTTCTGACTCCATCTTGCAAATTACTGTCACGCTCCGACGCGGAATATCGGAGTGCGAAGGTAGTTGCAAGAAAAAGGTATAGAGCGAGTACTAGACATCAAACCATTACACAGTGAATAATACTAAAGCAAATCTTTCTCATTAATAACTTTTCGAATGTCTAGCTACAACCACAAATATCAGAGCCATTCTATAGGGCCCAATTACATTGCAATTAAAGGAAATAACTAACTACAACTCTAAGATAACATAATGACTCGAGGGTACTCCTGGCTTCACTCTTGGTCATTCCCCTCCTCGTGAGTGTATGTGTCATCCTCTGTCTCACCTGAGAACACAAGATCAAATAACGTAGGGTGAGCGATAACGCCCAGTAGGACTTAAATCTCAGGCTCAAGTAGGCTTTAAATAATTAACGCATTTAACGGCAGAGTATCTAAAGATAGCAGGTACAGGAGAGTCAAAATATAGCAAGGGATAGCACAACAAGTAATAGGATAGCACAATAGCACGAGATCGAGTATAGTTTCCAAAAATAGCACAAGTATCGAATATAGCACGAATAGCAGGATGGCCATAGCACAACTAGCACAAGTATGGTAATAGCACGACGAGTATAGCACTTGATGTCATTCTAGACATCGAAAGAGTATAGCACGTTTTGTGTTTTGATTGTCATATAGATAGTCGAGATAGATAGCACTTGAGTGTAATGTCAAACACTCTGATCATTTAACTTCCATGGGAACTAGCACTTTCGGGCGCACATCCCAGGACCAGATCGGGCCCTTTATATATTGCCAGACATTAGTTATATTGTTTATCTTTAGACAATCAGTCAATGGCCAATATAGAGTACCAAGAAGTAGATGAGAGCACTAGATGAATAGATGAGATTGTAGAGTGAATGTGAATAGACGAGCGAGTAGAGTACAGATGAGAGCTAGTGGACATTGCACGTAATGCGACGGGTAAACAGGCGATAGTAACAGTTTGCACAACACGCGCACTTGGTGTTGGCAGTCAGGTGGAACTCACGACCCTACCACTGGCCATGTTAAGCACATGTCCAGAGGTCCGGCGTAATTCAAGACGAGAGTGAACTTCTAATAGCTGTTTGGATCATATCGACCCCTAAAGGTGTAATGGGTGTTAGGGTACAACCGGCTCATCGACCATGTGGGAATCCATGATCAGAGGAGACTTACGAAGGCCTTGTGCAAGGGTTCACTAGTCCGGCGAAAGGAATATCCGACGGAGAGTTCACCACAAGCCAAGTAAAGTATGTATATAAAGACAGGTGCTCGACGTTCTAGAGAAATTCTAGAACAGTGGAGCGTCGATATCGGTATATAAACAACGCAAGAAACGAATACAAGTCCTTTAAAATAGGGCAATTAATATACTTTATTGCAATAAATTACCAGATACATTATGAGATATTTTATGCCAGATTTCAGCCATATATGGATGGTTCATGTGTGTGCATGTGTAAGAGACATCATAGATAGAAAAGAAGTCGTGAATATGTATTTTAAAGCATTCAATAAAGCTCCATTTTAAAACATGTGTTTTTACTGCGGGTATGACTGTTAAAAAGGCGTAAGGATATTGTAGAAAGTGAGAGCAATAAATTTTATGGGTTTTCATCAAAATCCTATGAACGCGACGTAGACCAGTAAGGGTAGTGACAGGGACAGGGCAGATCACGACAGTGGCTTGTACAGGTCGCGACAGGCATGTCGGTTCGGGCAGTCAGGTCGCGACAGGGTTGCATGAGGGTCGCGACGGCCTGGGCAGCAGATCGCGACGACAGGAGCTGTCGCGATCAGATTGCGACAGAGCTCTCTGTCGCAACGGCCCTTGTGAATGCGGCCTATTAGGCCGTCGCGTTCACAGGGTCTGCGCCAGAGCCTGACAGGGTTCTGATCTGTCTTGGATTGCGGTCCAAAAACTTGCCTTTTTGACACATGATAGTTCAAAAAATCATAACTAATTGTATAGTCAACGAAAAATCATGAAACCAGTTGCAAATTAAACTAGACATGTAAGGGTACTTCCAGTAAATCGGAATTAGAGAGAGAGCATGGTTCATACATGGTTTGAACATGAGCAAGAACGAGTTATTCAGAACATGACACAGAGAGAAAGATCGATTAAATTCGATCAACATGCTCGATGAAATTTAGGGCTTTTAGGGGCAAAAGATCCCTAACAACATGAAGTATCTACAGTAAAGTTTCGTAGCATGGGATCAAGTATACATAGAGATTTGAATTAAACATGATGTCTCGGGGTTATCATGTTTGCAGATCTTCTAAAATCAAGAACAAAAGATTGGCTCGATGAAAAAGAGTGAAACAAGAGGGTTTTGTTCCTGATGTATGGAACAATCTACAGATGAATTTAATTAAGTTTTGCTCGTGAGAATGCCTACCTTTGACTCGATTTATCTTCTAGGGCTTAGAACTCCAAGAACGAAGGAAGAAGCTTGATGGATCTTCCTCTCCTCGATTTCTCCTCCTCCTTGGCCTCTTCTCCACCTCCAAGAACCCCTTTGCACGAGCTAAGGCCGCCATGAGGATTTAAGAGGTGTATTTATATAAATACAAGTTCATATTCCTACTACTACTCAAATTCCTCTTAATTCCGAGATTTCCTAACTCCACATTTCCTCTCTTGCTTTCCAATCTCTAATTGGGTTAGGATAGTATCTAAATTCGTGCTAGACTATATGGGGTAGGTTTAGGAATCCTATTCCAACTCTAATTGCCACTTTATTGCTTTAATAACCCCTTTCTAATTAGGAGATAATTAAACTCCAAATTTAGGGTATTTTCTCTATTATTCCCCTTTTTAAAATCTCTATTTTAGCCCACTAATTTGTAATGGGTCAATATAGCAAAGCCCATTACTCATTTTCTTTTAATAGGTTTTATTTAATTCCCTCTTATTTGATTCCTACGCCTTCCTTTTATTTGATTTCCTAATTAAATAAAATATTTAAATTTTTATTTTCCAAAAAATTTTAGGGTTGCTACAATTACCAACAACACTTTCAAGAGGATGGTCTCTTAAGAATCTGGGTTCAGAAATTACCTCATTATTTGCATGAGTTTTAGGAACATGATTACCTGAATTTCTTGAAGTTGGTATTTCAGTAACCTCATGCGCATTTGGTACCTCCAGCTCTTCAAGATTTGTGGATAGAAGTTCAAGAAATCATCTTCATCAGCACACATTGGAGTTCTGCAAAAATTAGGAATGTTAGTTTTTATGGAGTTTCTCATAAAAAATGATATGAGGAGATTTTTCCACAGTCTTATTTTTCAAAATATAAACTCTATATGCTCTTGAGATTTCAGAGTATTCTAAGAAGATATATTCAAAACTCTTACCATCAAATTTATCAAGATTTTCTTTGTTGTAATTATGAACAAAACATTTGCAACCAAAGATTTTGAAGTATGACACACTGAGCTTTTTATTCTTTAACAATTCATAGGGGGGTTTTCTGATCTTTGGTCTTAACAATGCTCTATTCAAAATGAAATTAGCTGTATTTACAGCTTCAGCCCAAAAAGATTTAGAAAGCTTACTTTCTAAGAGCATCGTTCTGGCCATTTCCACAAGTGTTCTGTTTTTCCTTTCTACAACCTCATTTTGTTCTGGAGTTCTAGGGGAAGAAAACTTATGGAGTATGTTCAGATCAGAAAAAGATTTATTTTCAAACTCACCCCCATGATCTGTTAAAATGGACTTTAATTTGAAAGACAAACCCCCTAAGACAAAATTGTAAAGTTTCTTGAATTATGAACATGCATCACTTTTATGGGATAAGAATAAAATCCAAGTGTATCTTGTAAAGTCATCAATGATTACAAATCCATATCTATTACCACTGAGACTTTGAGTTCTGGTTGGACCAAAAAGATCCATATGAAGTAACTCAAGTAGTTTAGATGTAAGTACATCATTGAATACCTTAAAAGATTTTTCTGTTTGTTTTCCTTGAGCACATATCCCACAAACTGGATTGTCAATGATTGGGAAAAATTCAGGAAGACCTTTTACAAGATTCATTCTTATGAGTTTGCTAATGGTTGAGAAACTTGCATGACCCAACCTTTTGTGCCGCAACCAAGCAATGTCATTTTTATTTGTGAGCAAGCAAACATTTGTAGAAGAATTATCACTTAAATCTATCATGTAAACATTATTTTCTCTTTTTCAAATCAATTTGATTTTTTCATAAGAGGAGTCAATTATTTTGCATGAATCAGACTCAAAAAGAATTTTGTGACCATTGTCACACAATTGACTAATGCTAATCAAATTGTAATTCAACCCTTCAACTAACCAAACATTATCACTTAAGGTTATGGAAGACTTACCAATATTTCCTTTGCCAATTATTTTACCCTTATTCTTACCTCCTTAGGTGACTGATCCACGTTCCCTTTCAAACAGACATGAGAATTTATTTCTATCTCCCGTCATGTGCCGTGAGCATCCACTATCAAGAATCCAGATGTTTGAATTGAATGTGCGGCCTTCCTGCACACAACAAATTAGACAAGAAAAGTTTTTGGTACCCAGATGTGATTGGTACCAACATCTTGAGTTAGAAGAGAAATCAAATCCTTTCTAACCCATATTTGAGTATTTTTCTTCACAGTGTTCTTCGAAACAGAAAATTCAAATTTTTGTTTTTCAAATTTCTAAAAATTATACCTCCTAGCTGGTTTATTCCACTGTGAAAATCTTGACATTAAATGCTGTTGATAAGCAGGAAAATGTGAGTGATAAAAAGAAGGATTGAACCATTGGTGACCATTGTACCGTTGGTTCGAAAGATTATTCCACCTTGAATTGTATGATGTGTAAACATTACAATTTCCATGAGAAAAATGATTCTTTATGTCTTTGAATTTTTTTTGATTTTTATAAGAATTTTTAGATGCAGATTTTCTGTTTTCATAACTTGGGTAGGTTGACCTGGGTAGTGTGTGTGGTGACCTCACGGTTCTTTTTGTTTTTGCATTTTATCTTTGTTTTCAGATAAACCTGCCTTGACAAATTTTATTAGAGGGATTTTTGATGATCTTGTTTTTTTTTTAGATGATTCAATTTTCTTTGAATTTTGTGGTTCAAAACCTAAACCATGTTTATTTGAATTCATCTTCATTCCAAGTAGAGCATTTAGATTTTCTTTGCCTTGTGTGAAACTCTTGATGATCTCTTCTTTTTCTTTAAGACAGTGATTGAGTTTTTCAATTTGAATCACACTTTCTTGATTTTCTTTCTCTCTGTCTTCAAATTTCTTGACAGAATTGATAATCTCTTTGTTCAGTTTTGAATCCTTAATTTTAGATCATCAACAAGAATTAACAATTCATCATTTTCTTTTGATTTGGTCTGAAATTTGAGCTTCCAATTTAGATATTTTTTCAGATGATGATGTGTCATGAAGAATACTGTCAATTTTTCTTTTCAAATATTTATTTTCTTTTCTTACTTCAGAAAGATTTTCAACTAAATTATCATATGCTTCTTGTCAATCTTCAATGATAAATAGTTCAAAAGAGATATCTACCTATTCTTCACTACTTACGACCATGAAGCAAACTTCATTTTCTTCTAAGGTAGAGGATTCTTCATTGCTATCTGAGCTTTGATCCTCTTCTGACTATGTAGCCACCATGGCCTTGTTCTTCTTTCTGTGGAACTCCTTCTTGTGTCTGTTGAGCTTATCCTTCATAGTCTCTAGACAATCAGCCTTCATGTGTGCAGACTTGTTGCACCCGTAGCACACATGAAGCTCATCATTTTTCTTGTGATCAACATGTGAAAAGGAGTATTTCTTTTTACGAGTCATGACATTTTGCTTATTACCTAAGTTCTTCATGTTGGATTTCAAAAATGCCCTAAATTGTCTAGTTATCAATGCAAGGTTATCATCCTCAGAATCAGATTTTTCAGATTCAAAAATCTCTTTAGATTTTCCTTTACTGCTTGAGGAAGCTTTAAGAGCAATAGGTCTGGTTTTTAACTTATGTTCTTCAGATCTCTTAAGATTTAGTTCATAAGTCATTAAGGATCCAATGAGTTCATCCAATGTTATTTTGGATAAATCCTTTGAGTCCTCAATAACTGTAGCTTTAGTATGCCACACAGGAGATAAAGAACGCAAGATCTTCCTTACCAAATCTTCATTTGAGTACTCCTTACCCAAAGCTCTAAGTCCATTGATGATGACCATAAACCTAGCAAACATCTCAGATATGGTTTCATCAGATTTCATGACAAATAGTTCATAATCAGAAACTAGCATGTTTGCTTTGGTTTCCCTAACTTGAGATGTGCCCTCATATAGCAATTCTAGTTTATCCTACATCTCCTTAGCAGACTTACACAGAAATTATGGAATACTCATTTAGATGGATGACACATTGTAGCATGTTCATGGCGCTATAGTTCAGGGTAGCCCTTCAGATCTGCTCCCTTGTCCATGTATCTTCATCTCCAGTAATTTCTGCTGGTCCTTTCTCCACAATCCTCCAGATTTCATAGTTCTGCACTCGAAGAAATACCACCATCCTGTTCTTCCAGTACGGGTAATCAGTACCATAAAAAAATGGAGGTCTATTGATTGAATGACCTTCTGCAACGAAGCCTCTGGAATCCATGATCAAGGCAATCAGATGACATAAAAGCACAAATTAAGCAAGTAGTTGAGTAAATCACAATCAGAAGCACATAAAATTCAACAGAACACCTCAGAGTATAGACTCTGACCTGCTCTGATACCAGTTGTTGGGATCGGAAAGGTGTCTGAAACATTGTTAATTAAGAATGTGTGTTATGGCAGCGGAGATAAAACAAGTAACACACACATCAATTAGATCAAATTGTGGTGTGTGAATAGAGAGTGAAACGAGACAACAAACCACAAGCAAACCACTGTGCACAGAGAATTTTAAGGTGGTTCGGAGAACACAACTGTGTCTCCTACGTCCACCTCCCTACAATGGAGGAACCACTAACACAAGTACGTACAACCTGGAGCACGACAACTCCAAACCCTTTGAGTACGACGACTCAAAGAAAAACCCAGGAGATAGGCACGACGACCTACTCCATAGGCCACTTGTAAGTGCAATGACTCACAAGCACTTGAGCACACCGGCTCAAACACCAGAGCACTACGGCTCCAAACCAGAGCACTACGACTCCAAAACCTTTGAACCACGATGGATCCAAGTTTTGCTAGAACAATATCGATTAGAGAGTAGATCCTCTATCACGATCTATCTCAATACAATGGTGAAAACAGAACAAACAGAATTAGATGATCTGTGTAGAATGCATACACAGATCATACGAAAAAGTATCAACGAGATGAATTATAGACTCAGAGACATTTCTTCTAGCTTTTCAGATCTGTCTTCATCAGTAGGAACTTCTTCTCTCACGAACTCGTCCTCTTGTTCTCCTTCTCCTTCTTGGAGGCGTTGCTCTGCTCCTTTTCTGGACGCAGACCTTTTCCCATGCTCTGCAGATGGAACTCGTCCTTGCCTCTTTTTCTGCCGCACCTTTTCCCAGAAAGGACCAAGGGTATATTTATACCCAAATTTCCAAACCTCGTGCCTAGGGTTACGTGTACCCAGAGCCCTTTAGGTGTGACACGTGTACAACGCAAAATATCCTGCACAAATAACACTATAAGACATTTAGGATAAACAGTAATCGATGTCTAACATAAAGCAATAGGTGTAAGACTTCGACTCTCAAGAAGTCAGAGTGAGCTAGACTCCGACTCTCATGAAGTCGGAGTGAGCCAAACTTCGACTTTCAAGAAGTCGGAGTGAACCAGACTTCGAACCAGACTTCGACTTTCAAGAAGTCGGAGTTAGCCAAACTTCGACTTTCAAGAAGTCGGAGTTAGCCAAACTTCGACTTTGAAGAAGTCGGAGTGAGTCAGACTTCGACTCTCATGAAGTCGCAGTGAGGCAAACTTTGACTTTCAAGAAGTTAGAATTTCTGAGAGTTGCCTGAACTTTGAGGTTCTCTGAGAGCATATTTAACTAATCTGACTATGATTGCATGTCAACAATTGGTATAATATGGGAGCACTTAAGTTCATCATATACCCAAGAAAATTATGATATTAACAGGATGAACAATAGTTATGTCAGCAGCAAAACATATCAAATCAATCATCATCAAAAACAATGATTATGGTAATTCATACAACCATAACTCAACATTCTCCTCCTTTTTGATGATGACAAAACATTTTCAACAAACACAACAATCGAAATTCTCTCCCCCTTTTTGACAACAGCAAAAAGACATCTCTCCCCCTTAATCAAAGACAGATTAGTTACCCCTTAACAGAACATTCCCCTCAAAGGATGGTACTAAAATAATAAACAGTGAATGATATCACAGATATGTAATACCAAAGGAGCAACATATGAAAATCATAGAAGGAGTAACATGAAAATAAGGAGTAGATTGAAGTAATCAGAACTCATGAGAAGTTAGATATAATATATGAGAGAGATTATTGTGTTTTATGATTGTGCAACAGAGTTTAATAACAAAGATACATTCTTATACAGCATATGTCAAATCTTTAATAACCTGAATACATTTAAAAAGATGAAGCAAATGTGAAAAAAGTGACCTATATGAGTTGACAAGAGTGTTTACCACATGAGTTTAGTAGCTAAACATTTAACACAATGTAGAATAATAACTCTAAACTCTATGGTCATGAACTACATCTAAGTCAATGTATATGTTGTTCTTGTTATATATTTATATATATATATATATATTTATTGTGTTGTAAGAGAGAATACAAGAATAAATTGATCAAATCGCACCTTTCAGTGCAAGAGGTCACATTTACCCAATGCAAGACCCCCTGATTACTCAGTGGTTTAACCTTCATTATCTTATACAGAGTTGAAACAAAATGTTGTCACCTTTTGACGCGAGTCAAAACATGTGATCCGGTGTAATGAACCCGGTTACTCAGTGATAAAATGAAGTTTTCATTGCTCTATTTGTATTTCTCTATTTTTCTGAACAATTGCTTCTTTTTTTTTGCAAGAACAATTTTCATGAATTAGAATAGGCATGATCATGAGTGTAGAAAGATTATTCTTAACATGTGTTAAAGATAAAGCTTTAAGACATACACATGTTAAACACTAAAGTTACTCATGTGCCTATAAGTGTGTTGCAACACAGTTTAAATGATTTCAGTTCTAAAGAAGAATGACATAAGCTTGTTTTTAGATTGAATCTTTGAGACTAAACTGAGTGCACACTTATTTTAGTCATGATGTTTGAAATCTCTCATATAAGAATATCATAAAAACTCATTTATCTTGATACAGATCAGAATAAAAGTATGGTATGACAAGAAGATGAGAGCAGGAAATAAAGATGTGAAGATGCTCCCCCTCAATATGTGCAAAGAGATTAAAAAAAAATGGATATGAACATGTGGGATGAAAGAAATTAAGAATTGTTGAATTTGCACAAACCAAGCTCTCTCTGAAGAGATGTGAATCTAGATTCTGAGAGAGGCTTAGTTTAACACACATTGTTGGAGTTTACCCACACATTTATTTTAATTTATGATTCACTTTGGTACAATGATAATGGGTTCTCCGACTTATTCATTTATTACGATAATACGTCACAATAATTCTTAAAATTGGTCCAAATGATTTTTCTTGGCCCAAATTTCTTGATGGGTCATTAGAAAATATTATTTAAAGTATAACTAGTATTCTTACAAAATTTTTAGATGCGTTTACACGCAGCAATAATGATGCGTACCTTTTTAACTAGTTTGAATTATTAAATTGATAAAATTTCAATTTATCTATAATTTTAATTAATAAAAATTCTGGGGTATTACAAGGTTGCACATGTAGCCCTACACGTTGAACCTCCTGTATCGCGGTTTTGTAATAAGGACTATTCGCTGCATTGAATGGTAACTCTGCATGGTACCACCACTTTGCAACTGCTCGACCCACCTTGAATTTCGGCACCTACTGGTTGTATGCATCCTCAATCCTAGTATGCTTGCCATGTTCCCTAGGATACACCTAAGGGTCCACCTCCTCTATTTGCACACCTGTGGGTCTCTTATTTTGCCTTCCATGTTCTTGTGTGACAGAGGGCCGAGTGAAGTAATCCCCCACATTAGAAAATCGACGGGACTGACTTCCGTCGGGGCCCCCAACCTCTGAGCCACTGCCACTCCCAACCTTATGCTGAGCTCCCTAAAAACTGACTATGTAGGCTGCCCTTTGGTCAGCTTCCCATGCCTCCGCCCTGCTCTGTGATGTGGCCCACTTTTCCTGCACATCAAGATAAGGCACATATGTTGCGTACATTTCTACTTCATCCTCAATGTCTTCATCTTGTTCCCTTCCTGATATGATTCTCTCCTGCATCTCCTTATCCGCCCTCTTTCTTGAAGTCTCCGCTCGAATATGTCTAAGGTGTTCAATCATAAGTTTTTTAACTTCAGTTGGCACCATTTTACAATGTTGCACGTCATGGTATAGCCTGCTAGCCGGCCACCTGCAAGGTGCTTCTTCAACCGGGAGACGCCACCTCCTTGTCCCGTATAGCTACAATAATTGCACTTGAAGTTGTGTCTACTGCCCAACATGGTGCCATGCTGCCACCCAATATCATCACTAGAGCCCTTCCTCGATGCCATCTGGAG
This sequence comes from Colocasia esculenta, assembly GCA_014218235.1. Taxonomy (NCBI): domain Eukaryota; kingdom Viridiplantae; phylum Streptophyta; class Magnoliopsida; order Alismatales; family Araceae; genus Colocasia; species Colocasia esculenta. The sequence continues at coordinate 39,664,222 of CM024765.1, read as the reverse complement.
GGACAAATATAAATTAAATATATTAACACAAAATTAATTCGAATTTTGAAATTCAGACACTAAAAGAAAATGTTTGCATATGGTGGAGATATTTTTTTACGTGGACATCATACAACTCCATTCACACCTCTGTAGAGAGTTTGTGAATTTTCAAGTTTTATTTATTTTTTTATAAATTTTAAAACATTTATTAGTCATACGGGAACACAAATTAATTTTAACTCTGATTCATATGGAATCAATTTCTAACCATGATTTAGAAGTTATACAAAATATTGCTATCAAATTTTGGTTTTTCAATTTTTTTTAAATATTTTTAAAATTTTATTCAAAAATTTAATTTTAGGGAAAATCCAAATCTAAATGAAAAACTTGTAGATCTTGATGAGAAATGGTGCAATTGTACACCAATCACTTGAAACATCATTGCCCATGAAGACCTAAGTCATACACCAAGAAAAAATAAAAAAAATGAAGGAATATGGTGACTTACCTTCAAACCCCTGTAGAAACTCTAAAAAACTTGAAGAACAAAGCTTCAATGCCTCCAAATCCACGTCCAAATGAGTTGAAACTCATGTAGGAACCCTCCCTAAGTGTTTTGGCATGGAGATCTAGGGTTTGTTTTCAGAGAAAAAAGTGAAACAAGGGGTAAAAGAGGGCTCCGGCCTGCTGCGCTGCGAATCGGGACTATACAGTCCCTTTCGCAGCGCATCGGACGACACCCTTAAGGGTGTCGGGAGAATCGAACTCGATTCGCACAGTGTCGGATCGAATCGTGCGAATCGGGTCCGATTCGCCTAAATGTATAACGACCCGACCTCTCGGACCCTCGCCAAGGACCCCGAAGGTCGCGCTGCCACCCACGGATCCAAAGACCCAGAAGGGTTAGAATTTAGTCCAGTGAGATAAGCAACGAATTCAAATAACTATAACAAGAAAGTTTGTATTTAATAAGAGAAATAGTACAACGTCCTAATTAAAAGTACAGGTACATAAAGAAAAGTGCAGTCCTTAAGGGGCATACCCGAGGACTTGCAAAGAGGCAACTCTCAACTCTCACACTACAAGAGATCTCACGCTCACACTCTAACACTGTTGGCAACGCACAGCTTAACAAACCGCCACTCAACCGTCCGACACCAAACTCCTGCGACAGCGAGCCCCTACCTGAAGAAAGTAGGGGGTGACCCTCGCGAACAAGTCTCAATAAAGATAATCAGTCCCTTACCAGCTAGAGCAGCAGGAACTCCAAAGAAAAGCGGAAGCAACTACTCTAGAAAGTAGTAAAGTGAAGAAACACCTACTGCAGAGTACTACAAAGCAACGGAACAGAGCAACACCACGACCCACAACCAGGTCGGGCCAGACATGACTCCCACAGAACTAACGGAGTCAGGCACGATGTGGAAGCAACCCTCGGCACACACACACTGAGACAAAGAGCTCACAGAGCTCCAGATCAACCATGTGAGAACGAAGTCTCACCACAAGCACGACCACCTCAGACCTCCACAAGGTCGAGGACCCACAGAAAACCACCCCGGACCTCGGACACATCACAAGCGAGACCACACAGGACACAAGAGACACAAACACACAACACACAACAAACAACCCAACAACAAGGGGACCTGACCTCCCGGACCCCCGCTAAGGACCCAAAGGTCACACCGCCACCCACGGATACGAATACCCGGAAGGGTAGAATTAGTTCAGTGAGATAAGCAATGAATTCAAATAACGATAACAAGAAAGTCGTACTTAATAAGAGAAATATGTACACATGTCCCAATTAAAAGTATAGGTACAGAAAGAAAAGTGCAGCAGCCTAAGGGGCATACCCCGAGGACTTACAAAGAGGCAACTCTCAACTCTCACACTAAAAGAGCTCGCACGCTTACACTCTCACACTGCTGGCAACCGCGCACGAAACAACAACCACCACCTCAACCTTCCGGCACCAAACTTCTGCGACAGCAAGCCTCTACCTGAAGAAAGTAGGGGGGGTGAGCTCCATGAACAAGGCTCAGTAGGGATATAAACAGTCCTTACCAGCCAGAGCAGCAGGAACTCCAAAGAAAAGCGGAGAGAAACTACTCTAGAAAGCAGGTAAAGCGCGAAGAACACACTACCGTAGAGTACTACAAAGTAGCGAAACATAGCAATGCCATGACCCACAACCAAGTCAGACCAACCCGACTCTACCACAGAACTAACCGGAGTGGGCACGATGCGGAAGCAACCCTCGGCACTCACAGAGCACCGGAGCAACCTTGTGAGAACGGAGTCACCACCTTCCAAGCATGGCCACTATTAGACCTCCACAAGGTCGAGGGTCCACAAGCAAAAACCACCCCAGAACTCGGACCACACGGGGACTGACCCCACGGTGGTGGGAACCACACACATCGGTGCCACACGGACTGGCACCAAGGAATGGGATTACGGAACAACGCTCTCGGGGCCCACGCAAGGCACACTGACGGAACACACGCAATGCGGAAGCCACCAGAAGCACAGCCAACAAGGCCAGACCAACGATGCCACGGAAACTAGAGACTGCCAGGCTATAACTGCCGTGCAAGCTAGGGCAACAGATCACACTTATAAACACGACAGGGAAACAACGTCACCACAACAGAAACCAAGCCGCCGTCACTAGCAGCCAAGAAGAGGACACACCAGCCACTCCCTCTACTCGCCAGTCAGCTCCTGCCTACAACCTCCCTGGAAGAGTAAGGCCAGAGAGCCACCATAGAGAACACCACTCAACAACAACTACCACAGCCTTGCCAAGCTGCGGCCCCACGCCTAGCACCGCGACATGTCTCCGGAACCAACGCCGAGAGAGGCAGTGAGAAAACTGGACTAACTGGGCCGCACCGGGAAGAAAACTCCAACAACCTCGGCGTCCTGCCCCACTCAAGAGAGCTCTACAAAAAACTCGTCGTTGCTGTCCAAACCACAGTTTTCCCCTCAGCTACCAGAGTTTGTCACTCGAGCACGCCCACCGCTTGGAGAACTCCCTCAACGGGCGCGCGGGGACGGGGGGTTCAGGTAATGGTAACAACCTCTAAACGGAAAAGTCTGTTAGGATCGGATATCGATGATGGCAAAGCTAGAAGGGGGGGGTTGAATAGATTTTCAGCAGAAACTTAAGCAATTTAAAAATTACTTCGGATAAGAGATCTACTCAATTGAAACCCCTTTGATCCGATGCAATGTGAGCGATTAAAATGTAAGAAACATTTTATCAATTAGTTTAATCATCGAACATGTGATTGATGTGTGTGAACAAATTAATAAGTAGTGTGTAGACGAAATCCCTATGCATGCATCTAGCGCAACACAAGATCAAACCACAGTGCACAAGAGATTTTTAGGTGGTTCGAAGATCACATCCAGTGACTCCTACGTCCACACCTCACACTGTGACGCCACACTACTCAAAGTTGAGTACAACACACACACTTGAGCACAACGGCTCAAACACATACACACACTAGATCAAGTTCACAAGAGATCAGATCCTCTAGCCTTGATCTGATCAACACACCACACACAAATCAGATCTGTGCACAAACCAGCACAAATCACAACACACACACTATGATCTGTACAGAACACTTATATAGATCACAAGGCATACACTCACACAGAATCCACGTACTGATCTCAAATTAGTACACACACATAGATATATAAAGTGAATTGAGAAAAGGTGTGAGTGAGGGAAGAAATATCTCTTCAAATATTGATCTGATCACCACGATCACAGATCCACACTATTTCTTCCTTGATGCTGCTGTTGCTTGAACTGGAGTTGGATTTCGATGAAGTCCCTGAGCAATTCGAGCTTCAGAAGCTTCAAGCAGGTGCAATCTGCTCTAGACTCTCCTCTAGTTTCCCTTTGCTCTTCTGCTGCTTGGATTGCTCTTCCTCTTCTTCACCTTCTTCTTTAGAGCCTTGATGGCGAATTTGACTTCCAATCGATCTCCTCAGATGAAATGCTTTGGTCTGCAACTTTTGGAGCTCGAACAGAGTACTGGAGAGATCCCTTCTTGCCGCCTCAACCTTTCTTGGAGTTGTGTGGGCTCTTGCCGCGAAAAGGGGCAAGGGTCACATTTTTATAGGTGTGTCCTAATCATTACACAACGTGGGAATCCATGTGTACGAGAAAAGGATGCCTTAACTGAGTGCACATGCTGCTGACGTGTTTGGTGCTGGACATGCAGTTGTCGACAGATGCACAACAGCTGTCGACAGCCACTTCCGCAGATCTTCTATCCAGAAACATGATCTTGAAGGTTTGTCTGGGCTGTCGACAGATGACCCAGTGCTATCGACAACCACTGCTCAACTTGGTTCTTCCAGAAGCTAAGTGTTGAGAACTGTCTGGGTTGTCAACAGGAGATTTCTTGTTGTCGACAACTACTGCTAGAACTTGTCTATCCAGAAGCAATATCATCAAAAACTTTCCTCATATGTCTGTCATTTGATTTTGACTTGACTTTATGTACTCTTTGAGTTCAACATACATCAATCTGGAGATGCTCTTGGTCATTCTACCATTGGCCCTTCAAACACAAACATCAGCGTTAATGAAGCATTATTCAAGATTACTTAAGTAATGCAATTCAAACTCATGTGACACACTCATGGTATGTGTCGACACACACATTCATTTCATTAATAAAGGCTCAATGAAAACCAATCATGTGTTGAAACCAAGATAGGAATGTATCAACACACTTATGTGAAAAACACATTCCAGTGAACTAGTTGCAGCATATGTGTCGACACTAAGAAGATCATGTGTCGACACACTTAGATAGTGACTTGACATGTGAGTTGTATTCATGTAAAATATCAACGTGTCAGGTTGACACATAGATCTTTCAACATAATCAAAAGGTTCTTCATCACAACACAAATATGTCGTCATCAAACACAAATATGTTTGAAGTTATGTGGTTAACAAGATTGTCCAGAATTATGTCATCATCAAAACACAAATATGTTTGAAGTTACGTGCTTAACATGATTTACCAGAATTGTGTCATCATCAAAAAGATCAAAGCAATGATCAAGTCAGTGAGTATTGTCATCATCAAAAATAGATCAAAGCAATGATCAAGTCAGGAGTATGGTATTTAAATAATCGTAACTCAACATCCCTCAAGTGCCAAGCACCGAGCGAATAGGGAACAGGTGGGGCAACCACAAAAAGCAAACAACACAGTTGGCTCGTAACCAAGACAAGCCCAGCAGTCACAGGGGCATGGCACCCCTCCGGAACCCCAAGAGGGCCGTCGGCCAACAAAGGCACACACAACTCGTCCAGAAGTTCGGCAGAAAGAACGCGAGCACAGGTGCGTCGCCTTATGAAGAAGAAGGCGACAAAGAACTTGTCGCAACCAGGTAGCGACAGCCTGGGTGTCGCTTCTAATCAGAACGCGATGTATAGATCCGTCGCGTTCAGCATCAGAAGTGAAGGATCGAGGAAAAGGTGTGGATAAGATCTAGAAGGGGGGGATGAATAGATCTATGCCACTTTATGCGGAAGCTTAAGCAATTTAAAAATACTTTTAGAATCAGAGGTAATTTTAACAGTGAAAAACACAGATCTGATGAGATGTTAAGTGAGTTGATAAAATAGATGTGAAAACCAGTTGATTAAGTGAATCTTAAGCGATCCTATGCAAGCATCTAACGGATAATAGAATCAAACCACAAATAGACAAGTGCACAGAGATTTTTAGGTGGTTCGGAAATCACCCATGTGATTCCTACATCCACCCTCACACCCAGTGAGGATTCACTAAACAACCTGGGTAACACACCCACTGGAGCCAGACAACTCCAACACCTGAGTTTACAACTCACACAACTCTAGAGTAAGACTACTCTAGATCCCTGAGCAAGATTGCTCAACAAGCACTTGAGTTCGACGACTCAAACTGAGCACAATGGCTCACAAACAACTTTGCTAGACACCAACATAAGACATAGATCTTCTAGCAGCAGATCATGTCGAACATGAGAACATTCATGAGAATTATGCAGAAGCACTTGCACAATCTCAAAATGTCTCAGAAGAACAGAAGTACAGTGAGAATAGTATGAAAAGACTTTGTTCTTCAGTTGTACTCCCTTGTAGAAGCTCAGATTGGGAAGAGGCTTGGATTCTTGAAGTCCAAACGATGCTCTGCACTTTTGAACTTGGGATCTTCCTTGAAATCTTCTCCAACGATGCTTCTACTTGATCTGCTTCCTTGAGGTGCTTCAATTGCTTCTTCAAGGATCACACTCCAATTCTCACACTTGAATTGATGAGAATTGGTCTTCAGAAGACACCAGGAGAGCAGAGGAGGGAGATGAGCTCTTGTCCCCGCCACAGGAAACTTCTGGAAGGCTCCAAGAGTTCGTTGGGTCTCTTGATGTGATGGATGGCCAATTGGGGGCTTTTTATACCCAAAAGATTCCAAAGATACCCTTTGGGTACAAGGGCACACGATCCTAGGTTGATACACCATCGCCCTAGGATGACACGTGGCAATCATCCATTTTAAGTTGCAATCTTTCCGTAGTGTGTCGACCTGCCCTGGTGGTGGGGTCGAACTCCTGTCCCAAATCTGAAAACAGGCTGTTCTGGGAAGTGATCCAGTGTCGACCTGCTCTCATCTGCGTCGACCTGCTGTCCCATTCTGCAAATAGGCTGTTCTGGGAACGAGGTCCAATGTCGACCTGATCCTGAACAGTGTCGACCTGAGTAGTCTAATTCCTAAAATTTGCGACTCGTGTCGACCTGCTTTCTGACTCGTGTCGACACAGTCTCAGCATTTCTTCATCTTTTGCCTTTGAGTCTGAGATATTGTGTCGACACCATTGTGGGGTGTGTCGACACCACCTTTGCAAATAGTGTTTGTACCTGAAAATTAACACCATATATCATTAGTAAAATATTTATTATGAGTACAAATGATAAGTGTGCTTTGAAACATGCTTTTTGAATATAGATTTCAGGTGAAATGTGTTTATCATGTTTCAATTAGTTTGCATGAAAATCACATTTGTCATCATCAAAATAAGAGGGGAAATGATATGAATTACACTCAACCCAACAATCTCCCCCTTTTTGATGATGGCAACATTAAATCCATATGACAATGAGGTTTTGATGAGATGTGATTTTAAGAAATTTTTGGTTATTCAAAGTCCTTATTATTCCTTTTTGTTCATGCTTGTCAAAGACCTTTAATATAACTCAGTCACAATTGATGGTTGTACTAGTGAAGTACAATTACTTGAAGTAAGTTAGTTGCATAAAGGAGGTCAAGCAACTTGACAAGCATTCATACATACACATTCACATAACAATTTTCAATCATATTGAAGACACAAATGACAAATTCATTCAAGCTAAGCAAAAAGCATTTCATTTCATTCAAGAGAAACATTACAATCTTTCCAAAACATTACAATCATTTCTTGTTCTCTTTCTTTCTTCTCCCCCTTGACATCATCAAAAAAAAATGACATTATGTAGAAGGGGGAGGAGGAGGAATGGGAAGTAGATTGTCTCAATGTCTGACAGTCTTTTCTCCATGAAAGTCAAGCTGGACTTCATTTGTTCTTGAATGGTTGTGAGTCTTGTATGCAAGTAATGTTCCATTCTGTCTGAGTTTTCTATCAAAGTGTAGCTTGAATTTTTCTAGATCAGCTGATAGGGTTGTGAAGAGGAAGATGATCCAGCTGACCAACAGGCCTTTGCATGATTTTGAATTCATTGTCAAATCAGTGATCTGTTTGTCAATGTGAGCATTGAAATTCCTCATGCTCTCCAGATCATCCACAAATGTGCAAAAGAAAGTCTTGTGCTGGTAATCTCATGTAGTGTCTGCTTGTGTTGAACACATCGCTTGAGAGTTTTAGAGATCCCCTTAAGAACCTGCTCCAGTTTTTCTTGATGTTCTTTGAGCTCAATTGAGCATCTCAGTGTACCAATTAATCTATGAACCTCTGAGCTGCATAGTCTGAGGCAGCTTTTTGCTCTATGAACTTGGCAGACACAGTGTTCTCCAACCTTTGAATCCTCAACTCAAAAGCTTGTGACATGGTTGAATAGAGGTGTTCAAGGTTTCAAATTTATCATTTAAGAAGGAGACAACTCTGGTGGAACAGAAGGTCCACCAGAGGATGTGGATGCTTGAAATGTGGGTTGTGGAGAGACATGTGGAATGTCAAATTCAGTGTGCATGGAGGAGGGTTGAAACTGAGGTGAGAGTGGGGCATGGAAGGGGTGTCACCTTCAGTTGAGGCTTGAGGCTGATCCTCATTCAAAGGAGGCTGATCCTCTTGACTTGGGGCTGGTCCCCTTGAGCTTGAGGCTGTTCCTCTTGACCCTGGGGCTGGTCCCCTTGACCTGAGACTATTCCTCCTGACCCTGGGGCTGGTCCCCTTGACCTTGAGCTGTTCCTCTTGAGTGAGGGGGGCCTCAACTACAACTGGCCCTCTCCTAACTTGATTACCCTCCAGTCTGAATCCATGAATTCTGAATATCTTGAATCGATAGATGTTGGATTTAGGGATAGACTGGGATTTCTCATTGTCCAAAGGCACACCAAAGTGCTGGAACACTGAAGTCAGGTGTGCAACATATGGAAGAGATCTCTTGAGGTCTTTCCTGGTTGTTTCAGACATAATCTGATACATTATTACATGGAGATTGATTTTGATTTCTTTTGCCATGCAATAGAGAATGAACCTTTGTATATCTGTTAGCCTGTCCCTTCCACCACCTTGAGGGGTAATATTGTGGTCAACATATGGTGGATAATCCTCAACACAGAGGGAAATGGTTTGTGTTGAATTTGGTAACAAAGGTTTGTCTGGGATCAGATTCATCAGCAGGTAAGCCTGTCAGGATGGTATAGGCTTCATGAAGGTCAAATTCAAAGTTATGATAATCTGCCCTTCATCTGGTACTTTGAAAATTGAGGCAGCTATGTCTGTTGGCATGTCAATAGCTATCCCCTTAACCTTAGACTGATACCCTTCATCTGTGCATATCAAATTCTTGTAGAATTCCGAAACAAGTCTTGGATACATGATTTGAAATTCAGAAATGAAGATTAACCAAGACTGAAAGAGAAGTAATCTGAATTTCTGGAAATGCATTTGCTAGCTGAGTGTCTGTCAAATCCACTATTCTGGGCTTTAGATTAGCTTAGCTTCACTAATGGACTCTGAGGGGTTGGTTTCTTGAGACTGGGAAGACTCAGACGAAGAAGATGATGACTCTGTAGACTCTCCAGAAGAGGAGCTTGGATTCTCTGGTCTATGGTTGGTAGAAACCTACCTCTGCCCGAAGAAGGGGTCTACCTCTCTTGGCTGCTGGCTGAGATGCAGAGGAGGACCCTGGTTGCTCTGCAGGGTCATTGCGCCGTTTGGTTCTTCTTTCTAATTGAGGAACATCATCCTCTGTCGGAACTGGCCTAGATGAGGCCTGAGATCTTGCTCCACGACGAGGACCCATTTTTCACCATGATTGCAAGGATGGAGTGGAATCAGAGTGGATGAAGGAGAAGAGGGAGATGATTGAGAATTTTTGTGAGAAAAAAAATTTGAGAATTTTGGGACTTCTTTAAAAAGATAATCAATGAGAGAGAAATAGTCATTTCAAGGATTTTTAAGAGACTTAAAAATTCATTTGTTTATTTTGCAAAAATTCATCACAGTTCAAGTTAAACAATTTCCAATAGGATATGAGCATTCAAGGATTTGAGTCAATGAAATGATGATTTGAGGGATATAATATATCTAACAATCAACTATAAGCTACCATATTTCTCAACGTTAAAGAAATAAAGATATCCTCTAGACTGAATACAATTGTTTTGAAAAATAAAAACACAATCTTAAAGAACAACTTGATGATGGATGAAAATAATTTTTCTAAACAAAACTCCATTAACACACATATTTTGTTTTTGCAACAGACTATTAAATGATATAAATCTTTTTCACTCAAGTACTAGTTTTTACACACCATAGTCCCTGGATACTTAAATTATTCATTGTCAAGTCTCAAAGGGGTAAATGATGACCTTTTGACATGAAAATATACGTTTTGTAGACGCCAATATTTCCAGTTACTCAGTCATCATAAAAAAGTGTAGCACATTTTTTGCTGTATTTGAATTATTTTTGAATTTTATCCCCTTGAACAGAGATAGCATTAGTGCCTCATGACATGCATGGCACTTCATTCATTGTGAAGGTGTGCAGTTTCTCAGCACAAATGTCATTGCTCTGTTGAATTTTCAAATTTTTGAGAGTTTTGTAAGATAGAAATCAATTTTATCCAACATCAGTTGCAAACAAAGATGTTTTAATTTCAAGACACAAGTTGTTTTCAATCTTGGAAGAGTCTGAGTTCTGTGGGTTGAAAAATATAGTTGACAGTTGATTAGTAAAAAATATGATAGATCACTCAAAGGATCATTTGGAGACTCTAGACATTTGAATGATGACATCATGCAGGAAATTGATGAATGCAAGAAAAGTTGTGAATTTTGCAAAAGTCATGACTAGTGAATTTTCTAGCTCCCCCTGAGATGATGATTTCAATCATTTCTATCAAAATAAAGATATGCAAGTTTTTGAAATCAAGAAAGATTCTCTTTAAACAATAAAAGCTCCCCCTCAATAATTGCATTCATTTCTTGGTACTTGGCGGAGACATATACTCTCGCATAGTGAAAGTGTCCAGACAAGCATAACTTGTCCTTCTCCAATCACCATTTGATATACCAAGAAGTTCAACACAATGTGAGTTGAAGAATTCATTGTCCAAAAGGAATGGAAGTGGAATTGAGAGAGATATGGACAATGTGACTGAAGGAAGCAAAGGGTTATGATATGAAAAGAACTCCCCCTTAGACAGTGCATAACACTCAACCCAAACTTAAAGAGAGATCAAGAATGTGGACATTTACAAAGACCAAGTTCTCTCCTCAAGGATGAAAATCTGTTTTCAGGAAGGGTTTGGTGAATATGTCTGCAATTTGTTTTTCAGTTTCAATGAAATGGAGTTCAAAGGACTTCTTTGCAACCTCATCTCAAGAAGTGATGCCTAATCTCAATATGCTTGGTTCTAGAATGCTGAATGGGTTCTTAGACAGATTTATTGCACTTGTGTTATCACATAGGATGGGTACACAACCTAAATCTTGGTTGTAATCGAGAAGTTGATGTTTCACCCAGAGAATCTGAGTTCCACATCTACCTGCTGCAACATATCTCTGCAGTTGACAGTGCAACTGAATGTGCTTTGGAAACCCAAGAAATAAGCACCCACCTAGGAAAAAACACAAGCCACTTGTGCTTTTCTATCTAATTACACCCAGCATAGTCAGCATCACAATAGGCAATCAAATCTAGCTTGCAATTAGCAGGATACCAAATTCCTAAATCACATGTTCCAACAAGATATTGAAAATTCGTTAACAACTAACATGTGACTTTCCTTAGGATTAGACTGAAATCTAGCACAAAACACACACTAAACTGAATATCTGGTCTAGAAGTTGTAAGATAGAGTAGAGAGCCAATCATACCTCTGTAGGTCTTTGGGTCTACTGACTTACCATTGAGTCTTCTTCTAGCTTAGCATTTATAGCAATAGGTGTGCTTGAATGCTTGAGGTTCTGAAAGTCAAACCTTTTGAGAAGTTCCTTGACATACTTGGCTTGACTGATGAAGATCCCTTCAGATGTTTGGTAACCTGCAATCCCAAGAAAAATGTTAAATCTCCATTAAACTCATTTCAAATTCATCTTCATTTGATTTGAAAATTCAGTGCATAGGCCTTTATTGGTTGAGCCAAATATATGTCATCAACATAAATTTGAACACACAATTTTTTGATTTTTTTTGACTGTTTGTGAACAAAGTCTGATCAACATTTCCTCTAGAATATCATTTTTCAAGTAAAAGGTACTCAAACGGTCATACCAAGCTTGGAGCTTGCTTAAGACCATAGAGAGCCTTATTAAGCTTGAAAACATGGTTAGGATGTTTTTCATTCTCAAATCCAGGAGGTTGTTCAACAAAAATTTTCCTTAATATATCCATTTAAAAATGCACTTTTGACATCCATTTGATAAACTTTGAATTCATGGAGGATGCAAAAGCAAGGAAAATTCTAACTGCTTCTAGTCTAGCTACAGGGCATATGATTCTTCAAAATCAATTCCAAATTCTTGATTGTACCCCTTTGCAACTAGCCTAGCTTTTTTCTAATGACTTGACCTTTTCATTCAACTTATTTCTGAAAAACCATCTAGTGCCAATGACTGTTTGGTCACTAGGTCTAGGTACTAATTCCATACTTGATTTCTTTCAAATTGATGAAGTTCATCATGCATGGCATTAATCCAATCAGAACTTGATAAGGCTTCATCAATTGACTTGGTTCAATTTGGGAAATTAGAGCTAGTGGGTCTTCTTTAATATCATGCAGGAATGATGATAGTCCTAACTCTATCATGTACATTGCCAACCACATTGTCTAATGGGTGATCTCTCAAAAATCTATGTTCAGAAATTACCTGTTGAGAAGTACCCACTTCTGGGACAATGTTACCTGAACCATTTGAAGATGGTGTGTTCAGGTTCTCTTCAATGTTTTCAAAACTCCTCAACAGTTGGTGAAGAGTCCACAATAAATTCATCCTCTTCAGTGTCTTGTCTTTCCCTGCAAGATTTAGAATTATTAGTTGAAAAGGAATTTTCATCAAAGATAACATGTGGAGATTCTTCAACAGTTTTAGTTTTAAGAATGTACACTTTGAAAGCCCTTGACACCTCAGAATAGCCAAGGAAGATGGCTTCCTGACTTTTAGCATCAAATTTGTCAAGGTTTTCTTTGTTATTGTTGTGTACAAAGCATTTGCACCCAAAGTTTTAAAAAGATACAATTGGCTTTTTATTTTTCAATAATTCATAGGGGGTTTCTGATTTTTGGTCTGATCAAAGCTCTATTTAGAATGTGATGGCTGTGTTTACAGCTTCAGCCCAAAAGGATTTGGGCAAATTACTTCCTAAGAGCATGGATCTAGCCATTTCCACAAGAGTTCTATTCTTTCTTTCCACAACTCTATTTTGTTCTGGAGTCTTGGTGAAGAAAAACTTGTGGAATATTTGAAATTCAGCACATAAATCAGAAAAGGATGTGTTCTCAAATTCACCCCATGATCAGTCAAAATATTTTTGATTTTATATGGATAAGTTGTTAAGACAGTGGTACAGAAGTTCCTGAATTCAGGACAAGTATCACTTTTGTGGACAGAAAAAAAACCAAGTAAATCTAGTAAAATCATCAATGATTACAAACCCATATCTTTTGCCACTTATACTTAGAATTCTTGTAGGGCCAAAAAGGTCCATGTGAAGTAATCTAGTGGCCTAGATGTGAGTACCTCATTGAAGTTTTAAAAGATTTTCTTGTTTGTTTCCTTTAGCACAGATCCCACAAACTTGATTTTCAACATTAGAGAAAGATTCAGGAAGACCCTTAACCAATTCAATCTTAACAACTTATTCATTATTCTGAAACTTGCATGGCCAAGTCTTTTGTGCCAAGTCCATGCAATTTCATCTTTATTTGCAACAAAGCAAAGATTTTCAGAAAAGTTTTTATTTAGGTTGATCATGTAGACATTGTTTTCCCTTTTCCAAAAAATTTGATTTTATCAGTTGATGAGTCAATTATCTTACAGAAATCAGATTCAAACACAACTTTGTGACCTTTGTCACATAGTTGGCTGATACTGAGCAATTGTAATCAAGACCATCAATTAGTAAAACATATCTACAGAGTTTGAGGAAGTTTGACCAACCTTACCAGATCCTATGATCTTTCCTTTATTTTTACCTCCAAAGGTTACTGACCCTCCCTCCTTTTCATCAGGAATGAGAATTTGGCTCTGCTCCCGTCATGTGTCGTGAACACCCACTGTCAAGAAACCACACATTGGAGTTGGGTGCACGACCTTCCTGCAAAATAGATCAGTGGAGAGAAGATTTGGTACCCAAACAGAGTTGGGACCATCAGAATGTTTGAACATTGTTAGTAAATCTTTTCTCACCCAAATTTGACTTGTTTTTATTTTTGTTTTGTTACATTGGTGTTTTCAGTCTTTTTCTGTTTGTTCTTTCCTTAGGAATGAAAGCACCCATATTTTGTTTTTAGTGGGAGGGGGTTTTTCATTTGAGCATAGGAATTCAGATGAGAAGATGGAATCCATGGATTTTGTTGGTACATCAAAGGTTGGATGAAGAATTGAGGATGATACCAACAAGGGTTGTCATACCATTGGCTCCAAGGATTGGTCCAATCATCTTGAAATGCTGTCTTGGAGGTCCAAGGTTCTTTATAAATGATTTCCTTTGACTTTTTCTTGTTTTCAAATTTTATTTGAATTTTTGATGAGTTGTTTGTAGCTGTTGATGTTGAGCAGGTCGACCTCTCCATGACTGGTGTCGACACAGCAACCACAGAAGCCTTCTTCTTGTGGACTGGTGTCAACTGTCAGGAGACTGTGTCGACCTGGTTGTCTTCTTTTGTTTTTGAGTTTTGATTTGTTGTGTTTTGTTTGTGTTTTGTCTGATGTTTGCTTGATTTCTGTGTTCTCAAGATTAGGACCTTTGACAAATTAATTAATGGTGCTTTGCCCTTTTTCTCACCAGATTTGTCTTTCTTTGATTTCTGTTTGTTGAATCCTAATCCATGAGAAGTTGTTGTCATGTTTGTCTAGCAGTGCCTCCAAGTTATCTTTACCTTTTGTGAAGGTTTGGATAACTTCATCCCTTTCTTTTAGCTGGTTTTGAAGGGTTTAATTTCTTCAATCTTTGTGTTTTTCTTGTTTTTCCATTTCCAGCTTTTCAGATAGGTCTTTGAATTCTTGGGTGGTCTTTTGAGAGGCAAGCTTTAGATCATCAATTAGGTTCAGGAAATTTTCTTTTTCTTCATTTAATTTGTTATTTATTTCTAGCTCATAATTTGTTGTTTGAAGATTGGTTATGATAAAGGTTTTCAATTTCTTTTTGATGTGTTTGTTTTCTTTTCTCATTTCAGAATATTTTCTACTAATCAGCATAAGCATCCTGCCAATCTTCAACAGTGAAATCTTCAAAAGAAGTGCTTACTTTTTTTCAGAGTTGTGGCCATGAAGCAGATTTCCTCACTTTCTGAGCTTGAGGATTTTTCTTCTTCTTTTTCACTTGAGTCTTCATCAGACCAAGTGGCTACCATGGCCTTTGACTTCTTGAATTTGTGGGCTTCTTGTGCTTTTCCTTCTTGTTCTCAGGACACTCCCTTCATGTGTCTGGCTTATTGCACCTGTAACAAATGACATTTTCGTCAGTTTTTTTATCTTGTTGAAATTAGAAGAGGAAGTGTTTCTTTTTACTGAGGAAAACTTCTTTTTCCCAGACATGTTTCCTTTTCTATATTTCAAGAATTTCTGAATTGCCTGGTCATGAGGGCAATTTCATCCTCATTTGACTCAGACTCCTCAGACTTGTCTTTCCTGACTTTGTCTTTATTACTTGAAGAGGCCTTAAGTGCCATTGGCTTGGTTTAGTTATGTGTTCTTCATTTTTTCAAATTGATTTCATATGTCATTAAGGATCCATCAATTCATCCAAAGAAATTTTGGACAAATCTTTAGAATCTTCACAGTGGCCTTTGTGTGCCAAATTGAAGAAAGTGAACGTAAGATTTTCCTTACCAAGTCTGCATCTGTGTAGTCCTTACCTAAGGCCTTCAGTCCATTGACAATAACCATGAACCTGGCAAACATTTCAGAAATTGTTTCATTAGACTTCATCATAAACAATTCATATTCTGAAACAAGAATATTTGCCTTAGTTTCCTTCACTTGTGATGTTCCCTCATAAAGTAATTCGAGTTTATCCCACATCTCTTTGGCAGATTTGCACATTGAGATTCTCGAATACTCTTTGGGATGAACAACACATTGAATCATGTTCATGGCACTATAATTCAATGTGGCTTTTCTTATTTGTTCCCTAGTCCAGGTTTCTTCCTCTCCCTGGTTTTCATAGGGACCAACTTCTACCACTTTCCAGATTTCATAGTTTTGGGCTCTTAGAAATACTTGCATTCTATTTTTCCAATATGAATAGTCCGTTCCATTAAAGAATGGTGGCCTATTTATGGAATGCCCCCAGCTATGAAACCTTTGGAATCCATTGACTTAAAAAGAAAGCACAGAAGGATACTCAGCAAGCAAGCAAACAATCAAGCAATCAGACACACAATACTCAAAAACTGCTTAGATCAAATCAGATCAAGTGTAAACCCTCTCTGATACCAATTGAAGGATCGAGGAAAGGTGTGGATAAGATCTAGAAGGGGGGATGAAAGATCATGCATTTATGCGGAAGCTTAAGCAATTTAAAAATACTTTTAGAATCAGAGGCAATTTTAACAGTGAAAAACACAGATCTGATGAGATGTTAAGTGAGTTGATAAAATAGATGTGAAAACCAGTTGATTAAGTGAATCTTAAGCGATCCTATGCAAGCATCTAACGGATAATAGAATCAAACCACAAATAGACAAGTGCACAGAGATTTTTAGGTGGTTCGGAAATCACCCATGTGATTCCTACATCCACCCCTCACACCCAGTGAGGATTCACTAAACAACCTGGGTAACACCCCACTGGAGCCAGACAACTCCAACACCTGAGTTTACAACTCACACAACTCTAGAGTAAGACTACTCTAGATCCCTGAGCAAGACTGCTCAACAAACACTTGAGTTCGACGACTCAAACTGAGCACAATGGCTCACAAACAACTTTGCTAGACACCAACACAAGACATAGATCTTCTAGCAGCAGATCATGTCGAACATGAGAACATTCATGAGAATTATGCAGAAGCACTTGCACAATCTCAAAATGTCTCAGAAGAACAGAAGTACAGTGAGAATTGTATGAAAAGACTTTGTTCTTCAGTGTACTCCCTTGTAGAAGCTCAGATTGGGAAGAAGCTTGGATTCTTGAAGTCCCAACGATGCTCTGCACTTTTGAACTTGGGATCTTCCTTGAAATCTTCTCCAACGATGCTTCTACTTGATCTGCTTCCTTGAGGCGCTTCAATTGCTTCTTCAAGGATCACACTCCAATTCTCACACTTGAATTGATGAGAATTGGTCTTCAGAAGACACCAGGAGAGCAGAGGAGGGAGATGAGCTCTTCTCGCCGCCAAAGGAAACTTTGGAAGGCTCCAAGAGTTCGTTGGGTCTCTTGATGTGATGGATGGCCAATTGGGGCTTTTTATACCCAAAAGATTCCAAAGATACCCTTTGGGTACAAGGGCACACGATCCTAGGTTGATACACCATCGCCCTAGGATGACACGTGGCAATCATCCATTTTAAGTTGCAATCTTTCCGTAGTGTGTCGACCTGCCCTGGTGGTGGGGTCGACCTCCTGTCCCAAATCTGAAAACAGGCTGTTCTGGGAAATGATCCAGTGTCGACCTGCTCTCATCCTGCGTCGACCTGCTGTCCCATTCTGCAAACAGACTGTTCTGGGAACGAGGTCCAGTGTCGACCTGATCCTGACAGTGTCGACCTGAGTAGTCTAATTCCTGGAATTTGCGACTCGTGTCGACCTGCTTTTGACTCGTGTCGACACAGTCTCAGCATTTCTTCAGCTTTTTGCTTTGAGTCTGAGGTGTTGTGTCGACACCATTGTGGGTGTGTCGACACCACCTTTGCAAAAAGTATTTGTACCTGAAAATTAAACACATATATCATTAGTAAAATATTTTATTATGAGTACAAATGATAAGTGTGCTTTGAAACATGCTTTTTGAATATAAATTTCAGGTGAAATGTGTTTATCATGTTTCAATTAGTTTGCATTAAAATCACATTTGTCATCATCAAAATAAGAGGGAAAATGATATGAAATTACACTCAACCCAACACGAAGGCCGAAACCCCAAGCAGGCCAGTAGAACCCGCATTCCAACACCACACCAGAGTAGATGTAAGACCCGACTTCCCCGGCTTTCTGGCCGATGTCTTGGATGACTGGCCACTAACGCGACCAGGTTGGGTGACGTGTTAGTGTCGCATCGGGGTGTCCAACGCGACATTCATCCCTGTCGCGACGAGCGTGTGCGTCGTGTTCTTGTCGCGTTCATCTTTCCCATCGCGTCTCATTGTCGCGACCGGTCAACGGGTCGCAATAGTGTCCCGTCGTTTAGGTCATCTGACGCCTGTCAGGGTGGTAGGTGTGTCAATACGACTTGTCGCGGCATCCTTGGGGGACGCGTTCTTGTCGCGGTGCGTTGACCCGTCGCGTTAAGGTCTTTAACACGACGTGTCGCCCCGTCGCGTCTTGGTGCCGAAGGCATAAAGCATTGGTCGGCGACCCTTCCCCTCTTCTCTCTTTTCCCTCTCTTCTCCTTCCCCTCCGGCGGTGCTCCACCTCCCTCTCTCCCCTTTGTGCATTTCAGGCGAGGAGGAGGGCCATGAGTGGTGTCCCGGCATCGTGGAGCTTGCGTGGAGCGAGGAGGAGGTGACCAATCCGACGTGAAGGGCCCTATTGAGGTTTGTTCTTCGTTTAAGGTAGGGATTGCTTGTGCTCTTCTCGATCCAGGTGGATTGGGAGCCCCTCGGGGTTTGTATATAGTGTTTACTGCATCTCCATGCTCCCCTCCCCAGTGTGGTATGTGTGTGGCTTGTGGGCGGCCCCGGGATGGAGCATCCCGTGGGTCTGCCTCTCTACTGGTGTCGCGACCGCGGTGTGCGTCGCGACACCAGAAGAGGCGTATGCCCGGTCGGGTGCCACCTTATCATGATGCGTTTGCCGGTCGCGATAAGGATCACTGTCGCGACGCGTTTTCTTGTCACGGCAACGTTGCTATCGCGACATTTTTCCCCGTCGCGACAGGGTTGCTGTCATGGTGCCTTTCCCTGTCGCGATGGTATCGCGACGGCCTTGGAGGTCGTGACAGTACCCATGTTGTCTCGGGTGTTTCCATGGCCCCGGTTGGCGTGTCGGCATGTGCCCCAGGGCAGGCTTTGCCCTTAGGACCTTCTGGTGGGGAACGCGGCAAGTTACCACCCTGCGTTCAGTGACCGAAGGTGACACCTTCGTGGCCGTGTCCTGGCAGCGTGCCAGGAGGGTCGTGTCTGCCTAATAATCGATTTTCCGACGGTCAATCGATTATTAGCAGAGCGACGGGTTTTCCGTACCGACTGGTGGTGTTCTGAGGTTTCTGGCTCGTCCGTGCGTGCCTCTTGCTTGCTGGGCTTGTCGTGGGTTACAAGCCAACGGTTCAGCGTGGTTCTTGTTGTGCTTGCCCCGCCTGTTCGCCCGGTGCTTGGCATTTGAGGGCTTGTCCCGTTTAGAGGTTCTCTCCATTGCCTGGGACCCCCATCCTCGGGAGCTTGTTGAGGGAGTGCTCTGGGCTATGAGCGTGCCCGAGTTGGCAGCTGACTTGGCGGACTCTAGAACTGAGGGGAAAATGAGGTTTGGACAGCGACGCTGAGTCGTTTGTAGAGCTCTCTTGTCTAGGGCGGAACGTCGAGGTTGTTAAGGTGTTTTCTTCCCGGCTGGCCCAGATAGTCCTTTGTCTCACTGCCTCTCTCTGTGTTGGTTCCGGAGCCACGTAGTGGTGCTAGGCGTGGGGCCGTAGCTTGGCCAGGCTGTGGTGTTGCGTGCGTTTGTTTGTTTTTGTGGAGGCTCTGTCTCGCTCTTCCGCAGAGGGGAGGCAGGAGCTAGGCTGGCGAGCAGAAGGCGTGGACGACGTGTCCTCCTCTTGGCTTGGTTGTTATTGTTGTGACGGTGTTTCCTCACGAGGTTTCCAAGTATGACTCGTTGCCCTAGCCTGCACGGTGGTTGTAGCCTGGCCGTGTCTAGCTTCCGTGGGCATTGTTGGTGTGGCCTTGTTGCCCGTGCTTCTGGTGGTTTTCGCTTCAGTGTCCTCTTGGTTCCGTAGTCCCGTTCTTGGGTGCCAGTCCGTGGTGGCACCGACGTGTGTGGCTTCCCGACCTCGCGGTGTGTTCAGGGTCTGGGTGGTTTTGCTTGTGGGCCCTCGACCTTGTGTCGGTCTAAGGTGGCCGTGCTTGTGGTGAGACGTCGTTCTCACTTGGTTGTTGCGTGGTCTCGGCGGGTGTGCGAGGGTTGCTTCCGCTTTGTGCCCGACTCCGTTGGTTTTTGCGGGAGTCGTGTGTGTGTCACAATCTTGGTTGGTGGTCGTGGCATTACATTGTTATGTTCTGTTGCTTAGTAGTACCCTACTGTTAGTGTTCCTCGCTTTACAGCTTTCTAGGGTAGTTTCCTATTTTCGGAGTTTCTGCTGCTCTGGTCAGTGAGGAACTGGTAATTCCTACTGGGCCTTGTTCGCGAGGCTCACCCCCCTACTTCCTTCAGCCATGGGCTCGTCATCGCGGGAGCTCGGTGTCGGACGGGTTGCGGAGGCAGCTGTGGCGCCGTGTGTTGTCAGCAGCAGTGAGAGCAAGTGTTGTGAGCTCTTATACCTGAGTGAGTTGAGAGTTGTGCTTTGCAAGTTCTCGGGGTATGCCCCTTAAGAATTGAACCTTTCTTCTTGTACCTGTTCTTTTACTTGGGACACATTGTATATTGTATATCTCGTTATAGTTATTTAAATTCAGTACATGTCTCACTAGACTATTTCTTCTAACCCTTCCAGGTCTTCAGATCCATGGGTGGCGACGCGAACTTCGGGGTCCCTGGTGGGGGTCTGAGAGGTCGGGTCGTTACAGTTGGTATCAGAGCGTGGGTCTACTGAAATTGGTAATGAGTTAATAACTATAGCTGTCCTAAAGAAAGGTACTAGTACGCTGCTGACACCGTCCAACTAGTGTTTGGCTTGTGCTTTCAATTGTTTAGCAGGTGTGCGGCTTCTCTGCAAGGTTCGTGTGCGTGCTGCAGGAGGGTTGCAGCTGTTGCCGTTCCGCGAGCGTGGCGAGTGTGGTCACTCGGTGTGTTCGTGCCGTGGTGGCGCGGTTGGCGGTGGACTCGCTGGTAGTGGTCTTCCCAGTGTGGAGGACGCTTGTAGGCAAGTCTAGGCGCGGTGCTCTTGGTAGTCTTCGGCGCATTTGGTGCGTGTGTGCCGCTGTGGCTGAGAGAGCCTGCATGTGGTGTGGCCTTCACCGTGCAGGGTTGTTGTCTGTGGAACCGGTCGAAGTGTCCCTTCTTTGTTGGATGTTCCCCTATTGTTGGGGTGTGTGCTGTGTTGGTCTTGTGTGTGGTTTCATGTCTGTGCGCTGTGCTCTGCTTAGTCGACGTTGTTGCTCGAGCTAAGTAGATGTTTTGTGTGCCGTGTTGCATCTCTGGTTGAGCCCTGCGACAGTTGTCTGTGGTTGTTGTCGGCCTGGTGCTGGCTGGTTGTGAGCTCTAGTGAGGTGCTCTCTGAGTCTTTCTCTGTTGGTTCTAGCGGAAGTGAGGTTTCCATAGAACTGTGCTGTGCTCGTTTCTGGTTGCTATTGTGTTGCTCTCTGGGTTGAGGTGCATCGCTTGGTTGCCCTGTGTTCTGGTGAGGTTTCCCAGAATCGTTTGTTGTTGTCTTGGTGAGGGTTTCTCCCTGGGCTGTTCCGTGCTCGTTTTTGCTGTTGCTGTGCTGCCTCAGGGTCTGAGGTATGCTGGTGTGTTCTGGTGGGTTTTCCCAGAACTGTGCCTTGGTGGTTCTGGTGGAGGTTCTCCCAGGACCGACTTGCGTTGCTTCTGCTTGTTGTAGTGTTCTCTTTAATGGTCTGTGTTATTTGGTTTCTTGTATTGTGCGTTCTGGTGAAGGTTCCTCTCAGGATCACCCTTTGTCATTTCTGGCGGAGGTTCTTCCCAGGAATGCTCTGTATTCATTTCGGGCCACCGTTATGTTGCCCTATGGTTCGAAGTGTGCCGTTGGGTTGGGCTGCATTCTGGTGAGGTTCTCCTAGAACGTCTCTTGGCGCTTTTGGTGGAGGTTCTCCCTAAAGTTGCCTTGTGTTTTTTTTGGTGGTCGTTGCTCTCTCTCTCTCTCTCTCTCTCTGTAGAGATGAGTTGTCGTTGTTGCCGGTTGGACTATCTTTATTACAGTCTGCTTAGGCGTTGTCAATCGAGGTGTTGTGCCTTGGCTGTGCGTCTGGCTGTCGCGTTGGCCAGGTTGCCTGCTGTTCATTTCTGAGTTTCTCGGCTGCGTTGGTGGGACTTTGTGTGTCCTCGTGGCTCGGATGGTTTTTTTTTTGTTTTCCTGTGCCCGGCGTGCTCTCCCAGATGGTGGTCTGGTGAGCGTAGTGGGTGTTTGGTTGGCTATGCTTCTTGTGGAAGTGTCAGTCTTGCGTTGTGGATTTTCCTCTTGCGTGTAGAAGAGATCCTCTACTTTCCGTTGGTTGCTCGGGGTGGCGATGCTCCACTATGGTGTTGTGTTGCCAGGGTGTGCATCGTTGCGACCTTCTGGTGGAGTCATCTTCCCTTGAGTTGTTTTTTGGGTTGAGCAGTTTGCTCCCCTCGTGCTGTCGTTTCCTTATGGCACCGTGGGTCGGTGGACCTGTTCGTGCCGTTTGTCGTTGTGATTGTTTCTTGCTGCCTACCTGAACAATTTGGAGCATTGGAGCCCTATTGGTTTCGTGAGAGGTAGTATCATTTATGTTGGGTTGCATGTGTGAGTGTTGCTCTGCTGTTCACCGTTTTCTTGCTCGGCTTGCTCGTGCAAGCGTTGTTCCGGTGTGTGCTCGATTGTGCCTCGGCTTGTGCCTTGGAGGCTTTTCGTGTCATAATTTTGGTGTTGGGCCTCTCTATCGGTCGCGATGGATATGGTGCTTCTTGCTCTTGCGTGCTAGGGAGTCGCTGTGGTTTTCCGCTCTCCGTGCGGCAGAGTCGGTGCTCCGTATTCTGTGTGCTTTTTGGAGCCGACGTGGTTGTTGCGCTCTTGAAGTCGTGAGATTTCCGTGTGCTTATCTTGTGGGTCTCTGGTGGAGAGTCCCCTTCGGTGGGCCCTGTGTCGTTTCGGGCCGTTGGTGCGGTTGTGTGTGCTGCACCTTGAGCGTTTTTCGATACTTTGTGTCCTTGTGCCTTAAGGGTGGGGCTGGCGTGGCCTGTTGTGCCCTTTCAGGCTTGCGGTTCCTTGCGTGTGGCTTTTGGCAAGTCTCCTGTGGAGAGTCATTCCTGTTAGCCCGTGTTGTTTCGGCCGCTGGTGCACCTGTGTTGCACTTTGCTTAGTTTTGGTGCTTGTGGTAGCAACGTGTGCTCGTGCTCGAGTGTTTTGGTTTTGTGCCATCTGGAGCCTTGGTGCATTGTGTTGTACCTTGGGTGTCTCTTGGTGCTGGGTTTAGCACCTTGTGTTGTGTCGTGTGCCTGTTCGTGAGACTGAGTGTCGTTTCACGACTTCGCTCAGTGTTGGAGGCGTTGGGCTTTCCGCCTCTGGGACACGTGTGCTAGCCTGAGTCTTGTGGTTGTACCGTTGCCGCTGTGGGGTTGCTGCTTTGCCTTGTCTAGGTAGCCCTATCGGTGGTACGCCAGGCTTTGGTCATAGCATGTGTCTTGGTTTTCCCTCTCGCTTTGGGGAGCGAGTGTGTTCGGTTGTGGTACCCTACTTCGGTCTGGGTCCCCGAGGTCGACGTGTTGTTCTCGACCTCTGCAGTTGTTTTGGTTCCTGTGTGGTTGTGCGTCTTTCTGGTGGTTGGCACATTGGTACCCGCACTGAGCCCTGTGTGCGCGTGGTGGGTGTGCTGACAATTCCTCGTTGGTTCTCCGCTATGCATGGTGTTGGTGAGTCTGGAAGCCGATGGCAGAGTCTCCTGTTGGTTCGTTTGGTGATAGTGAGGCCTATTGCTTGCTAGTACTCGACCACGTGGTTTGTCGACGTTGGGAGGTGTCGGGTTTTCGACTTAACTTAGACGTTTTTTTGTGTTTCCGTCACGATGTGCCACGTTGTAGAGCGTGTAACTCCCAGTTTTTTGTGGCTCCACGTGCATTTGGTGTCCTTGTCGGACCACGGGAAGGTCTGGGTGAGACCTAGTGGTGACAGTGGATGTCATTTTCGCGTGTTGAGGTTCTCCGCGTGCGTTTGCTGTCCCTGTTGGACCGCGAGGAGGTCTGGGTCAGACCTAGTGGTGACAGTGGACGTCGTTCCGTGTGTTGCGGATCCTCCGCGAGCGTGATGTTGCTCTGGTTCTCGTCGCTCACGTGGCTTCTCGGTTGGACGGTGACCGATGCTAGCTGCTGCTAGTAGCATGAGGTTGTTCCCCTGAGTGTTGTGCTTGACTCTCAGGCGTTTTTCCTGGTTGTTGTCAGCAACTGTGTACTCTGTCAGGTTTCGCTGGCGATAAGAGTGAGTTGCTGACCAGCGTTTTCTCGTGTTGCTGCTGGCAACTGCGTCCTCTGTCGGTGTTTTGCTAGCGATAGAGTGGGTTGTTGGCCGGTCGGGTCCCAACAGCGAGGTCTGTTGGTGGCTGCAGCCGTGCGGTTTTCGGCTGGCGTTTTCTACTGTTCGGGCCGGATTTGGCGTCGCTCGGCACCTGTGGGGTTGTCGTTCCGTTTGGGCGCCCCACGTGTGGCTGGAGTGAGCTGTTGGTTTCTCGGCTTGGTGCTCCACCCGTGTTTGGAGCCCGTTGTGTGACCGTTGGTTTTTTCGGCCTCGTGTGCCCGCGCGTGTTTGGCGGTGTGGTTGTTGCAACGAGGAAGTCGTGTTGAGACTTAGTGGCTTATTCGCATTGGTCTTACGTTTTCTCCCTGTGCTTCGTTTCGTGCCTCAGATATTTTAGGTGTGCCTTAAATTTCGAGGATGAAATTGTTTTAAGTGGGGTAGATGTAAGACTCGGCTTCCTGGCTTTCTGTCAGGTGTTTTGGGATGATTAGCCACTAACGCGTCCAGGCTGGGTGACGTGTTAGTGTCACGTCGTGGTGTCCGACGCGACAGTCATCCTGTCGCAACGAGCGTGTGCGTCGCGTTCTTGTCGCGCCCGGCTTTCCCGTCGCGTCTCGTTGTCGCGACCGGTCAACGGGTCGCGACAGTGTCCTGTCGTTTCGGTTGTCTGATGCCTGTCAAGGTAGCAGGTGTGTCAGTACGCGTTGTCGCGGCGTCCCTGGGGGACGTGTCTTGTCGCGGTGCGTTGACCCATCGCATTAAGTCTTTAACACGATGCGTCGCCCCGTCACGTCTTGGTGCCGAAGCATAAGGCCTTGGCCAGCGACCCTTCCCCTCTTCTCTCTTTTTCCTCTCTTCTCCTCCCCTCCGCGGTGCTCCGCCTCCCTCTCTCCCCTTTGTGCGTATCAGGCGAGGAGGAGGGCCGTGAGTGGTGTCCCGGCATCGTGGAGCTTGCGTGGAGCGAGGAGGAGGTGGCCAATCCGACGTGAAGGGCCCTATTGGGGTTCGTTCTTCATTTAAGGTAGGGATTGCTTGTGCTCTTCTCAATCTAGGTGGATTGGAGCCCCTCGGGGTTTGTAGATAGTGTTTACTGCTTCTCCATGCTCCCCTCCCCCGTGTGGTATGTGTGTGGCTTGTGGGCGGCCCTGGGATGGAGCATCCCATGGGTCTACCTCTCTGCTGGTGTCACGACCGCGTGTGCGTCGTGACACCATAAGAGGTGTCTGCCCGGTCGGGTGCGACTTATCGCGACTCTGTTTGCCGGTCGCGATAAGGATCACTGTCGTGATGCGTTTTCCTATCGTGACAGAGTTGCTGTCGTGGTGCCTTTCCCATCGCGATGGTATCGTGACGGCCTTGGAGGTCGTGACAGTACCCGTGTTGTCTCGGGTGTTTTCGTGGCCCCAGTTGGCGTGTCGGCGTGTGCCCCAGGGCAGGCTTTGCCCTTAGGACTGTCTGGAGGGGAACGCGGCAGGTTACCTCCCAGCGTACAGTGACCGAAGGTGACACCTTCGTAGCCGTGTCCTGGCAGCGGTGCCAGGAGGGTCGTGTCTGCCTAATAATCGATGACCGACGGTCAATTGATTATTAGCAGAGCGATGAGTTTTCCATACGACTGGTGGTGTTCCGAGGTTTTGGCTCGTCCGTGCGTGCCTCTTGCTTGCTGGACTTGTCGTGGGTTATAAGCCAATGGTTCAGCGTGGTTCTTGTTGTGCTTGCCCGCCTGTTCGCC